>KV441709.1:1767059-2241708 GCA_001644525.1 Phaeosphaeriaceae sp. SRC1lsM3a | reverse complement strand
CCTATTACCTTAAAGGTAAAAGTATTAGTCTATCTAGAGTAGCTAGATTTTAAGCTTACGCTATTCTCTATAGTAGAGGTTAGGCTTAAAGCCTTAAATATTAGTTCTAGATATAGTAGAAGCATTAGGTATATCTATAGTAATATTACTTATCTTAAGAGTATTTAAAGTATAATAGTTCTTCTAAGTAGCTAATAATTAGATAGCTAGTGTTAGAATAGCTTTAGTTAGTTTTTGCAGATAGAGTAGGTAGTACTAGATATAGAGGGGACTATACTAAGTAAGTAAAGAGAGGACTTTCTTAAAAGAGTATAGAATAAGGTAAGAGTTACTTAAGATAGTAAAGGTAGAGGCTTTCTGTAAAGAAGTAATAATCTATTAAAGTAAGTAACTTAAGTTAAATATAATAATCTATAAGGGTTTATTATTAAGATCTATATACTAAAGGTAATAGCCTATCTACTAGCTATTAATCCTAGTAATAGAAAATATGCAAGCTATTACTTATATTATAGCTATAGTAATAGAACTTAGTATAGCTATTAATTATATAACTAGTAGAAGCAATAGCCCTTAGTAGTTCTACTAGTTACGTGACTTAGGTTATAGCGTAGTTGTATTAGTTAGATAACACTAATTGTCATCTGCTAACAGTCATTATTAGTCGTCGATACTTGAGGCGCAGTCTGCGACGTTGGTTCGGGGAGGCTCGTAACATATTCCTAGTAGTGGCAGCCACCTGCGCAGTGGCAGGCAAGGAATTAAGCTTATGCAGTAGGGCGACAGATGCTTTGAGTCAGGCGCTTCATGTGAAGCACAAGCGTACTGATATGACTGAGTCACTCCTGCCTCTTTGGCCAAAGAGGATCGAGTCGCGGGAGCGAATGCCACTAGTAAGCCGGCGGCTTCCGCTCCTGTGACACGGCTCCCTTGTCAGTTCCATTCGTGAGCCGAGAAAGATGCTAATCGTACGATATCGCTGCCTATGAGTTGTGACGTCCGTCGATTTCGATGGGACTGTCACGATAAGGCACGATCAGTCGGTCTTGTCACCAGCCTTCGACCGCATATTCGGGCTACATGCATGCAATGGCACCCCTCGAATAGGCTTGCTTGTCTTCATCTCTCACGCGCGAGTTCTGAATGCTTAGCCCTTCGTTTAAAGAGGACTTGGTCACAGTGTTTACCATCTCACTTCGGCCTAGAAGTAACAGAACAAGCTAAATAACCAATCAGGATGATTTAGAGCGTCTGTGGGTCAAAGTTCTAATAGTGGACGTCGCTCGGTTGAGGGAAGAGTTCCGCGACCATACTGCGAATGACATATGAAGGCTAAAATTCATGTTCTTCTGGAATGGTGCGCTAAGATCGGCTTTATGGACGGTCTCGCTAAGTGGGGCACCGGGCGGTTACAACTGCCTGACGCAAAGCCAGGACAGGTCCCACGCTAATTGCAACGCATCTGGAAAGTGTACGCCAACTAAAACTCTGTTCGACTCGTGCGCCTAGCGCGCAGCTCAAACTTCGTGCTCTTGGTAAGCTCAGGTAGCCAAAGCGATGCATCGAGGACGCCGCTGGCTACCATCTATAGCTTGATAGCTGTGGAGGATCACGAATGCGGTAAGCTGTGTCCGACGTAACATCTGCGGTGTTATTGATATGACAACTATGCCATCTCTCTTACATCGGACCCATCTTTCAGGGGAGTGATCCGGTTGGCTGGTGGCAACGTCGAACAAGACGGCAGCTGTAAGCGCAACTTGCGCAAATGTATTGAATTTCTAAGCTCCTGATAGACTCGCTCTCGTACTTCGTTAAGATGAGATCACGATGACAATTTCACATGATTTCTAAGATGACGTATGTCACCAACCGTCGGAAGCGTTAGAACGTCTTGAAAGCTCCTGCGCGACGTGCCCGTAGGCTTGAGTTGTTCATCACAGCTCACTTCTGCTCATACTAAACGGTACGACGAGATCAGCCATCATGCCTGACAAAGTATTGGCTCAGGTTCAACGCCTAGGGACCGAGAATACGCCGCACCTGGTGGTTGAGCATATTCCGGTACCTAAGCCTGCTAATCACGAAGTCTTGGTCAAGGTAGCACACGCGGGGCAAAATCCGACGGATGGTGAGTTAATAGCTTACCTCACCAACTGTTGTTCTCGATCTGACTTAATTGCAGTGCAGTCTCTCGACTCCAATGCCTTTGGAGATGGAGCAGTTCTGGGCTGTGACTTTGTCGGAACCGTCGAGGAGATTGGCGAAGAGGTGACAAAAGCAGCCAAGGGTGATGTGGTTGCAGGCTTGATCTGGGGTGGTAAGATCAATAGCGCAGTTGTTTTACATCAATCGTTGACAAAAGCAGGGGAAATCAAAGGTCTAGGAGCATACAGCCAGTACTCGATTGCCAACGAGTCTATCAGTTTTAAAGTACCGCAATCAATTACACTTGCCGAAGCTTCGACAGTACCTTTGGCATCAGCAACTGCTTGGTTGGCTCTGTTCTCTAAGGACAGCCTGCATATGGACCGTAGGGCAGGCAAAGACACATCCATCCTGGTGTGGGGAGGGAGCTGTATGTATTTACCCTTGATCTTGCATGAGGCCACATTAACTGATAACAATACTTTGTGTAGCTAGTGTTGGACTGTACGCTATTCAGTTCGCAGCCCTGCATGGGTTCAAAGTTATCACTACTTGTAGCCCCCGCCATTTCGATCGTGTCAAGTCCTTGGGTGCCGATTACGCATTCGATTACCGAGCCGAGGATGTCGCGTCGTCCATTAAGAAGGTGGTGCCTGGTCTGAGCCACGTATTCGACACAATCGGAGCTTCACAGTCATCCGCTACTGCTTCGCAAGCCGTTGGTGAGCAAGGAGGGGTGCTTTGCACGGTAAGGCCAGGTAAAGCGAACACGGAAAGCGTGACAGAGAGGACCAAAGTTACGGATGTCCTTGTATGGACGGCATTCTTGAAAGATCACCGATATGGTGACTTCTTCTGGCCGGTAAGTATGGAATCGAAAGAGTGGAAAAAGGGCATTGTGACTCGGCTGACTCGATCTAGGCAAGCAAAGACGATCATGAGTTGGCTTCTGAACTATTCGAGAAGTTGCCGACCTGGCTCGAAACAGGAATTATCAAGCCAAGCGTGCCAAAATTGCTTGGAGGGCTCGACGCGGTGCCTGCGGGGTTCCAGGAATACAGGGATGGGAAAGTATCGGGATACAAGATTGTGTACAAGTTGGATGACGGCAAATAGACCAAGGCTGTAGTATGGTAGAAGGCGGTATAACTAAGGAAGAATCCACCTACTGTTGTCAATACCCGTGCTGAGTGTCTACCTGCGAGTTCCCCTTACGAACAGGGCCATCCACGCGGCGACGTGCTGCGGTCCTTTTCAGTGAGGACTAACACGTTTTGAACATTCATGTGAACTCAGCTCCGCCTCAGCCCGATTTGTGTGCTGAGATAAGCTGCACGCATGGCATCTATCCTTGTGTCCGCGCACTTTCAAAAAAATTGCACGCCTCTTGTTCAGAAACCAATTGCTATCATTGCTTTAGACCGCAGAGGAAAAGAAACGACGCTTGCGGTCGTGGCCTTACGCAACAGCACTAGAGACGGTCAATAGCAGACATTCGGGCTTCGTCAGAGACTGTGGTCTTTGCTCCCTCTCATAAACGGAAGACTCTGACGTGGTCTAATTGCAGACAAATGTCTGCAATCTGCTCTAAAGAAGGCTACAACGAAAGCAAACCTCCTATCCTCAGTACTAGCAGTGCAGATGTCTCTCATGCGTACAAACTGCTTACACTAACGTTAGCTGAGACCACCCACGTTGAGAAAGCACGTTGTTGTCAAGCTCGGGTTGCCGCATCCATTGTAATTTGATTGCTCATTTCAGCGTATGACAAAGATAGGCTTCTGACAGCTGAGGTGATCGGTGAACACCTCATCATACGCAATTCTAAGCTCTCAGTCAATTCGCGGATATATTACAGTTCAGGTAATTTAGAAACCTGTTACCAAGCATGTAAGGC
Organism: Phaeosphaeriaceae sp. SRC1lsM3a; assembly: GCA_001644525.1. NCBI lineage: Eukaryota > Fungi > Ascomycota > Dothideomycetes > Pleosporales > Phaeosphaeriaceae > Phaeosphaeriaceae sp. SRC1lsM3a. The sequence continues at coordinate 2,237,663 of KV441709.1, read as the reverse complement.
CACGCAGCAAGAAAGAACACAGGCCTGTACTTGTGACAAACCCTACACAATCGTTGACGGAACATTTCAAAAACCCTCGTGGTCTGAGCGCAACATTAGCAGTAGGTAGCCGAGTTCACATTTAGATAGGACGAGCCCAGTCATAGATCTTAAATCACGTCACGGTCCGGACGGACGCACCATACGGGAAGCGGGTGCAGATTCCGATGCCTTAGAGCCGGTCAGTTTCGGTCTCGGTAAGATGAATGTGCCCGAATTCCAAAGCGTCAAAGATCTATGCTTGCGGAATTTCTTCATTTTCAATGCGTAAATGTGTCACAGTGATGCTACCGATCATTTAGTCACTTTAGGGTGTCGTGAGCTTTATCTCGAGGGATCACTGTATTATGGCCACTACTCATGCTAGTGGTGAGTGCAGTCGACCTTGCACAAAGACTAGAGCCCTGGTCAGTATATTGAAGAAGACATGCATGGAAGATCTAGTAAGGTGCAATCTCAGTGCAACACCTTGAATACCAAAATGCTGTAACATCATACAGTTTCAGGCAATGGCCACCGCGCTCCCGTTGAGAACCAATTCACGTTTGCGGAATGGGATAGAACAGTACGGCGGATGTATACAGCCTTCTGGGATTGCTATGTTCGTTCGAACATACAGTCAAAACGAAGAATTCGCGTCCATGCTTCCTGCTGTTCGTGTGATTGGGTGATGTGTAAGGCCTCAAGTCTGGTTGAGACTTGCAAATGCATTGGCGTATCGGCGTTAGTTCAGATGATTTCAATGCATCAAGGCAATTGAAATGCAGCTGTGGCTTCCTTGGTTATCTATAAGAGCAAACGTCAAATTCGCAGAAGAAATCTGTGCGGTAGGCAACCCATGACTCGACATATCTCCTCAGGAGGTGCGTAGAGCCTGCTTACAATGGCAGTCTTCACTGATCTGAAGATTTTAAGGAAAACCCTTTCTTCAGTGAGGGGCCCATCTGCCGTCAAAGGAACAAGCGAACCACAGGGGGATATAATACTATCTTAAAGGATCACGTTGGTATCGTGTCTAAAAAGCGTTTTGCTCATTCCTGGCTGGATCATAGCGTTGAGTCATGGTAACAATTCCAGTTCTAGAAGGGACGTCGGTTGCCGGTATCCATAATTGCCACGATACCGAGACAGCTGGAAATGTGAGATGGCACGGTCCGCATGCCAATAGGCGATGGGCCACTTCCTGATCTTTCTCGATCATCCGTGGAGGCTCAACGTTCGTTCGCCGAGTGGATGAGCCGGTGCGCTGCTGACTATGTAAGAGCTAAGCATACTTGACCCACACGCCAGATTACGATAAGTGTGGCCGAAGGCGCCAGATGGGGGATTCTGCGATAAGAGAAGTAAGTACAACCGAAGGGCTGATGAGATTTTAGCGGACCAGGCGAGATTGTCAATCCAGCAAATGCCCTACAGCCAGTCATTTTGCCACACCCTCTTCGTGCAATATAGTAGATGGCTGCATGCCGGCCTAACGGTCACTGATAGGTGAGGAAACATCTAATCGAATCTTTACGCCGGTTCTTGATGTCTATAAGAACAGGTTATCGCGAAATTGTTGCCTCTCGGTGTACCACCGTTCCTACCATCTGTGCAACATCAAACACAGCAATCAAGAAAATGAAGTTCTTGAACGTCGTCGCGAGCGGATGTTCTGCTTTGGTTATTGAGGCTGCAGTACCTCCCAGAGATGCCACTGAGATCAAGTCAGCACAGATCAGACAACTTCTGGCCTCCCAGCTCTCGGAAAACGCCTCCATCATCTTTCCAAGTTCTGATCAATGGGACGATGTCACCCATCGTGCTGCCGCTCCTCGCGTCAACCCGGGATACCTGGCTGTCGTCGACGTGGCTGTCGATGACGATGTCGTTAGTACGGTACGCGCTTTGTGGACTAGAACGAAGTGAGTGTCAGCTAACATTTGGACAGATCAAGATTGCCAACGAGATCGGGGTTCCGTTCCTAGCCGTTACCGGAACCCACGGTTGGACTGATGATATCAGCCGCATCCAAGACGGAATACAAATTCGCATGCGTGGCCTCAACCATGTCACTCTAAGCCCCAGCAAAGATACCGCATATGCTGGCGGTGGCGTCATTCAATACGAAGTTCTTCAAGCTTTGTATCGAGACGGAAAGCAAGCCGGTAATGATTCCCATGCACTCTTCGTGTGCAATCCAGTAACAGGATGAAAGACACGACTGACAAGCGTGCCTTCTCTAGTTCACGGTCTCTGCGAATGTGTCTCCATTATGGGGCCTCTTCTAGGTGGAGGTCACAGCGTACTCCAAGGTGCTCATGGCTTTGCCGCTGACAACCTGGTGTCCGCTAGAGTGGCTCTGTATAATGGTACTGTCGTCACTGCCTCGGAGAATGAGAATGAAGACCTTTTTTGGGGCCTTCGGGGTGCCGGCCACAACCTGGGCATCGTTCTCGAGTTTGAAGTAAAGGTCTACGACATCCACCCAGACCCGTGGACGTTCACGACGTTCGTTTATGAAGCCGATAAGATCGAGGAGTATTTCGAAGCCTGGAACCAGCTGGAAGATGTCGTCGCTGACCCGGGTCTTATTGTGCTGAACGGTTACTATCGTATATTACCCGATGTGAATAACGAAAAGGTGAGAGATCAGTATTAGTCTTGTTTCATTGGACGACACTTTCTTACTATGTCACAGCCTCTTCTCGTGTTGGAGCTCATCTACCAGGGCTACGACACCGCCGCTTCTCAGTACATCGATGCCTATCGCGCCATTGAGCCCATTCGCGAAGAAACCATTGCCGAGATCTCCTGGAACGAGCTCTTTGACGTTACCAATTTCGGCCGCAACGATCGAGTGTGCGTTCCAAGTCAGAATTGGGCTGGCTACGTCAATTCTGTTACTCGCTGGGATCCTGCATCCATGCGAGAAAGCTACAATATGTTTTCTGATCTTGTGGCAATCAAAGCCTACAATACTTCCACCTTCATCTTCGAGTCTTATGGGCGTAAGGGTGCCCGCGAGTTCCCTGATGATTTCAATGCTGTTGCACCGGAAGAACGTGACAAGCATAATATGTTAGCCGCCTTTATCTTCTGGACAGGCGACAACCAAACGGAGCTCGCCACAGCCCGCCAATTTGGAGAGAGGTTACAGATAGCCAGTCGCAACGGAGAGGTCGCTCACTCCTACGTCAACTACGCCATTGGCGGTGAGGAGCTTGCACAGGTTTACGGCCGAAACCCTGAGCGCATCCAAAGGCTCCGAACCATCAAAGCAAAGTTCGATCCTTATAATAGATTTGGATTCTATGCTTCCCTCGCGGACGCTTAATGCCACAGATAAGATGTCGACGACCGCTCAGAGAAAGAGTGAAAAATATCAGAATGTGGGTTTGATAAGTTAGGACGTTTTTCCCGTGATGGACGAACGAGGCTTGGCAGACTTGCAGGCTTCAGGACGGTCAAAGCCTCATTTTGACCTGGAAACCGGGTGTAGTGTGTCTTTTTGCAAATCCTCTCTTCTCTGATAATGCATTAGAAACGTAGAAAGATGATGCTTCGCGGTATGGACGCCTAATATCCCTCAACCAGGCTGCTGCACACACTCCGCCCCAATTTCACGCCCGCGCAACGCACATCCCTGCCGACTACTGGTCAGAGGAATTGACGCAACAAGATTGAAAACAATGCCCAACAAAGTACTGAGCTCAGGGTCAACGACTGAGGACCGATAATACGCCGAGACTGATTCTTGAGCATATCTCCGTACCTAAGCCAGCTAGCCACGAGCTGCTAGTCAAGAGATTGCACGCGGGACAGAGAGTGTAGCTTTGATTCTGATACTACTACTGCTCTGCAATCCCTCTTCAGATTTCTGACAAAGGTCCTCCTCTTAAGATAGCCAGTCTATTCATGGCGCGAAGAGACCCATGAAACTTTTCGGCTGGGTGCGCTAGAAACGAGAACCCGAGGCGCTGGGCTGCAGAATTGACTTGCACGGCATCGAGGTGATCATCCACCAAGAAGCTTCCGTGCAAAATCTTGGAACAGATTTGCAAAATTATTGTCCGGTGATGGCTGGAGCATAAACCCGGGGTCTGCCTGCTGTCTAATAATTGAGCTATGGTCCTGGATATGTTCCATCATGGCTAGCTGAGATGAAGTTAGCTGTAGCCCCAAGATGTTGTTTGTGTGCTCATTAATAGTGGGTGACAGTACTAAGAATCGGAAAATGTAATCTGGAAACTGCCTGTAGATGGATGGGTATCTTTGCTGGGTTTGAGGTAGCTCGAAGGGCAAGGAAAAAATGGAGGTGTCTAGCTCTGCTGCTAGCAGGCTCTGCATGCCGTCGTGTTTGATGCCAATTGCATGTCATCCCCTCCCTACAGTGTGGACAGCAAAATCCAGACAATGTACCAGGCGATTGCCGACAGACGCTGGCGTCGACACGATAATTGCAAATGCGTGTGGGAGGACGGCTTTGCTGGTGTGTGACGGTTCTCAGGACCTGCACTGAATAAAATACTAAATCCAGAGAGTGACACCACTCTAGACTACGTCAGAGGAGACGTAACGGCTGGGTCGTAATGCAAGCCAACGGCCACACCGTCAACGAAATCTCAACATGTTCTGATGCTAGCGTCGCTCGGTAACATACGTCATCTTGAGAATAAAAGGCCCTTACATCGCGATGTTGTCTGGACAAAGGACGGGAACAAATCTACTGGAGGCTCAGAAAGCCAGTACTCAAATGCAAAGTGCGCTTGCAGCTTCCTTCTCGTTCAACATTGCTACTAATCGAGCGGATTGCTCTGTTGGGGAGGAAGTCCGACGCGAAAGGAATAGCTTTTACCCCTGCTGTGATCCTGCACATCAACAGAGACGCGGTGACAACCCCGAAAGTGACATGATGTCCAAGCCAATCAGTGAGCTGTGAGGATCGCAGTTTACTGCGCTCATGACTGTCCATAGCTGTTCAGCTGGATGATACTGGCGGCCGTCGGCTGTTTTCCGATGGATCGCAGTGGCCACCTGAGCAGTCCGAGTGCACAGAGCTTTAATTGCGCGCTAAATCCACAGGTCGTGTGCACCTTCTGTATGCACCACCAATGTGGGGCGAGTCGTAGCTTCCGAAAGTAAAGCAATCGTAGCGCTGGACCATCCTACTGGGTGGGTCCTGGTCGAGCCCAGCCCCATCTCAGAATGTGTAGCCACCTGTCACCGATTTTGTCGTGATTGCGGGACGTTTGCACCAATCGAGCCGCCATTGCGACTACAAACTCGGCTTCAAAAAGACTTTGTATCGAGCTGACTGTTCGCATGGCTTGTCGTATTGCTTCTGAATCAAAAGTGACACTCAGCAATGAGTCGTGTCTTATCGAAGGGGAGAAGCCTTGTGAATCACACGTAGAGAATGATGACAGGCAACCCGAAGCGCTCGTGGGTGCGACAAGCCAAGGACTTGACCTGTTTCCTGTTTCGAATGATGTCGGAAGCGAAGCAGTGGCTGCCTTGGCATCACATCTAATCCAATCGGGCATCTCTACGCGCATGGAACACCCTGGACTCCAAAGCCAGAAGCTCCTGTACGCCCTTCGCCGTTGGTAAAGTCACTGTAACTGATTATAAGTGAAGATGTCTCGGAAGATAGACAGTACCTTCTCTTCATAATTCCGACGTGAACTGCTTGTCCTTACCACCTTCCCAGAATGCGAGCGGAACATTTCCTCAATGACCCGGATGCCCTCGTGGTGTCTGCTCTACAGTCTTTGTGACCGATCCCAGTCTGTCTGTGGGTACCGACAACAAGAACGAAATTGTGCTTACGAGTCTTTTTCAAAGTACAATTTCAACACATGTCTCCTTTAATCGCTTGTCTTTTAACACTTTCTCCCCTACTACTAATCATCCAAGGTTTCTCGAATAATCGAAATGCATTCCTCAACCTCAATACTGTTAGAACTATAGAAGATTAACCAAACGTTGCGTGTATGGTAGGACACGGTGTTGTGAAAGCACATTCAAGTTTCAGCTTGGATGGACTCTATAGCGTGATTCCAGTGTACGATTGAAGTAATTCACTATACATTGTGGTGTAAAATGCACACGTATTTTGTAGTTCCTTCCACTAGCAAAACCTAATTCTAGGTACGTACACTGTGCCTATCGATGTGGTATAGGGCTAGGTTCACTTACAGCCCTGGGGTAGACATGATATACGAGGGAGACAGCTTCCATAGCAAATCTTCCACAGGCGAGACCTACATATTTATGTGACTTTATTTTAAGTTCATCAAAGCATGCAGTTGCCATTGCTGCACCAAAGCCATCAGCTTCTCCCAATCTGAGACCGAGGCGATGGTCCAGAGTGCACCTCCCAAACCCACCAATGTGGCCACCAACAGCTTCCCTGACGACTTCTCTTGCAAGCGGCCTTTCTTTCGGATATCGAAGTCGGACCAGGTGGGGAAGATGGTGCGCAGCCAGTACTTGAACATGGGATCGGGGTAGATGAAGGTGTTCTTCTTCGTCTTAGGATCCATCCACCAGCTCTGGCAACCGCTGTTGAAGACGAGATGCTTGAGCTTGGAGTGCACCCACGACAAGTCGCGGGCCTGTGCTTCGGGCTTGACTACGATGGAGTCGGCGGGGTCGCGGCCGCACAGAACGGGCCGCAAGAGCCGGCAGCTGTAATTGATCTGACACTCGGAATGGAAGATGACTGAGTGTTGGCCCGTGGCGGCGTTGGGACCGTACAGGACGAAGAGGTTTGGAAACCCAGTAACGACAGTGCCTTTGTATGCCTCGGCGCCTCCAGCAGCGTCCCAGATCTCGTGGATGTCTTGCCCGCCAATGCCCTTGATCTCCATAGGGAACAGCCACTTCTGGGTGGTGAAGCCAGTAGCGTAGATAAGAACATCAGCTGGGTAGGTAGCTCCCGTTTCGGTTTCGACGTGTTTTTTGCCGATCTTGATGACTCTGTCCTTGGCGAGATACATGTTGGGAGAGTGCAAGCAAGCGAGGTATGTTTGCGTATTCACACGGCGCTTGCATCCCGGCTCGTAATCCGGTATAAGAATCTTGCGATACTGTTCAGGTGCGTCGCTCTCGACATATTGCGTCGTGGCTTCGCGAATCTTGTTCCTCATGCGCAATCCGCTTTGATTCATATAGAAGGAGTAGAATACGATTTCTAGCTGCCAGGCGAGATAAAAGCGGTACATTCTTGCGGCGAGCGGAACGTATCTCAGGGTCGATTTCCACAGACCTGAGTAAACCGGATTTCCCTGTTGTTTCGGGTCAGTAGGCGCTCGCGATGCAACGGCATGGAGACAACTCACTCTCTTTGTCCACCAATGGGCGCTCTTGACTAGCTGAGTTACTTTGCCGCGAGGTGCTACCTCTTTGACGAGCTCAGGAACGAACTGCGTAGCCGATGCACCATTTCCAAGGACAACGACATTCTTGTTCTTGACAACAACGGAATCATCCCACCGAGCGCTATGGAAAATCTTGCCTTGGAAATCGACAGCACCTTCGATCTCGGGCACATTGGGCCTGTCCAGCGTGCCTATTGCGCTGACAACTACGGGTGCTTCACGCACAAACATTTCCCCAGTGATAGTGTCTTCAAATATGCAGGTCCAGAGCTGTCGAACGTCATCCCAGACCATGCTCTTACACATGGCGTTAAAGTGGCAGTGAGAGATGATATTGTATTTCTCGGCCACGGACAGGAAGTCTGTCACAAGGTGAGCGAAGCTTTCCAGACGGGGCGTGCCAAGCGTGCAATGTAGACTCACAGGCATGTAGTTCGTCGCGACCAGGGTACATGCTGGACCAGTCCGGCTTCAAGGCAAAGCTGTACGAGTAGAAGTGACTTGGAATGTCACATGCGCAAGCTGGATAGCGGTTGTGCCACCATGTGCCGCCGACATTGTCTGACTTCTCGTAGATAGTGAAGTTGTTGTGTCCGAGCAGCCGCTTGAGCTGGACCGCCATACCGAGGCCAGAGATGCCTCCTCCGATGATGATGACTTCCTTTTGAGGAGTCATTGCGACGAGCGCGATTCGAGCTGATATCGAATCGATGGAGATGGTCTTTAGGGTTCAGAGGTGCAGGCGTCAGGCAGGCGTGCGTGGGTAGGCTGTCGACACACCACATGGTTACGCTCTGGCTATATACTAACATAGAGGCTCATCGCGACAAACAGATCAATACATCTCGTCCTTCCCCAGAATGCCGTCAGGGCGCTTCGAGTTGCTTATCCTATGGCTGGGGGAGGGGGGGGCCAAATGCCAAGCAGCGACGCGGGGTCACTTCCAGCCTTTGTTGGGCCTGCTCGAACTGCGCGGCACATGTTAGCGCCCTATGTGCTCGGCGCGTCTGGCGACCTACAAATATATGGGCAATTGCAAGCACACGCGCGCCTTCTGCGATCCCACTTGTAACCAGACCACCGTTTCGGAGACTTTGCATTGCGCGCGTTACAGTACACTTTCCCCATTCATCCGTTCCGTGCAGCACGTTGGCTGCCATGGCTGGAGGTTCAGAATCGGTTCGAGATGCCCGTCGCACAAGGTCTCGATCGGGATGGTAAGCTTCAAGCCCCCGTTCAGTGACCCTCGCAGCGCTAAGAATGCAAACTCAAGCCTATGCTGTCGTCGCAGAAGGAGAAAATGTGCGCTTGCGCCCAACCCCCGCAAATGTTTCTCCGCGGCTGACCCGAACCTCCGTAGGCGATGGTACCCAACCACAATGCCGGAACTGTCGAGAGCGCGGTGAGGAGTGCCGCTGGGGTCTGAAAGCGTCGTTCCACCCGTCCAGGTCGCTCCAGCTTTCCAACGAGGATCGCGCCGCCCTGCTGGCTATTGAAGAGGAAAGACACCTGGCTGGTGCGCAAGTCTCGACGGCTGTAAGTCCACGGAAGTGATAGCGCGTCTCGCTTGTGCATGCACCAGCTCACGGCGTCCAGATTATCGACGACACGCATGAGGTTGTGCGCGAATATCGCTGCCATCAGCACATGCGGTCACCCGCACTTGTCGAGTCTTTGGCCGTTGACGTTGAGGCTAGTACTGGAGCGGCTGCTCTTGATATCTCTGCCGCTGAAATTGTCGACTCGGAGCTCAGTTTGTCAGGCTCGGCCGTATCAGAGGAGGGCGGTCCCCAAGTCGCCGCCGAGCCCATCGCAACTGCGGGAGGCGTCCCTCTCGCCGGCGGTGCGCGATCCTTTCGAAATGTCTTGCCTTCTTCAGCTCGGCTTCGTCAATCACCGGAGGACAGAGTCTCCTTAACGAGCCCGTTCATCCCACCCTTCTCGCTTGGCCAGGCCGTCTCGCTCAATGCATCGCCTCTACCCGAGCTGGACCTGCCCGTGTCCACAGCAGAACAGGCCCAGCTCATTTCGGCCTATCTTCGAGGGACGGGAACTTGGTGTGAAACGACGGATTCTGAAATGCATTTCACTGTTTCGAGTGTCCACGAAATGATGGAAGATAAAGCATTTGCAGCCGCGGCCATGGCCCTTGCATCCCGGCAACTCGATGCCCTAAGTCATCGCCAGCGGCAGGTAACTCTTGGACTCTACCAGCACGCTATCCAGTTGCTCATCCATCACGATCCTTCTCAAGCCGATGCAGTCATACTGGCCACTTGTACTCTGCTATGCGTCTACGAAATGATGGCGTCTGATGTTAGCGAGTGGAGGCGCCACCTCAAGGTTGGTCTTTCGAAATGCTAGCCGGCTGCTGATAGTGACTTCTCTCTTCCACAGGGCTGCGCTGGGCTTCTGGGGACAAAAAAGTGGAATGGTTCCAGTAAAGGCATCGTCAACGCTTGTTTCTGGGCTTTCGCACGTATAGGTACGTGTTACTCGCGTGACTTGTGTGCTTCTGCTCATGCCCTCTTAGACGTATGGGCAGCCTTCATGATTGGAGAGGAAACGCTGATGCCGACCGACTATTGGGTGGATGACAGTGCTGTACACTCGGTTGCGGCGACTGGTACAATTGACGCGTACTGCAATCTCGCTACGCTCATATTCGCCAAAATAGCGAACTTAATCGCGGAGAGTCGCCAACGATCAGCACATTCAGCTGACCAGGCGTCAACGGCCAATGATTTGTGGCGTGAACTACAAGATTGGCGGACCTTCCGCCCTAAGCAGGTTCTTCCGCTCCTTAGATCTGCGGCATATCAGAATGGCCCCTTTCAGACCATTATATACACCCATTCCTCATCAAGTAAGGCAAAACACTGTCCGTTCAACATAGTGCTTACCGTGGTCTTAGTTTGCGGGAACACGTTTTTCCACGCCGGGTCAATCCTGCTATTGCAAACAGGGGACGTGAGGAAGAACGGGACGTCTACAGAGACAGACAATGTGAGTGGCTCGGCGACGGGCTACAATGACTACTACGTGGTGCTGACTCTGCAGCTTCAGTACGACCCTGTCTGGCACGCCAAGGAGCTTGGTGGAATCAGCACGTCAAATGCGTCTCAGTACGTCCAGCTCTTCCCATTCGATGCTACGGTCTCGGAACCTACTCTACAGAAAATGCTGACGAACTGTAAAAGTGCCAATTGGGTCAATCACTTGCACCCTCTTTACATTGCTGGCAAGGCATTTGGCAGTGGCTCGGCTAGGCGACAAAGCGTCTCGTCGCCGTTGGCGGAGGATGAAACCTCAGGCGAAGACGAGCGTCCAGCGGAAAAATTTGCTCTCTTGAAGCATTTGGCAAAGATCGAGCGGGAAACCGGCTGGAAAACTTCTAGCAGAGCAGCAGAGCTGAGAAGGTTCTGGGGGATCGAATAGTCCAAGTAAACATTGTCCGCCATTTCTATACGACAAGCGACTCATAGACCGAGTAGATTTTACACCGTGTTATCATACCTAAAACAAGCCGCAGTTACTTTGATCATCTTCTGCAGACCCTTGCCTCCGCCACGTGCATCGATGTGCCTAGCCATTCCCACACACCTGGCCAGTGTGACTTACTGATCATGCCTTGTCCCCAGAAAAAACTCGGACCTCACGGTCAAACACGTTTTCGTTGTTCTGCTCTGACACAACCTGTGCAGTTTCCTGCTGCGCCTCCAAATTCTTTACCATCTTCGCGGCGACATGCACAGGATTGCCACCCTGCGAAAAAATGTAATCAATCTCCTCTAGGCGAAGGTTGCTCGTCTCGGGGTAGAAGAAGTAGAATATTGGGACAAACAGCATATTAGTAGCCGTGAAGATCAAGTACGCCTTCCACTGCAGCCTGTTGATGATGACAGGAGTGATCATGACGACGGTGAAGTTCCAGAGCCAGTTAGAGCTAATTCCCACGGCGGTACCCCTCGTGCGTGCCTCAAGAGGCAGAATTTCAGGGACGTAGACCCACGGCACGCAGTTAACCGTCATTCCAAAGATCAACATATACAGAAAGAAGAAAGCAACAGAAGCGGATGCGTAGGCATGTCCATGGGCAGCTGTAGCCTGGGATAGGAGCGCGGAGATCATCAACATGCAGATGCCAAGACCAAAGCAGCCCCACATCATCGTCTTGCGGCGACCCATCTGATCGAGAGCAAGAGAGGGGAGGATAGATCCGAGCATGAACATCATATTGATGCATCCGCCGAGAATTTGCGCCATACGGGGAGTCATACCAACGTTCTGGACCAGGACCGATGGGATGTAGTACACAACAAGGTTGATGCCGCCTGCCTGGTTCATGAACTGGACTCCCCAGGCCAAAAGCACACGGTATCTAGTCTTGACGCCATCATTCTTGAAGATGGCGAGGAAAGATTTGGACCTATTGGCAGTCTCCTCCAATTCGATGGCTTGGAGGATGGCATTCTTTTCCTGGACAATGTAGTCATCCGTGGGTTCCTTGTCGTATACCGCACAGAATACTTCCATGGCTTCCGCCTCGCGTCCGTGATTGCAGAGCCAGCGAGGAGACTCTGGCAGTGCAAAGACAAGGATAATGACAACGATAGCAAACACCATCTGGAAGGCAATAGGTAGTCGCCATGCGATGGCGCCTCCTACGAAGGACATGCCGAAGTCGAACCAGTATGCAGTGACGATTCCGACGCCGACGAAAAGGACCTCAGCTGAGACAAGACGCCCGCGAGTCTTCCGATCGCAGAGCTCTGCTTGGTACCTGGGTGCAGCGATCAGCATATGTTTTTACAGAGAAGGTGGAAAAAGATCCGGATTCATGCCCTTACATGGGAACAGTCGAGGTCTTAAGTCCAGTGCCGATGCCGGTGACGACACGTCCAATGACCAAGTGGGGAACGTTGAAGGCAGTGGTTTGCAAAGTGGCTCCGACCAAGACGAACGTCATGGCTATCCACATGATTTTGCGGCGGCCGAAGTACTCACCCATGAAGAAATTTACTGATCGACTGTGAGCCACTGAACGAATTCCCAGAAACAAATGACATGTTGCCGCGTGGACTTACAGACACAGCCAGCCAGACAGCCCAGGTTGTAGCAGCTAACGATGATGCCCGTTTTGGAGTCGGAAGGGTGCTCAAACTGATCGAGCCAATCTCGGTTCTGCAGGATGCCGCCAAACACGCCTTGGTCGTAGCCGAAGAGCACAAAGGCAATCAGACAGCATACCGTGATGCCTCCTTGGAGCGACTTGCCCCTTCCGAGCCAGGAATGCATGATCGTAGTTCGAAAATCTGCAAGGGAAGTCTGGAAAAGACAAAGATATGGGGGTTGTAGCCAAGATGATAGATCAAAGGACGAAGAACCTCCTCGAGGTGCAACTGTTTTGTTCGTATCAATCACGAAATGACGGATTTTATATGTTGGGGACATGGGGCTAAAGATAGGGTCGCACAAGAGTGTGGAGGAAAGCGGTCCAAAGTGGAAAGCATAGCCTCACATACACTCTAATGCACGTGGCATTGAGCTCGGGCGCCCCAGAGCTATAGACACATGGCGGGGTACATTCCGGGGCAGAACCTGGGGAATTTCCATTCAGCGCGCGTCGTTTGAGGCAAGGCGGCTCTGATGCACGGATGTGGTAGGGCGCTCTCTTGCGCTTGCGCTTGACAGGAGCTAAGCAGGGTTTTAGGCGAAGGCCAAGGCATCCAGAGGCACGGACGCGAGTGGCAGCGCTTGCGCTTACCACGGCCTTTTCGCAAGCCGCGAATTTGTCCGGAAGCCCAGGGGACTGGCTACGAGTTTCGCATCTAGAGCCTCGAAGATAGCGGACGACCACCATCGCTGCATGTCTCATGCGCTGTAAATAAGTCGAGACTATAGCAAGTTGCTCCAGGTCAACATCCCGTTTGTTCTCCTGGTCCGCCCTCCTTCTCCCTTTGATCTTCTTAGCATCACCTACACCAGTTCACCAGCTCCACAAAAACAGACATCTTGTGTAAGAGAACAAATCATGGCATCTCCAACCAGCAGTCTGGCAGCGATGAAGAACCCTTCTCTCGTGGTCACCTCGGATCATACTATCAGAATGGAAGAAGCCTCCGTGCTCGAACCTGGTGCTGGAGAAGTCTTGCTCCACGTCCGGACATCGGGGATATGTGGATCAGACGTGCACTTCTGGCGCCATGGTTGCATTGGAGACCTTACTGTGGACGGAGACTGTATTCTGGGCCACGAAGCCTCAGGGGATGTTGTTAAGTTGGGCCCAGGCGTCATTGGCTTGACAGTGGGTGAGTGAACAATCCTATGCAGCTTGAACCTAAGTTTAAGGCTCGAATCTGACGTACGTCCTATTTTTCAGGCGATCGAGTAGCTGTCGAGCCCGGCGTGCCGTGTGGGCAGTGTTTCATCTGCATCGAAGGACGGTATAATCTGTGCGACGACGTGGCTTTCGCCGGCGTGTATCCGCACCATGGCAGCATCCAACGCTATAAAGTCCATTCCGCGCGGTTTGTTCATAAGCTCCCAACGTCAATATCGCACCGGACGTCTGCGCTCCTGGAGCCGCTTTCCGTTGCCATGCATGCTCTACGTGTCACGCCAATTGATGTCGGTACGCCGGTGGCCATTTTCGGCGCAGGCCCCATTGGCTTGCTCACCATGGCGATTGCGCGCGCGTCGGGGGCACACCCAATCGTCATTACGGATGTGGATGTTGGTCGGCTTGAGTTTGCAAAGGCGTTTGAGCCTCGCTGTCTGACACATCAAGTGGACATCAGCAAGACAGCCAGAGAATCGGCGGATGCTGTGCGGAAGCTGTTCAATGACGACTCCGAGACAAAGCAGGAGCACAGAATGCCGGAACTTTTGCTGGAGTGTACTGGCGTGGAGTCGTCCATTGTGACAGCTTCGTACACCGTCCGTCGTGGTGGAAGGATCAACTTCGTGGGTGTGTCTTCCAGGCCTTTAGTCAACAATCTTCCCTTCATGCACCTTTCGTTGGCGGAGGTACAGCTGCGTTTCATCAACAGATATCATAGGACGTGGGGTGCGGGGCTTGCAGCGCTTGAAGGCGGGCTGATCGATGCAGCGAGGCTCGACCAGTTGGTCACGCATGAATTCAAGCTTGAGAGCGCAGTCGAGGCAATGAAGATGGTGGCCGAGGGACCAGCGAGGGGAGACAACGTGGTGAAGGTGCACATCATTGACGATGAGCTTGTCGGTTTTTAAGATGGTAGGGAGTAGTTTTGGAGGCCTTGAGAGTTGAAATGTGATGACAGTCTGATGAAAAGATGTTGTTCACTTGTGATTTGGACAAGCGTGACCTGATCATACTCGTTCTTTAAGATATCCGCTGTCGCTGGCCTCATTAAGCTACCATACAATAGCTCATTTGGCAAAATCAAGTGCATCTCCGCCACATAACCTCTGGAGCAGGTATAGCTGAGAGAACACGTCGATTTTAGCATGACACCGTGCCCACACGAGGCTAGAAAAGCTGTAGACTGCTCCATGCAAGCACAGACTCAATTTAATCCGAAGAACAGAGTTAAAACCTAGACCCTGTAACCTCAGTACTGGCCTTGAGGCACAAGTGTACTTGTAGCTTGCCTCTATGCAACTCCAGGATCTCGCTTCACCACAATTTACCACGCTCCTGTTGCTCGCCAGGGGACCTAAAGGGACGATGATATCACATTTCCCGTACAAAAACGTGTACCTAGAAGCACATTCAAGACCAAACTGGTCGTTGATTCAACTCTCTTGGAAGTGTTTGATCTACTTTATAGACACACATGATACTTGTCAGTCGAGATGAGAAGCGGGTAGTGCCACAGTGAAATGTTTACAAGTATAGTGACTAGCCACCCCCACTTAGTTTATTCGACAAGGCGAGTTCCTATCGATTTTTGCACAGCTGGGGTGGCAAAAAACTCTCTCAAGTCCTTCAGGAACGCATCGGGACGCTCTAGCGTAGAAAAATGTCCACCACGATGATGCTCTCTCCAGAAGACAACATTCGCTGCTTGCCTGGCCCAGTCCTCGGGACACGAAACGTCACAGTCAGTATTCGTTGTTTATAATAGTGCTTGGATGCTTACATGGAGCTGTTCCTTCGCGTACATGCTCACTCCTGTGGGAACAGCCACGTACGTCTCGAACGTCTTTTCGGCCTCGCATTCGCCGCGGCCGAAAGCTTCTCGATAGAACCTCAAGCCAGGGGTTGCCCCCTGGATCCAATGCATCATGACCAGCGTTATGATGTCTTCGTGGGAAAAAGCATCGTGGCAATCCACCCAATCGTGGAACTTCTCCACGAACCAAGCCAGCAGTCCGAGGGGGGAATCACCGAGCGCGAAACCCAGTGTCTGCGGCCGCGTCTTTTGCTGTTCAAGGTAGCCACTCTGATCTACTTCAAAGTTCCGTCGTATCTTCAAGGCGTCTCTCTCGAACTGAGAATACAGGAACCTGCTAAGTTTCCAGCGAACATACGCTAGTGGCGCTGTCCATAGTGTTGGCGGGGGAACAGGGAACATGTTGAGATGTTGCGCGACCACACAATGTGGGTATTGGATGGAGACAGAACGGGTGATGAAGGACCCAAAGTCGCCTCCTTGGGTGGCAAACCACGGATAATCGAGTACTTCCGTCATGAGAATGTGGTAGGCACGGGCGACGATATTGGGGCCAACACCAGATTTGACGGGTGCAGGAGAGAAGCCAAATCCAGGTATGGAAGGAGCTACCAAGTGGAAGGCCTGGGCGTTTTGGTCTTTGGGACTACTTAGCTCTTCGACCACTTTGGCGGCTTCGACAAATGAGCCAGGCCAGCCATGAGAGAAGAGCAAAGGGATTGCTGTTCTACTCGAGGATCGCGCGTGGGTGAAATGTAGAACAAGTGGGCCGTAGCCGGGTACATTCAACTTGACCAAGAAATGGTTGAAAATGCTGTTCAATTCGTTCTACAAGAGTTAGCTCTTTTCTTTGCGTTGGCGTCGGACCAGTTGCAAAGTCAAGCCCCAATCTGCGGGCTCATGCTCCAACTCACCTCCTTCTTCTCCCAGTCATAGCTGTTCAGCCAAAACTTGGCCAATTCGCGCACCACTGCGACCTTTGCACCTTGCGCCCAATCATCTTCGCCGAAGTCGCTTTGTTCATCTGGATATCGGGCCAAAGCAAGCTTTTGCTTGGTGATATCCAGAAGGTCGCTGTCTACTCGAAGGCGGAACGGAATCGGCTCGTTGAATATGAGGCTTTCTGTATCAATCGGCAGATGAAGTAACATCGCGTTCGCGTCCGAATTTCTGGTTTTGCAGACAGACGATCGCGCAGTGTGAACGATAATGAAGGCAATAGTCGATGATGCGGAGTCGTGCAACAGGCGCACGACGGCCGTATTTACCTTCGGCAGGTAATGAGATCTGTCATTCTGGTAGCAACAATGGCAACAAAAGAGCATGTGCAGCCGCTGCGCAAGGCGTTTGCGGGGCACAACGCCGGAGGTTTGCAGATCTCGATACGGATAGGCCGGCGGTTGGCGGTTGCACTTGACCTTCTGAGACGTCGACGCACGTTGCATGATACGCGTATTGGCGTGGGATTTTATCGGGGCTCGTCTGCCATTGGGCCCGACAGCGGCCCCGGAATTGTGGGGAGGCCAGTCCGATTCAGCCACACGCGACGCCGATCAACACCGATGCGGTGACCTCTTCTCTGCTCCGCGTGCGGAAGTCGAAGGGGTTTGAGTTTGTGGCATTCCGAACGGGGAGATCGCCAACCGCATACCAGTCAGAATCGCAGTGCGGCTGTCAAGGTAGCGAAACATATAGCCTCATTGTTCAAGATAACCTGTTCGCACATGAACTCTGCACTTTTCCCATGATGCGGATCCACACCCCGAAAGCGGATGAAAGCAAAAAGTTGGAACACTTTTGGCTCTTTTCTTGTGCGGTTGGCCAGCAAAAAGTGTTCCATGCTTTCCTGGAACTGAGTGCGCATTTTTTTGGCGCATTGCATTGTCAGACCAACAGGACGTCACGGCAAGAGCGAACACCAATATCGCACTTGTAAGCTTGAGGTTGTGATATCTAACATAGCGATGATTTGGATTGAGACTTTGACGTGCAGTACTACACAACCTAGAAGCGCTGGTCTTCCTATACTCATAGATCAACAAACTCGCCGCGCAGAAGAGGGTCGTCGCGCACTTTCTGCAGGTAGCTCTCGACTTTGCTCACCAAACTCAAGACGTCGAAACCAAAGAACTGGTAGGCGGCTTTGCCGGGCAGACTGTGGCCGAAGCGCTTGATGCTGACGGCAGCATCGGCGTATCTCTCCCAGCCATTGGGCGCATACGGTTCAATGACAACAGCGGGAACGAGGTGTCGACGGAGCGTATCTCGCCTGTACTCGATCGACTGGGCCTCGAAGAAGCGCTGGCACGGGAAGCTGACGACACGTGCCTTGATGTTCTTCTCCTTAAGCTCTTTTGCCGCCTCCACAGCGTGGCTCAGCTCAGCACCAACGCCAAGCAGCGTCACGTCGGCGTCTTCAACCTCCTCGATTATGTATGCGCCCTTGATGACCAGGTCGCGCCGCGTCTGCTTCAGCTGAGGCAGTGTGTGTCGTGATGTCGAGATGATAGAGGGCGTGTTCTTCGCCTCGATGGCTGCGATCCACGCACCTGCCGTCTCCTCGCTGTCTGCTGGTCGGATGTACAACATGTTGGGCATTGCACGGTATAGGATGGCCAATTCAATAGGTTGATGAGTGGGACCGTCCTCGCCCATGCCAATAGAATCGTGTGTGGCAGCGTGAATAACCTGGAGGTGCTGCAAAGCACCCATGCGCACAGCTGGTGCGGCATAGAGATAGAACATGAAGAAGGTAGAGGTAACAGGCACGAATGTGTTAGGGCCATAAGCTGCCAGACCGTTAGATATGGCGCACATGGCGTGCTCTCGCACACCGTAATGAATGTACCGGCCGCTGTAATTGCCGTTGATGCCACATGTAGTTTTCAAATCGGGCTAGACGTAGTCAGTATACGTTCTCTGCACTCCCCTCTGTGCGACTTACGTGTTGGAAGTCAATCTTGCCCTCCCAGCTCATGTTGACCGACGGTGACAGATCAGCTGTGCCGACCACGAAGCTGTTGATTTCCTCCGCGATTGGGTTGAGAACTAGACCAGAAGACTTCCTGGTCGCTGTAGCCACGTCAGGAAACGAGCTTGGAATCAGCGCCTTCCAGTTCTCAGGAAGACGCCCCTCCACTCGTCGTAGGAATTCTGCACCTAGATCCGGATACCTGGTCTCATATTCCTGCAGCTTGTTCTTCCACTCTAGCACAAGCGCCTCGCCCCTACTTGGGATATCTTCGAAAAATTGGCGCACATCATTGCTGATAACAAAGTGTTCTTCTGGATTGAAGTTGTAGAGCTTCTTCATCCTGGCTACGTCTGCAGCACCGAATGCAGCACCATGTGCGACTGCGCTACCTGCTACAGCGCTGCCAACACCAATGACCGTTCGCACATTGACGAACGTGGGCTTTTCAGTCGCTGCTCGGGCTTTGTTCAATGCCTGAACGAGACCCTCGATATCGAAGCACCCGTCTTCGATGTCAATAATGTCCCAGCCACAAGCCCTCATCTTAGCGTTGACATCCTCAGTATTAGTGAGATCAACACTGCCGTCACAGGTGACCTGGTTGTTGTCGTAGATAATGGTAAGGTTGTTTAATTTGAGGTGGCCTGCGAAGGAGATTGCTTCTAACGCAACACCTTCTTGTAGACACGCGTCTCCAATCATGCACCAGGTGTGATTTGAGACAATATCCAAGTCTGGTTTATTGTAGATTGCTTGCAGGTTCTTAGTTGCTATTGCCAAACCGACTGCGTTGGCAACACCCTGTCCGAGTGGGCCAGTTGTAACCTCGATACCCTCGTGCTCAATTTCTGGATGACCAGGGCAAAGCGCATCGACGCGATCGGAGTGGTATGATTTCAGTTGCTCGAGCGTCATGGTCTTGTAACCTGTGAGGTGCAGGAAGGTGTACTGGAAGAGACATGTGTGGCCTGTGCTCTGTCAGTCTACAATTCCGGTCCTTAAATGCTGAAGGCTAGCAAGCTTACCGTTTGATAGAACGAAGCGGTCACGGTCGAAGTAGTTTGGAGTGTGTGGCGCATACCGCATCACATATTTCCACAGCGAAACTCCGATAGCCGCCATGCCAATGGCTCCGCTGTACGATTGTTAGCGTTTTCAAATCTTAGCAAAAACAACACACCTACCCTGGATGGCCTCCACCAAACTGCTGGTACAGGTCTGCTATTAATATCCTAAATGTCTTTAGCACAAGGTTCTGCTCCTTCGACAGCCTTTGTACTGCCGACTGCTCTAATTGCTCTTCTTTCCTTAGCCCATTCGCAACTTCCTTGCCATACTCGGTCGTTTCGTGCACTTGCGGAGTATCTTGTACGAGAGGCATGTTTGCGAATGTCATAAGTTTGGGTAGAGAAAAGGGAGGAAGACTGAACCG
Source organism: Phaeosphaeriaceae sp. SRC1lsM3a (assembly GCA_001644525.1). Classification (NCBI taxonomy): domain Eukaryota; kingdom Fungi; phylum Ascomycota; class Dothideomycetes; order Pleosporales; family Phaeosphaeriaceae; species Phaeosphaeriaceae sp. SRC1lsM3a. The sequence continues at coordinate 2,217,698 of KV441709.1, read as the reverse complement.
GACAGGCAAGAAGTATGTTTTAAAGTACTACTGTACCGCTGCGCAGAGACATATCTAAGTCTTGTTTTATCCTGTCAGGCAATCCGGCGCGTTGCGCATACTGTGACGCGCATGATGTCTTTGGTCCCCGCTCAATTCCACCTCGGCGATGTCTGAAACTGGCAGGCATGGAACATCACTACTTCGTTCCGGGATTCTGAAGTTTAGAACTTGGAGAAGGAGTCCACATGAGCAACTGCGGCGTGTGCAGTAATTCAATCCTGGGCTTTGCCAAAGCGCAACCGGCGCTTCCGATTGCCAACTTGGAACTTGTCAGCTGCCAAGGGCTCTCGCTTCGAGAAACGTTACGCGCAGGCCTCGCGGCACATGCCGTTTTGGATATTTGCGCCACCTGCTGCGCTAGCACTGCACTTTCCTTTGTAGAATTGTAACCTGCGTCCACGTTCGGTGGGCGGCAGAGCTGGCTATCTATACTCTTGTAAGACAATTCGACGACTATGGGCTGGCCCAGAGAACATCTTGACGAACTAGGTGTGTTTATGCGCGCCTGGCCAACCTCATGCGTCCGATTCTGGGACGGCTTGGGCAATGCATCAAGGACATAGGTATTTCTACAGCAAGAGTAGACCGACTTCTCTCATTCTTCAAGAAAGCGTTGACAGCCCAAAATCACGGAGGACCTATCGTTCAGTTCCACAATTTCGCTGAATTGGTATTCTCCGCGCGCTCGGCCCTTTCCGCAAGATGCAAGCAAAGCATTTCGTAAATGACCCGACTGCACTGGTGGTGTCTGCACTCCAGTCCTTCCGACTCACAAACCCAGCTTTATCTGTCGACGTCGAGAACAAGATATTGTACGCTCCGCGTGAACATGGCCGGGTATCAATCATCTCCGGTGGTGGCGCCGGTCACGAGCCATCATTCACGGGTTTCGTCGGAGAAGGCCTTCTCACAGCAGCCGTTTCGGGTACTGTCTTCGCATCGCCATCATCTCGACAGGTAATGTCCGCCATCGAGAACGTCGACGATTCCAAGGGCATCATGGTTCTGGTCATGAACTATACCGGTGATGTTTTGAACTTTGGAGTTGCCATAGAGAAAGCTAAGGCGGCAAAACCGGCGCTGAAGGTTGAGATGCTGGTTGTGGGCGACGACGTCAGTGTTGGAAGGAGCAGAGCGGGAAGAGTAGGACGAAGAGGCATTGCTGGAACCGTGCTGGTAAACAAAGTCACTGGCGCCATGGCTTCGGCTGGTTATGACCTTGAGGATATAGTCCGTGTGGGCCGACTTGTCACCAACAACCTCGGAAGTATTGGCGTGTCTCTCAGCCGGGTGCACGTGCCGGGTACCTCTAAGGAAGAATCCAAAGAGAATCGCCTTGCTTCGGATGAAGTCGAATTGGGAATGGGTATACACAATGAAGCAGGATGTGGAAGGAAAAGCGGGTCAGACGCTAAGCTTCCTTGCCTTCTGAAGGATATGTTGCAGCAAATCCTCGATACGGACGATTCAGAACGGAATTTCCTCCCCAATCACACTGATAAGGTTGTCCTATTGGTCAACAATCTCGGCGCTTTGAGTGCTCTGGAGCTGGGTGCCATTGCTCTGGAAGTTGTCGACCAACTGAGGACACAGTACGGCGTGAAAGTGGTGAGAGTCTATTCGGGAACCTTCATGACCAGCTTAGACGGAGCTGGATTTTCGATCAGCCTGCTCAGCTTGGTGAAAACAGGTCTGAAGGAGAGCCTTACGGAGCTACTGGATGCACCCTGCAACGCCATAGGTTGGCACACCATCTCGACATCAGGCTTGTCAAATTCTCAAGACCTGAATGATGGTCATGAGATGCCAGTCCCTGTTAAAAGCGAATCGGGAATAGAAAGTCATCTCGATTGTGACCTAGCAGAAATAACACGGCGCCTTCGAGCCGGATTAGGCGCCGTTGTCGCTGCTGAATCAGAAATCACTAAGTACGACAGTATTGTTGGAGACGGGGACTGTGGGACTACCTTGAAGCGAGGAGCTGAAGGTACGCGCAGCCTCTTTTATGAGTAATACTGGCTGGAACTCTAATTTATCCATGTAGGTATACTAGCTCAGCTCACAGCATCGCCATCAGCCAACATCATGACCCTGCTGGCAAGCATCACATCGTCAGTTGAAAGTACCATGGACGGCACATCCGGCGCCCTGTACAACATATTTCTGAACAGTCTTACCCATTACTTCAAACTCCGTGCGCAAGAAGCCACATCCGTCGATGCAAAATTTTGGAGCTGCGCTCTAGATGTGGCGCTTGTTTCTTTGCAGAAGTACACTACGGCAACTGTCGGCGACAGGACGCTTATGGACGCCCTGATCCCGTTCATTACGACATTGCGCACGGCGGATCTGCAGAGCGCATCGGCAGCCGCCAAAAAAGGCGCGGAGAAGACTACTTACATGAGACCAGGGCTGGGACGATCGGTCTATATTGGCAATGAGGAGAATTGGCTTGGAAAGATTCCAGATCCGGGTGCCTGGGGGCTCAGTAAACTTCTTGAGGGGCTTACTCAAGGTTAAGATTGGGGTGTTGGTGCGCCGTGGTAGATACCGCCACAGATATAGGCCGGTATCTGTCAGCAAAGATGCAGTGTCGTCTATGAGGGGAGCCAAGTTCGCATCAAAGCCTTCGGTACAAAATGTGTATGCCGTCTATAAGCTCGAGGCTTTCTGCAGCGTTTGGTTCAATTAAGGTGCTTCGCTTTCCCCATTTATAGAGACTAGTTGACCGTGCAAAATATAGATAAGAGTGCACATAAACAACTTTGATCAAGGCTGGCTTTTAGTGCGTGTGCTGAAACTTTTGGTCTGTACGATACAGCTGATATGGTACGTTCAAGCGCGAACCATGATCCTTTGGCGACGCTCCATGACTATGCTCTGGCTATGTCGCAACATCTTCACTCCTCTCAGTTTGACTGGGGACTTTCGGTGGAAGCTGTCAACAGCGGAGCATTGAACCGCCAGGCTCTCCATATATAATTGCCCTGTTGCGAGCTAACAACTATGTCTGTGATCACGGCCAAGGTTGACGGATGCATAAACCCTCTTATTGTAACATTACCTGGGATGAACAAGGGGATGAGCAAGGCGTTGGCTCATGCGAAATTTTCTTGGATGGAAACGCTTGGTACAAAATGAAAGAGTATTACACCACCACCTTTTGAGCATCAAGCGGTCTTTAGCTTGTCATTGAGACCTTGACCTGCATACCAGCTTCCCAATGACGGGAGCAAAGACGCTGCAGCGATCATCTTTCTGCTTATGATTTTACACTAACGTCGGTCACTGCCATACGGGATTCCGTGCGCGGTGCTTCCCCAGCTTGAATGCTGATAGCTTCTGCGATGGACATATAGCTCAGTGGCTGAACAGTTTGTGTAGGTGCGCAGGACGTCCGCGCCGCTGCTCCCTGGTCAGTATAGGGGTGTCAGTATCTTGCGAGCACCGCCGAGACGAACCCAGTTTCGAATTCCTTCTTGATATCTCCAGAATGCGAAATCCCGTGACCACAGTCGCTCCAGTGACGCCACTTCTATAGAGGAAGTAAGCCGAATTGTGTTGATATGCTCATTCTGGACCTAGGTGATGACTGTCTCAACTTGGAAATACTCAGCTCTACGCAGCAAGCTAGCGTACAAGGAAAGATCAAAGCCATTCTTGCGAGTCTAGAAGATAGGCGGCGTGGTGCTTTATAAGAAGTCTAGAATATGCTTAAAGAGAAGAGGACTATAATTCATAAAGGGCGGACTGTTGGCGTCAACGCAAGTGGTTACGACTCGTCGGACAAGATTGATGTACCTTCGCACCCAGTCATTTTCACCAAGCGTGCCACTTCCATCATCGCCAACGAGGAAGATATCCTCCTCGATGAGAATTTCACAAGCTCTCTGGATTACGAGGGTGAGATCGGTGTGATCATTGGCAAGGGCGGCTCTCATATCACTGAACAAAACGCAAACGAACATATCTGGGGCTACACGATCATCAACGATATCACAGCTCGTGAGAGACAGCGAGATCACAAGCAGTTCTACATTCGTAAGAGCGCAGACTCGTACTGTCCTCTCGGCCCGCTGGCAGTTCCAGCTTGCGCATTGGACACAAAAACCATGACCGTGACGACGCATGTGAATGGTCAGCTACGGCAAAAGGGATCGCTTGAGGACTTGATTTTCAGCATTCCCGAGCTCATCTCCACGCTCTCCCAATCCCAGACACTGCGCCCGGGTGACGTAATCGCAACAGGAACTCCTGCTGGTGTTGGAATCGGCCGCAACCCGCCAGTCTTCCTCAAGGTGGGAGATGAAATCGAAGTTTCGGTATCTGGGATCGGTACACTTACCAACAAGGTCGTGAACGCTACGAACGAAACGTACATCGGCGATCGCTTGGAGCAAGAAAATCACATTCCCATCAGCAACCTTGCGATCACGAACGGCGGCATTGGTTTGACCACGCTACCGTGCGGAAAGCAGCTGAATGTGAAGATTATAGGGTCTGGTCCCGAGACCATCATTTTCGTGCATGGGCTTGGTGGCAGCATCTCCTTCTACACTCCTATAGTAGCCGGCTTGGGCCTTGACAAGGAGGATTCGCAATATACCACATTGCTTTTCGATCTCGAAGGACATGGTTTATCCACCACCAAGGCGACATCTAAGGTCGACATCCAGAGCTATGTGCAGGACATCAAAAGCTTGATAGACGTCCTCGACATTCCGACGCACAAAAAGATCACTTTGGTGGCGCATTCCATGGGATGTCTAGTTGCATCACTTTTCGCATCCCAGAATGTTAACCTCGTTGACCGCTTGGTCCTCATCGGCCCGCCGCCGTGTCCTCTGCCTGCTGCAGGCGTGGAGGGCAGTCTGAAGCGTGCTACGCTGGTGCGTGAGGAGGGCATGCGCAATGTTGCCATCGCCGTTGCTACCGCCGGCACCTCAGCGAAGACTAGAGCTGACCGTCCGCTAGCCTTCACTGCCGTGCAGATGAGCTTGCTCGCCCAAGATCCTGAAGGCTACGCTAAAGGTTGCACCGCGCTTGCTTCGGCAGCGAATCTCAATATCAATTTTGAACAAATTGGTAGAAAGGTTGAAACGCTGATCATAACTGGCGATGAGGACAAGATTTCCCCTCCCGCACATGTTCAGAAACTTGCCAAAGCCATGGGAGGCGATAGCATTGTACTACCTGGAGTTGGCCATTGGCACGTTTTCGAGGATTGTGAGGGGGTTTTGAGGGCTGTAACAGGTTTCTTGCTCGCGCCGAGTGCTAAGGTCGAATTGAAGGAAGGCAAACTTACCAATGGGCAGTAAATTTGTGTGGAAATGTACTCACGGTTCGCGCTATAATTTTGGGTTTCAACAGAACGTTCGGTATAAATGTATCATTCACAGGAGGACTTGCTCATTGTGGAAAATTTACTCTGGCGTTCTGATAACGGCCATGGTAGGCACTCAGCTGCTGGCAGCGAAGACTCTCGAGCTGCCGCACCAGTGCATTTGAAATCAAGGACACCCATTTATCAGTTGTCGTTATGTATATCTCGCAGTACGGCCACATGCTCTGCGCCTCTGGCGGCTAGAAGGCTAACCGTGGCTACATCGGTACCGACAATTAATAAATTTCAGTACAGTAAGTAAAGGTATACCAGTGCTTAATTTGTTGCGAGAGATGTTCGAGAATGGATTACTCAATACCTTGAGTCATGTTTGTAATACTTCCGATTTGCGATAAATTTTAGATATGCATCCGACAAGATTATCATTCCTGCGCGAAGTCTATTTCAAAACTGCATGGTATTACACAGCGTCATGAAATTGTGCGTCAGTCCCTGATTAGTGCATTGGGGCACGCCACAATCTAGAGTGATAAATCAATTGATCAAAAAGACACGCATTGATGCATAAACTGCGCCATGACATGGCAAAGAATCAGCATTGCGGTGCCACCGAACAAGCTCTTGGTTTAAGGATTCATATTCAATTGGCCGTTGACGTGTGGCTCATTCTTACTCGTTCTCCCACTATTTCTTCGACCTTCTTTCTACTCTAGGTTAAGCGCTACATCCCAATGGCTGTCCGCGCAGTGCGTTTTTCGCCTCCAGCATCTAAAGGTACACCAGCCGCATCCCCCATTTGCTTCCATCGCCTCCCTTTGCGTATACTGACCACGCTCAGTAAATCCAAACTTCTTGTAAAAGCCAACGACCGACTTATTTCTGGGGTGTACAATAAATCTGAACCGCGTCTGCGCTTCCATGTCTCTTTTTCACCCATGATTCTCTGGCCCATCGGACTGCGCAAGAGAAGGAGAAGAACCAGCCTGTAAAGCCGCAAGCGTAAGTTTGCCCGCTGGTCCGCGCCCTCGATGCTCCGGCAAGACGAACAGACTCGTCAAATGCCAGCGTGTCTCTGCACCGTCCGCGGCAGGCAGAGGTTGCTCCGATTGTGGATACAGCCACGTCTCCAATGGCACGGGTCCTACGAGCGTGAAGTAACCCGCCCACTGAGCTGTCACCAGGCGCTGCACTGTCATGACTCCTTCGCAAATGCTTGGTTCTCTCTCTTTGCCGTCTTCTCGCGAAGATGTCTCTGGCGCAATGTAATTGTCAACTATGCACACCACGATTCTGAAATTCAGATTGGCGAAAAACTGTAACATCTCTAGATGTCGACGCACATGCATGGGCACTGTGAGCAGGAAGGCTAGACCAATGTAATGCTCTGCCTGCGGTGACACTGTCAAAAGAGCAAGTTGAACATTTCCCATCATCTATTGTTGACGGATGAGACTTGCGGAATTCAGATAACATGCCAGGTTGGATTGATCTCCAGTATCATGCTTCACGATCAGTCTTTCTTGTATGCCCTAACATGCCTGAGTCTCGCGATGAGAAGGTGAGACCTCATTTGTCTTCCACACAATATGATTATCAAGGTCTACAAATTGCCTTTCGTCTGTGCTTGCCTTCTGTACTTCTAGCCACAAGCACATCGAGACTGTCATCAATAGTCCATAAGTACCTCCATCGCCTACCTCGGTAATTTTACACAAGTCTTGCTCGTGCTATAAAATGGCAAGTATCAGTCAATTAAAAGGAGCCTTGACGGACGCTACATCCAAAATCCTTCCCTCACGCGCAAAGCACCTATCGGACTCCGACTATGCTGAAGGATTCGCACTATTTACATCGCCTCCCAACGGCAACGTCTACAACGAGTTCACAACATCGACTTTATGCGATATCTTAACACCGCTCTTCGACTCCTGCAAAGCAGTGTCTGTCCTTGAAATTGGGCCTGGACCTAAGACCACATTGGCGTCATTTCTGGACGGCATACGATTGAAGGTCAGAAGGTACACGGCATTCGAACCGACTGCTCTCTTTGCTTCAATACTAGAAGCCGATCTTTTAGCTAGTGACAATAGTATTTCCGTACTCCCTGGTCTTGACAAGCCGGCAGAGATGTTACGAGCTTGGTATGAATTGACCGACGCCGATATGCTTCCGGGCTACAATATTATCCTGTTCTGTCACATCTTCTATGGTATGAGTCCCAAGCGCGCCTTCATCGAGCACGCTTTGGGGTCGTTGAGCGAGATTGGTGGTGAACTAGTCGTAGTTTTCCATCGCGACAGATGCTTGAACTTCGACGGACTTGTCTGCCACACTACATCTTTATTTGATTCTGCTTTTCAGATTCCCGATGATGATCAGAAGCTTGATCTCTTTTCATCATTTCTTACTGGAGTCCCGGCCGATGCAATCGATGAGGATGTTCGATCGGAGTGGCGAACAATATGCCGCTCATTAGCTTCCCGTGATTCAGCACGGCCTGGTCAGCTCATTTACCATGCGCCGAAGATCATGGTAGCTTTCAGACATGCAGGCGCACTACAAGAGGTAATGAGGAGTACGCCACCGTCGCATATACCACGACTCATCAAGAACCACGGAGCTCGCGACTACTCGTACGCTGCCATCGTCGCGCCTACAAATGTTGCCCAAGTTCAAGAATGCGTTCGTTGGGCTCTCACACACAAGCTCAATCTCACAATCATCGGCGGAAGTCACAGCTGACAGTGTGTACAGCCCAACGTGGCTGCACTTGATATGGGCAGTCTCAATAAGGTGCGCATCCACAATTCTACCAGTTCACCTCTGATTATCGTTTGCCAAGGCTGTACCACCGAAGACATCTCTCGAACATGTATGAAAGCGGCCTTACGATTCCACTGGGATCACCAAGCGTCGGCATGGGTCTACCACTACAAGGGGGCATAGGACATCTTTACAGACAGTACGGATGGGCTTGTGATTCTATCGTAGGTGCCGTCATCGTCAGCGTCAGCGTCAAGACTGGCGAGGTGTTCTGCATCGGCGAGGTACTAAGTGCCCTGTGGCCAGAGAGCGCAATAAGGCCTGAAGATGAGATGGACTTGATGTGGGCCGTGAAAGGCGCAGGAACCAACTTCGGCGTCGTGGTTACCGTTACGTTCAAGGCTTGTCTGGCTTCAAAGCTCTTAGTCTGAGAATAGGCTGTCCCGCTCAAAGACGCCAAAGAAGCAGTGGAACTTCTCGCGAGGTCTGATCAAATAGCCCAGAAACTTGACAGAACTTGCTCAGCTGACCCGTGTCTGCACGTGGAGGATAGAGAGTTGCGCCTTGGCGTAACTATGTACGCGAGTACCATTGATCAGTTCACCACTTCGACAACCAATCCTTCTCCATTCGATCAAATATTCGGCCATCCGCGAAATGTCAAGATCGTCGATTGCGTCAGCCTGTTCAACACAGACATATACATAGCGAGTATGCATAGAGGTCACGCAGGCGGCAAGATATCTGCGTTTAAGCAATGCGTGTTTCTTAAGAACATTGGCAGTCCTGCAATTACGGACCTCTTATTAACGGTAGTCAGAGATCTTCTAACACCACTTCGCTACCTGCATCTATTGCAAGGTGGCAGAGCTATTCGCGATGTTCTGGAGGCTGCGACAGCATTTAGCTGCCGCGACTAGGACTAAGCTTGTGTTGTCGCTAACCTTTAGGCTCATAAGCAGGATAACTAGGAAATCGCACGCACTGCTGTCTACTAGGTGTATAACACTATTAATGCATTCCTACAGCTGCTTCTAGGAGTTTACAGTACTATTCTTAGACTAGACACTTATAACAAGGTCTTTGCAACTACAGCATTTAGGCCAAATCAACCTAGACTTGCGCGCCTTAAGACTACTATAGATCTGTAATTATAATAAGTTAGCCTTTAATAGTATTCTATATATATAAGTTAAGTAAGAAGAGTAATAGAAATAAAGTATTACTCTTATTTTATACTCTCTTTATATATCTATCACTAATCTACCTATTTTATAGATAGGTATATATATAGTAAGAGATAGATACTTATAAGGTAATCTTAAATTATAATAAATAAAGGAAGGAAAAGTAGAGAAAAAATATATAGTATAGTATAGTAATACTTAGAGCTTATATACGCAGCTATAATTTAGAGGGCGTATACGCACATTTTTAGTATATTGTAAGCGCATTGTTATAAGGGTAAGAGGTAGAGAGGCGCGTTATTCTAATACAGGAGGCTTAAATCTAACTAGCTATCCTAGAAGGGAAAATCAGGCGTTTATTGGCTGCAGCGTAAATCTAACTGTTGCTTAATGCTGTCGCGTGGAGGTAGGATGATCGTAACATCTTCCTGCATAATCCATGACTTTAATCCACCGCGACTGATTGATATGCACTTGAACACCTACTGTTTCAGCCTCGGCAACTAATCTCTTACATCGTGCTTTATAAGTCTTATCCGCATTCCATGGGTTCCACACCCGAACTTCTTCGAGAGAAGGCAATTGAGCGGTCTTTTTCTCTGCAAAGCCTTGGAACATGGTTTCGAGAGTGCGGTCGTGCTGTTGCGGCGCCGGCTTGAACACTTGAACCCCATCATTTATCTCTGACTCGCTTGTGGAATTGTCACCGTCGTCATCACGTCCCCAATCTTCGGAGTTGAGGAACAGCCTCGTGACCGAAGAAGGGACTAGACCACACATCAGGAGATCTACACGAGACTGGTCTGCATCCGCTACAGAGTCCGTCCCAATACTCTCTTTGGCCTCGAGTTGGGTGGCGAACCTGATTACGCATGTTGCAAGGTCAAGAGTGATCTCTAGCTTATGTAGACGCGAAAAGTCGCGCATGTTCGGTGTATTAAGGGCGATCTTGCCGCTAAAATCATGTTTCGTGATAGACAGCTCTTCGAGATGGCTGCCTGCCTCCTTGCCGATGGTCGTGACAAGCTCGCAGATGTCCCAAATGCGACTGAGTTGCTTGTCTGAGTGGGAATAAATGAGCGTTCTCAGGCGCGGTGTGCAGCGCAGAAAGTGTCTCATGGCAGGGCCGTCGATGTTGCTGTCACGCAAGTAGGCTACTTCCAGTGTCCAGCCTAAGCTAGGCGAGAGTGATTGACATGGAGAACAGTGTTCAGGAGCTTCGGTATGGGATATCAAGGTGGGACCGTAAAACTTTTGGATGCGTGGAAGGGCCAGGAGCGGAGTGAATTTGTTCAGGATTAGGCCTTGCCGCGTGAACGAAGTCTTCAGGATGGTCACTAATGAGAGACTGGCATTGGTTGAAGTGGCGTTTGGTTGGCGCGCATGGCGCACGATGGCCTCAAGAAGCTTCTCGGTTTCTGTGTCGTGAGTCCAATATAATGGAAGAACCACAGTCTTGACGTTGGGCAGCAGGGTTAAGAGAAACGAAGCGGAAGCTTGGCAGTAGCGATTATCTTTTAGATCTCGTTCGTACTTTTCGAAGTAGTCTTGACACTCGGTGCCTGACAAGTACCGGGAACTGGCGAACAAGTCGTGCACAGTTTCGGGACGATAGCCATTTCTTTCCATTCGCCAGAAGGCTCCGCCGACATTTAGCCGAGTGTCTACCCTGAAATCTGCATGCTCGATGTAGCGCGCAACGACTGGCTCTTCACCGATCCGGGCAATGAGCTCAAACGATGTCCTGATATATTTTTCCAACCCTAAGTAAGTGAAGTTACGAAACTGCGATCGAAGTTCATTGTATTGCCTGATTGAGGGTTTACCAAGCGTGTGAAGCTTATGGCACGTCAGACACAGGCCCTCGAAGCCTTCTGGAATTGCATGTTCGACAATGAGCATGAGGAGCTCGTCGGCTAATTCGAGCAAGGCCATGGCGAAGTTGTAGACGACCTCGTGATAGTGAGGATCTTCGAAGCAGTGGGGTAGCCAAAGTGTGTTTAGGCGTACAGTGTAAAGCTGAAGCTTTGGGGTCTGCGATATGTATAGCAGTCGTTGTTCTGTGCTGACGTCATGCGTTAGGACAGACCCTGCTGGAGGGTTACACGCTTGCCAAGCCGACCTCGCCCCATGAATCAGGCTCCCCCTAAGCGCCTTTCACTCAGACGGGGGCGTTTAAGATCCTGCCTTGCGACTCGAAGTGATACACTGCCCGATGATAGGAAAGGCCCATTATCGAATGACAGCATACAGTAAGACAAGTCAAACAGCAACAGGACGAAATCTGTGAATGTGACTGCTGTGCGTGCAGAAGGTTTAATCATAGTAAACAAGACTAAGAAGAACGTGTGAAAACCGGGCAGATTCTGCCTAGCCACTATGGACATCTTCAGTCGTGGAGAAGGCACAGGCTGACCTCTTTATGGGCCTTCGCTCTTAGTTATCATGCAAATACCACAAAAAGCCCTACGCCGTACATTCTCTCACTAGAATCTCCAAGATAGATAAAATAGACAATCTAATCTATATCAAGCTACTGTTTGTGTTGTCACGCACACGGCAGAAGACCAGAGCTTAAGTGAAGGTTCTAAAAAATAGAAGTTCGCCTCAAAAGTCAAGCCCCGCAATATTGTGCAGCGTGGAGGGCGTTCTTAGGTAACAAACCCAGAAGCCACTGCGCCAGAAGTCTCTTTTGCTTTAGCCAAGGGAAGGATAGCCTATCAAAATATGCCTCGCTCCGAAGCGCTGGATCAAAGTTGTCTGCTGATTGTTCCCGCAGTCGCTTCTGCTGATGCGCTGGTTGGTCCAGTCAACACAGAATCCCGGGAAGAGGTGGCGTCTGTAAGCCGAGCGCATATTTGGAGTGTCGCAATAAGGCTAGGAGCTCCATCTTGTGAGGTTAGACTTATACTAAAATCCTCGCCGCAGAACAGAGCGCGAGACAACTTTTGCGCCTTTGATGGCTCAGCAACATCTATAACTGCCTCGCTTGCGGCGAGACCACGGTTTTAACTCCCCAATTGGTCAATGCTCTACTTGCATGGGTTTGTGGCGGTTACCTGCGCCGCAACAACTTACACGGCCAGTCCAAGGCAGCAGAGCGGCGTAACGCCCCACGTATGGTGAGTCCGCTCTGAAGGGTTAAAAACATGCTAGGAAGAACAAAATATGCCTAACGGTAAGCACATGTTTCATGGCCTGTCGGTAGCATGTGTGGAAGCGGCGAGGTCGCATGGACGAATACCAATGTGACCCAAGGGATGCTGCGAAGATATCGCGTTGCTCCTTCCCTCTTCATTCTCTTGTCGTCACATCATATCAAACCAGAGAGGGACTACTTCTCCGTGGTGTTGCGAGTCAATTAGTGTAATTGTTGCCGGAGCCCGTTATGGTAAATCCGGGAAAGACTCCTCCAGTGGGCACTTTCCTTGCACCAAGATCACAAATTGGGCCAAGCGACATGTTTCGCATATCTTTTACCACGGCGTAGCAGGGAGCCTCATCCCCGCCGGGCCTCAATGAGCTAGAGCGACAGCATGTTGTATGATCTCTGAGAGGAAGCAGGTATGTCTCGAGGCTCGACAGCAACCTATCTGAGGGCGGCTGGGAGATGCTATTCACAGCATTCGAACCTAGCATGAGGGGGCCCAATCTGATCTCACCAACTTCAACGCTTGCATTCATATCAAGGCTACAAAGAGGACATACTTTGCCTCTCATCTCGACACAAACAACACAGCCTGATCTTCACTGCTTCAACATCATCTCCATCGTCTCATTACTTTGCTCCCTTTTATCAGCATCAGTTTCCCTGCTCGCCATCATGCGCTCAAAGCCAACCTCTGCCATGCGGCTCCTACTGTGCTCTTCGGTCATCCTCACAGCATCTGCAGGCGTCATCGGCGCACCGCTGGAAAGGCGCGCGACCCCCTGGAGGACTGCCAGCTAGAAATCCAAGATGAAATGGCCAACTATCCCAACAGAGCCAATACAGACGGTATGGCCGGCATTGGTGCCGAGTTTGAGGCTCCCCAATTCTACTTTGAAACAGATTGCAGCGCAGATGATGCAGATGCAGCCAAATACAAGGTTCTTGCCGGTCGAACGAGTGAAGAACTGGAAGCTTACTGCGGAGTCTATCGGCGACTCGGGGAAAGTTCACGCTGAATACATCGTCGATGGTAATCATGTCAAAGTAGGCAGCACGCGACGCTACTAATGGCGCAAATTGTAGCTACACTCTATTCTTTACTACTAGTACTCTTTTTTAATGATAACATCTCTATAGTTATAATAGTCATTTAGAAATATAACAGCATATCTTAACTGCACAGTCTTAGTTTGTAGATTCATGCTTTGCAATATCTAATATTTTTCTACCCTTATACCCGGTTTCGCCCTTCATCTTGCCGCGCGATAGCTGACGAATGTAAACCAATAATGTGGCCTATTACTTTTCGAGACGACGTCACTGCTACCCTCAAGAATGTTTGATAGTCCAGCTAACAATTGACCGACCTAAAACTCCAGACGCGTCCTCACATAGCGTTTTTCCTTGCGCAGCAACTACATCATTAGACTTTGTCTGTTAGCAAAGAAACATATATATCCCGAGGAGACAGAAAAACCTACATTCCAAGTTCTGATAGCCAAGTTCATGATATCGCGGACGTTCGCCGACCCAATCCAGGTTTCATACCAGCTTTGTGTCCCTGCTTCGAAAACACATGTGCCTCTTCTCAAAAGTGAAATCGCATGTGTGTCGGGAGTCTTTGTCCAGACCCCAAAGTAAGCATTTATAGAGGCTGCATCTAGGAAATGGTTAGCTGCTCACCGGTCTGAGTGAATGTCGAACCCAAGAGTTGGGATACGAGTTCTGTTAACTTACAATCATGGACAGCCCAGCAATCCGCACTGTTGGCGAAAGGGGCAGGATGGGGATTATTGGTAGTGCCATCACAGCAGTCACTGCTGATAGGCACACGTCGAAGATTCTTTGTCACCTCCTCAGCGGGATTGGGGGAACTATAAATGATTGCTGCACTGTTAACATAGATCGTGTCGCCTTCGAACTCAACGGGTGTCCAGCTAACTGCAGCTGTAGCAGCTGGGATGGTCTCGGGGACTGCGGCTGGAGCGGCAAGCGACAGAGGAAGAAGGGTCAAGGCAGAAAGAGAGAGGAATTTGGAGGAAACCATCGTGGAGAACACGTGTGGAGAAGTAATGGAGCTGATGATGCTTGTGATGATATTGATGCCAGTGCTGAATTTGGCTGGAGCTGGCCGCGTCTTATATAGGATGATGTGAGGGACAAGCTTCGGCTTGACGCATTTGCTGTCTAAGACAGTTCGAAAAAGTCAAGTATCACAGCCTCGTCGTGCGTTTACCCAAAGGTCTAGATGCCTGCAGGCAGATGTCGAAGCAAGCCTTGCATTTACACAGATGTCGAAGTTTGGTACGTATCTGCCTCGTATCTGCGCATGTCTCGACGTGTTGTTGGAATCTGCATGGGAGCGAGGTGCCTCGTCTTTTACCCCCAACTGTTAGGCATATGCACCAACGGAGCTGTCCCATTCCAGACAGCTTGAGCAATTTTTGGAAAATTACTGCGATCTACCTCAAGCAATCAGTAGGTATTCTGGACTCGACGGTAAAATGTGACGAACTCGGGTCTGCTTGCTACTACTACCATTTCAGCAGATGCTAGGGTATTGGTGTTATCTAGCATGATTATGGTCTAGATCATACCTCAATTTACGTTAAGCCACAATTTAAATCAGCTTGGCGTAGGCGGGCCGAGGTCTTTGATCGTGTTGGTGGATAATATGTTCCAAGATCTCGCTTGTGGCCCTCCGAGTCAATTCTCCCGTTTACAAAAACTGGCACGCGGCAAGATTGATTGGGCGCCCAGCCAGTGGCGTCCGGGTCAAGCGTGCTATTCGCCTTGGTAGTGGTGTTGGTATACGAGCCCTACACAACAACATACCGACTGACTAATAGCAGGGTCGAGCTAACCATATCACGTGCTGAGTTTGTAGACCCGAGTTGTAGATAATGAGTTGATGCAGAAAGAGCTACTAGTGCGAAGGGGTCGCCATTCAGGCTGAACTTTTCGTAGCTCATTTGCACTGCGCCGAAGTGAAGAGTGAATCTTGAGGAATGCCTCGATAGCTTATTCGGAGGTCTGCTGTTGCGGAAAGAAGGGCTTGGAGAAAGGCTATATGCTAAAACCCCTAAAACTGTTTGACTAACTCTGCCCCCAGTGCCCAACCCACTCATGATTTCCGGCTATATTGATGGGTCGTTTCTGCAACGTAAGCAAAGTATACCGAACCACGCAGATTCCCTATGGCCGCTTGACTCATGTTTTGCTTAGCGAAATGCAGCATTTCTTTTGGAGATGGTCACATACTCTTCATGTTGAGAAGTTGATTAGGACGTTTCGGGAGCACCGGTGCGCCAATCCGAAGGCTGTTGACAAGGACCATAGATGGAACCGATCAAAAATGGCACAAGCCAATTTCAAACAAGGTGTTGGCCGAACGAACAGCGTCAGTTCATCGCGAGAACGAGACTGTTGCATTCGCTTGAGTTCGGTGACCGCGCTGGAAGCAAGAAACGTTCTGCCGGCGCGCCTGGGATACCATGGCACCACAGCCAACGATTGTTGCGCGATACCCAGATTTTGAACGTCGTGGCGGAGGAGCCTCGAGTTCCGGGCGTCGCGGTGATGTTGCTCTGCTTTTCCCTACAGTTCAAAGGGTGACAGCCTGTTGAGGACTGCTTTGAAATAATTGGCCGTAACAATTTGCTCGATGTGCGAGATGTCCCCTCACATCTCCCTTGCTACCGCGATGCTGGCTGAGGTGATAATGAGCATAATTGAGGACTTGAGTCTTTTGATGCGAGCAACAGTCCAGTCTACGTAGCTTTGATCAAGCGGTCATCGTAGAGTTTGTTCTAGCTTCCCTGTTGTCGTGTCGCTTGCCGTGACCTGTTTATAGGCCTCTTCTAATGTCTTTTGAAGCTGTTCAAACACCCTATCCAGCTCCGCCAACATCTCAATTACTCACATCCATGATTCGTCCTGCCCAATGTTGGATGGGGCGAATTGGGTCCCTAGACCTCTCAGTACTATCCACAACACCGTGATCTCGTCGCAGAGGCGTCGCCAGTCTTTGCCCCTTGATTTGATCGTATCTACTATCTTCATAATTTTGAACAAGGGAATAGCCAGCTGCACGATGCTGAACGGATCCATGTCGTGGATTTAAGCCAAAGACCGAGAGGTCGCGACTCCGGACAGCCTTGTTGCATGGATGCTACCCTTGTATGCTTGGCTAGACCTGTTGTTCTGGATATCACGATATGAATAGAGCTGAAGGCGCAGAATCGGCGGTGTCATATTATCCAGAAACCCCGCAAGCACTGGTCCCCGCGCTGGAGCAAGCCACGGCGCGATATTGGCCACAATCGCCCCTCCGTCCTTTGAGTAGCTGCTACATGCTATATTTCTGCTAGAACGGAGTGGATAGTGTCGCGCAGATGTCGCATTTGGATATGCTTCTCAGCAATATGCAAGGTTAACCCGTCCGAAGACCAGGATATGTTTGTGCTAGGACCTTCGCGCCTCGCAATCGCCCGTCCGTGTTAAAGGCGTTCGATTAGATAGCCTACAGGTGCCAGACTGCCTTGCTAAAGGTATTTTGGTCGTATCTGCTCACGCAACTGCTGCACCTGATCCTCACAGGCTGTGGGTGCTGGCTAGGCGACTTTCAGGTGCATATATGGAGAGACTGGCAAGGCGTACTCGAGGACAATCAGTCGTCCGACCCAGAGGAGGTAGTCATAGGGCTTCCGGAAGCACAATTCTGTCTGGTGGATACCAAGTACGCTGCAAAAGTGTACAATAGCATTGTAGTTCATAGTACTGTCTGCAGATAGATCTGTCCAGAACATTACTAGTAGCTAGAAGATTTGCTCACAGACAGGCTCGAGCGATATCTTTATAGCATGTCCTCTCTCGACCTCTTCGTTGGCTGTAGAGAGCTGCTCCGATATCTCGTCCATTATGACAATATGCGGCTGGCTTAGATGAAGCCCTGAAATCTCGCTTATAAGCTCTTTGCTACAGCGTGATAACGCTAACACCCTAAAGATGTAGCAAAGGAAACGCTTGTAGAGGATGTAATATCGTCGCAAAGTCGCCTAGCGCTGTAGTAGCTCAACTGATGGAAGAGGTCCAGCTACGCAACCAACAGCGGAGAACGCGCGAGGTTTGGTTGAGGGTGGTTTTGCATCGCTGGAAGACAATTTTGCTAGCCTCAAGGATCCTCCAAATTATCCTTTCAGACTTAGCAGGACTCACGCATTTAAATTATTGCCAAAGACCCAGCGCAAAATCCTTTATAGTGTTTGGGGGCGGCAGGGTAGCTGCAGCAACAATAACGTGCAGAGATTTGTGCAGGAACCATTTTGGCCACGCGCAACCCCTTAGCCCTTCTCTGTTTTCGTCGTGTTCTAATTCTCGATCTAGAGATGTTGTTTGCTCGTCTAGTAGCCGTGCTTCTTCCTCTGCCTCTAAGCGAAGTATGTCTTCCTGTTCTATAGCTGTGTGCAGGTGTCCTTGAGGCCATAGTCTGAGTCGTCCTCTGTGTTTCTTACCCAGTACTTTAGCGGGTGCGTTGTCCAACTTTGAAGGAAGCATGCGTACCTCGACTAGTCGCGCTTGCACTCAGGGGCAGTAAGGCTATATTTCAATTTACTGTGCCTCTGCATTTGTTCCTAATTCTTTGTCTTACTAGCTGAGCAATGCGGACTACAAAACCCTAAAGTAGGCGGGCCAAGGCAGGAGAGCGGCTTCGATCCATCTTCCCGTGGCGCTAGATCCTCGATAACCTGCACGAAAACCAACAAAGCGCGCAACAGTCGCGCGCCGAATTTTGTGGTGCAGCCGGTGTAGGCTACGTTGCAAGTGGCTATCAAGGTACTTAAGGGGGACTGCAGTAGAGCAGACTGTGCAGATAATTACCTTTTTTATTGCATTGAATACAAGATAGTTAGTTGTTAGAGGTTTCTGCTATTAATTGTAACTGTCTAAATATACTAAGCGACAGGTACCTTATTGTAAAAGTCGTGCTAGTTAAGAGATCGGAGTAGGCCAATTGATATTGATCAGTTGCTTGGCTTCTAGGATTATTCCGTGAGAGAAGGTCGGTTGAGGGATGAACGGTTGTGGTCTAAGCAAGTGTATTGAGTGACTAGATACTTAGGTTAATCACAATGAGCTGTAAGGGTTCATTGTAGGGTTCTATATACTTGCGCAGACCATTCTATCTCATAGCCCTCGCTCTAAGGAGTCTGAGGGAAGCTCGGTGGCTTCTGTACGAGGAGGCACGCCAAGAGGTACCTCGTACCTTGGCGTCCGAGAAGATCACATGACTTGGGGGTCATGAGGTGGCGCTTACTTATTGGCTAGAATGTGATGACCTCCTTGGGAGCCCGTGCCGTGTCATCACTTTCAGCATCCTTTCATAACCTGTGAATCCCCTATCCCTTAGATTCGTAACACTTATATACTACTGCGGCTACAGATTCTTAGGTAGACACGACCTATCCCTACTGGGCGATTTCTAGCTAAAACAATAAAGTCAGAAATGTTGCTAGCGTCTAAACTCTTAATAAAGTATACATTGAAGTAATAGGCTAATATCAGAGAGGAAAACATCCTAAGCGTAGACAATAGACATTTTTTTTTATAATAGGCCTACTATAGTTGCACAGCATACTTCTAAGTTGCGTACGCGCCTAAAACGCGTTCTACACAGGGATGTTCTAGCGCTTTACTGTTCTTGCGCTTTATAAAGATGCGTCCTATAGATCGTGAATCACGCTATGCCATTGACAGAAGACTCAGGGCAGTTCCGCATCGACATCTTATATTAGGGTTTCTCTTAGGACGAAGGTGAAGACAATTTTGATTCTGTCGCCTATTGTAGACAGGTCTACTATAGTAGTAAGTAACCAATACACGCTTTTCTGGCTAAAGATCCTATTCTACATTTACTAAGTAGGTGGTTTTAATTTTTAAAGTAGGTCTGGAACCTAAGGAAACTATACTACTCCTAGCTAACCACTTAAGACTCTGAACTTTGTGAAACAATCCACCTGATTATGATAGAAGAAGACCCTGTTCGGCACTTTACGACACCCACCACCGTCGATACCTGTCTGAGGCCTAGAATATGCAACGCTGCTTGTACGTTTCTGCCTGGATCTGCAAAGGTGCGCCGCCTCCCGTGCAGGTTCCTGAGTGCATCGCGTTCGTAATTGTGTGCATCGGACTAGCACAATCACCAGCTGCGAAGACACCCTTGACGCTGGTTTGGTTGAAAGGAGGATTGACCACCACAGTGTGCATCGGCGACAGCGCGCACCCAAGCTGCTGGGCTAGGTCGCCACGAAGCTTCGTTTTTGGCTTGTGCGCCAGAAATGCCTCTGTAATGCTCGTGCCGTCGTCAAATTCGAGGGTAATGCGAGCTCGCTCGGGAGCTTTGATGAGCTTGGCAATCTTCTTCGAGTTCACAGTCATAGGAGCCGGGGCTGCTTCAAGAGCTGCTTTCAAATCATCTTCCAGCTGCTCGTTGCCATTAGTGTAAAGTGTCACTTTGTCGACCATGCGGAGCGCTTGACGAGCGAAGTGCAATGCTGGCACTACTGCGCCTGTGTCACCCTCAGCTAGCATGCCTGCTGAAGGGTTGCCTTTCTCCTCCCAGCCGTGGCAATATAGGCAATGGAAACTGGGATTATTGTAAGTTCCAGAATTACCACGCATATGGCCGGCACTTTGTACTTACATACCCGCGACCCAACACTCGGCATAACCAGGAATGTCAGGATAGATGTCTTCGACGCCAGTAGCCAGAATCACTTTCTTGCCTGTCCACGTTTTGCCGCCAGCTGTAGCTTCGAATAGTTCATCTTCTCGCTGCTTGAGGGTCTCGATATTAACTTCTTCTATGGTGATGGACCCGTAACGCTCGAAGTCTTTGGCAGCCTGCTCACGGAAGTCCTGAGGATCTACATGATCCCAGCTGGGCACGGTATGCATGTGCTTGCTCTGCGCATTTCGGTACTTCCCTGAGTCAAACAATACCGTTTTGTAGTCCTGGCGGACCACCGAAGCCGCAGCGCTCAAGCCCGCAGGCCCACCCCCAACGATCAAGATTTCGTATTCTTGAGTCATTATTGACGATTTTGACTTGATCATGGACAGAAAAGGAAAAGCCTGGCAAGAAAAGATGAAGAAGACTGACTTGTTGAGATTGCTATATATATGTAGTGGTGTGTCGGGAGCTACCAGGGCGCGGCCGTGAGGCGTAGGCGGCGTAGGCGGCGTAAGCGGCTTCAACGGGGAGGCACACCGACTACCAGACGCAAGGGTCACCCTGGCCCACATCCAGGTGAACCGTTCCCGCACCTACCTTACTCAGGTTTGTTTGGCCCTACCTCTGGTCCCGGTAATCTAGCAGAAGGCGAAATTCGCGTATTAACTCGTTGTGTCAGTTAGCATGAAGAGCGTGTCTTGCTTTTTACGATCGTTACATACACAATCTGGCGCGAACGTGTACGTGCATACTGTACGAGGCTCGGTGATTACTGCTGACTGTATTGCAACTGGTAGGTGGGGCTTCGGGAAATACACATGCCCTGGCCGATTTTATGCTATTCGTTTACCAAAATTGGTCTTTGTGGAATTACGTCTCGACTATTGGAAGGGCGAACCTCGAGCTGAACATCCTCCCAGCTCTGAGGTTCAAGGACAGTTCCTACCCAATGCGGTTGCAGAATTCAGATTCGGTTGATCAAGATTAGAGCTTAATCCCGGATTTCCACATAGCAGTTGCCATTCCTTCTAATATCAACACTATGACATGCTCTCTGCATGTAACTACTGTGAGATATATCTTAGGAGGTCAGGTACTGGACCGTGCAAAGGCGCGACCGCCTTGCTCGTCCTGTGAATCACAATACTTAAGTTAAGCTCTACTTATCTTTAAGGGGCCTGTAACGAGGAAACTTTAGTGTCAAGTAGGAGGTAGCGAAAACAAAGTCTAAATGCCGCCTTATATTTATTAGATTAGATCTGTAATACTTGGCTGTTGATACCAAAGGCGCAGTCTACAACGCTGTTTCATCGAAAAGCCGTAACAAATACTCTACTTCTACGTGACTGTGCCTCGCTCAGACTTCTACTAGCTTAGTTCTGACAATTCACTACTTTGCCCTCAATAAAGGCTCCAACTCTCGAAACTTGATTGGTTTGACAAGGAACAAATCAAATCCCGAATCTCTCGCCATCCGCCTTGCCTCATCGCTCCCCAGCCCCGTCAGCGCCATGATATAAGAGCTGCCTCTCATAGTCTTAATGCCTTCATGGCCCTTTTTAGCGCGGCTCTCCCCCAACTCGTCTCGCGCCTTCCGCTGTTGGTCTTCGAAATGGCGTATGGCGGATGTGGCTTGGAATCCATCCATAGCGGGCATGCTGATGTCCATGAATATGCAGTCAAAGGGCAACTCTCCTTCTGTGAATGCCTTTTTGTAGAGACGGACCGCTACGGCGCCGTCGTAGGCCGTGACGTAGGGAAGACCGATTCTTTGGGCGAAAGCGGCGAGGAGCTTGAGATTGATTGGGTTGTCGTCTACGAGGAGGAGACGTTTGAATCGGTAGGTTGCAGGAGGGATGGGAGAATTTGACGCTAGTGTGCACGGCGGTGGCGAAGGTCGGGATTGTTGCTGTGCCAGAGTTGGAGGCGAATCGTTCCTCGTGCTTGTGTCTGCTATAGACAGAATGTTTCTTGTTGGAAGATCTACTGAGTTGGTTCGAGCAATGGTGGCGCCAGTCTCAGGCGCCGAACTTCGTGGGGTATATGTTTCAAGTCGGCGAGCTGATACTTGATCTTCAACGCCAAGTGTCGAAGAAAACGGGGCTGCTGCGTGAGGGTCCCGATTTAACGCCTCAGTAATTGCATCCCACATGCTCTTCCTTGTGATAGGAGAGCTGATAAAGGTAGCTCCTCTATCTTTGAAAAACTGCCCTACACCTGTTATGGTAGATCCAAGGACAATGAACGGCCGCGAAGCCATTGCTGATATGACTTCAGGAAAATGTTGCTGTAATTCGAGGACGTCACTCGAGAAGAGCGAGTGTGTGTCCAGTAGCACGACATCCTTTTCCAGTAACTCCTCCAAGGGCAAGTCATCGACGACCGTTGTGCCGAGGGAAGTCTTGAAAATATTGCGCAGACAACGTTGGAGCATCTTCGGCGGAGTTGCAATGTGCGGGGCGGTCTGGGAATCTGGTGCGTTCTGAGACGCTATGTTGATGAGACTTATTGTCAAGTCCGAGGTTTCCTCGTAAGGGGCAAGACTTCCTACGACGTCTGTCTGGCCGCACATTTCCGGCTCTCCGTCAAATGGAATATTGATCGTGATCCGAGTCCCTTCATGCTGCATGCTTTCGACGGATATGTTGCCATGGAGAGATTCGACGAGATTTTTGACAATGTGCAACCCTAATCCGGTGCCTGAGATCAAGTTGTCCTCTTGCATGAAGGGTGTGAAGAGGTGATACTTGAGAAATTCACGACTCATCCCCACACCACTGTCAGCAACAATCAAGCTGATGTAACGAGGATCGACGTCTGTACCCTCTATCATTCCAAGGGTTACATCAATGTGTCCGGATACGGTGAACTGGAGCGCGTTGCTGAAAATGTTTAGCAAGATGCGTTTCCAAATTCCAGGATCCATTCGCAAAGTCCAAGTATGATTGTGGTCAATGTGCGTGGTGATGAGTACCGGCAGCGGTAAATGTTCGACGCCGCTGGCAAGGGGGTCTTGATGCTCCTTCTTCAAGGCAGACTCCATTCGCGATACCGAATTGTGACCTAGCGATACTGCCAGGAGAACTTCTTCGACAGCAGAGCTCAGATCAATGGCCAGCTTCTGGGCAGGCGCACTGACAACATCACTTTGGGCCGGGGTAGCAGATTCTTTTCCCTTACGGGAGCTGTTGATCTTGGAGAACTCGAGAAGATGATCAAATGTATCCAGTAAGGTATAGCTGCACGACTCAATCATCTGCGTCATGGAGAGCAAACGCGGGTCCAACGCTTGCTCTTGCATAAGCTCCACAGTTGCCAGAATCCCATGTAATGGGCTTCGCAACTCGTGGCTAACCGAGGACACGAAATCGGATTTCTGCTGCGTGCTTGTCGCTGCTTCCAGACGGAAGATTTCAGCCATCAACGAGTTTCCAAATACCGTCAGCGAATTGATGTCGTTCGCCTCTAAAGTCTTGCCGGGGTCCGACACCCAAGCCAGGCAATTCAGATAACTTGACTCCCTCTGGTAGTGCCAGAGCGGCAGGAAAATGGCGTACCGAGCCTTCGGTATACAGTCCAGGAGCTCCTCGCAATCGCCATGAATATGGGACGCATCACCTGCGCCTGGACGAGGTCTCACTTGTTGAACGCCTTCATCGAGAATGCCGTATTCATCTATCGTGAAGATATGCCCAAGAGGATAGGTAGTGGTTAACCGTCGTATGAGCGACTGACTGGGCCGACGAGACATTTCGGACGCGATTGAGGCATCACTTGGATACTCTGAAAGCGGCTGTGCAGAAGGCGATGTCTTCTTATCATTGGGGGGCGAAAGTGCCTTAGTTGTGAAGTCAGAGGATGAATGACTCTCCCTGTATAGCGTGCCAGTCTCGACAGCGTCAAAGAACACAAGACCGTCCAGGTTCATGCCATGGCCGATTAAATCCGCAGCCTTAGACAGGAGCACGTCGATTCGAGCCGCCAGACTTGGCACAGGTTCTTTCGAAACATCGTCTTTCCGCGGACTTACAATCGTGGGCTCTGGATTGTCACGTGTGGCAGTTGAAACATTTTCTGATTTGACTTCTGGCTCGACATTCGGATCGAGCGGGTACTGAAAAGGGTTATTCCTACACTTGAGCTGTGCTCGCACTGTTATGACTTACGTCTGGCACGCGGGCATGCTCGGTATTCTCAATGGAAGTTGACCCATGTCCTGGTCGCGATGCCTCCTCGAATATCTCGAGAGCAAACGGACTCGTCGTTTGTGCGCTGTCTAGCAACCTCGAATTGTGCGATCCTACAAACTGACACAGCCCATCCATGACTCTCTCGGAGCGCATGCGACTTCGCTCGGTGCGTTTCAGGTCCAAGTACTGGCTGATTGCTGTAGCAGCGTCTTGTATTTTGCGCAAAGCGTCAGGGTGTAGGAAATCTCTTTCCTTGTCGTCGACGACGCAGTAACTACCCAGGATGTATCCAGAGAGGGAGCGCAACGGTACCTCGATGTAAGAAACCATGTGTGGGTAGCCGGCTACGAAGGGTCGTACGGCGAAAGTAGGAACCTGCCGAAAGTCTTTGATGAAGAAGTACGACTCGCTGGCAACGATGTAGGGACTCTCGGGCAGTGCGACATTCTTGCCATGGAAGACGGACATTGTATATGGGCAGACACCCCATTCGAGGGCGATTCGGGCGGTGCCCAACAAGAGAGAGTGGTTTGGGCTCGTGTCCACGATGGACTGGTGCCGCGTCGTCTCTGCGCATATGAACTGGGAGCGGTCGTCGATGAAGGAGAGGAATGCGCGATCGCACCCCAGCGCGTGTGTGCCATGTTGAACGAGAGCATTCAAGGCAACGTCGGTGTTCGGAACTGGATCGGCTGGAGGTCCGTCTGCGATGTCGAAGGGGAACGAGGCGGCAGCGAGGTAGCTAGGTGGGATGTTACTCGGCGTGAAACATGTGATGCACGGCAAAAGCAGCTTACGCAGCGATCTCGTAGGCGCGAGCGCGCTCGTGGGCGTCAACGACGTGTGCGGGACCCGCACAAGCCAGGTCTCCGACGACCATGGGCTTTACTGAATATCAGCCCAAGGAAACTTCCATCGGCCATTCCAGCACAGTATGGGTGTGACATGCGGGAGAGTGCGGGTGGGGTGTGACCTGCACTACAAGGTGTGGATTCAGGTGGCGAACGGTGGAGAAGCTTGGCCTGTGATTGGTAGATACGGCTGTTATGTCCGGCGCAGGGCTTGTGGACATGTCAGCACGCTACTGCAACCAAAGCTCGCTTCATACGCATGGTCTTGTCTGTACAATTAGGACGTTACAAGCGATCCAGACTGCTGAAAGGAAAAGTGTCCTGTCACATCTTTTCTCGGCGCAAGGCATTCCGGTGGTGTGTTAGGATGCGTGTCTTGAGACGCTGCATGCACACACATTTGCGTTGCAGTTGGACGTGGCGAATGGTCGGAGTGGCCGCACTGTCACCGAAGTTACTACCACCCGCTGCTTTTTCGAGTCGACGATTCTGTCCCAGTCTCGTGCCAAGTTACTCATACCGACATCGGTTATCATTTCCGCCCTCCCGTCGCCAAGATTGCGCATCGTCAGGCGGGCTATTGCAAAAATTTTATCTGATCGTATTCTTGCTCCACATCTGATATGCTCATTGGTTATAAGGCTGTGGATCCAGCATCTGATAAGGTCCCGAACTGTCTTGCCAATGCACCAGTACATTTGTACCGCCCAAGTGAGCTCTGGATCATCCGATTGTTCTGGCTTCACCAATACCGAGGCGCAGATGGCTCCACATCGCATGTTTTGAATGACCTCTTAGTCCTCTCGCGTCCTCTAGCACCAACCTCTCGGTTGAGCGCTCCGGGAAGACTGCCAAGCAGGATAGTTGGCGCCTCTACATAGAGACAATGATCCGCTCTTGACCTCGTGTGTATGAAGTTTCGCATAGTCTTCGCCTTCTGTAGATAACTTGTTCTGTCTCGCCCTTGTCACAAAACTCTATCGTTTCCACATCATGACAACAACTGCAGGGCATACAGCCAATCAGTACAATCCAACCAATGGCTCGTTACTCCCTCCCGCCCAGTTACAAGCAAATACAAGTTCAACCATTGTTGATGACAAGATCATCACTGCGGGACCGCCTCCAGCCGAGATGGAAGAGAGTGGCTGGAAGGAAGGCATCGATGACAATGCCCAGATTGGTGTCAAGAAAGCCCAGGCAACGACTCTGACCTGGACGAAAACGGCTCTGTTCGCAACTCTGGGTTGGTAAGTTTATATCTTTCTCAAGCTCAATCCCTTCATGGTTGCAAGCTGATATTGGGGAATAGTATCTGGATATACACTCTTTCGGGCGGTTTCAGGTCCTCCATCAACTCGTCCATGACAGCCTACGCCACGAGCGAGTTTGGGCTGCATTCTTTGCTTACCGTCGTTGATATTGTCTCCAGTGCGATGACCGCCGCATGTTATATTCCTTTAGCAAAAGCTCTTGATCTTTGGGGTCGTGCCGAGGGCTTCCTGCTCATGGTGGGTATGCTCACACTGGGCATGGTCCTGCAAGCCGCTGCGCCAAATCTGTCCGCACTTTGCGCAGGAAGGGTGAGCCAAAATCCGACCATGTAGGTGAGGTTACAATTTGACCGGTGCAATGCGTAGGTTTTCTCCCAGATCGGAGCCGCCGGGGCTGTCTACGCCTACGTGATCGTCGCAGTAGACACGACAAGCCTGAGAAACCGCGGGATCGCCTTCGCATTTACCTCGTCACCGTACATGATAACAGCTTTCGCTGGGCCCAAAGCCGCTGAATCTTTCCAACTGGATGTCGGTACCTGGCGATGGGCCTTTGGGACGTTCGCCATCATCACACCTTTCATGGCGATCCCCCTCTTCACGATGTTGAAGGTCAATCTCAACAAAGCAAGGAAAGCAGGTATCATGCCCAATGAGACCGTGCGAAACAATAGGGCGTTTTTTCACACCGTGAAACACATTGCCATCGAGTTCGACCGTACGTTATCCGCCTGAAATAATTCTGGGTGATTCAAGCTAACCTAGTATACTTCCAGTAATTGGTGTTATTCTCTTCGCCGGTGGTCTGATAGTCTTTCTCCTGCCATTCAACCTTGCAGCTTCCGCGGCAGATGGGTGGGCAACCGGGTGGGTCATTGCCATGATCATCATTGGTTTCGCTGCGATGGTTCTCTTCTGCATACACGAATACTACTGGGCAACTTCCCCGTGGCTACCTTGGCACTTCTTGACCGATCGGTCAATGGTGGGAACTTGCGCCCTGAACATGGTATACCAGATCTCATACTACACATGGAACCTATATTTCCAATCCTTTCTACAGGTGGTGTTCAATCTCTCGATAGCAGAGGCTGGCTACATCAACAACACCTTTTCCGTTGTTTCCGGTGTTCTCTTATTCATCGTCGGCTATGCCATTCGCCGTACCGGTCTCTACAGATGGCTTTTCTACATTGCGGTGCCGCTCTACACCTTCACCCTTGGCCTTATGATCCATTTTCGCCAGCCAAATGGCAACATCGGCTACATCATCATGTGCGAGATCTTTATCTCCATCGGTGGCGCTGTCTTCATTCTTCTGTGCCAGCTTGCGGTGCTGTCGGCGGTTGATCATCAGCACACTTCTTCCGCAATGTCGCTGCTCTACGTGTCTGGCGCTTTTGGTGGCGCCATCGGACCTGCAATATCGGGAGCAATATGGACCAATGTATTTCCAACCGCACTAAATCGTTACTTGCCGTCGGACGCGCAGGATCAGGTCGCGCTCATTGCCGCGAGCTTGCCGACACAGCTTAGCTACCCAGTCGGTAGTGAGGAAAGGTTAGCCATCCAGTTGGCCTACGGGTACGGACACTCCAGAATGCTGGCGGCTGGCGTGGCGTTCTCCAGCTTGATGCTCATATTCATGTTCATGATCAGCAACACCAATGTGAAAAACATCAAGCAGACGAAGGGAGTTGTCTTTTAGACTGGGAGAGCAGATGATGCTGTTGTACCATGGGCCTCATTTTACTCTGAAGTCTCTTGAGTCGCACATGTCTTCCATGAGACGCGTTTAGATCATAATTTTACACTGTTTAAGACGCCTGGAATATCAATGATCTTTATCTGACAGATTCCGTCGGTCGTTATACGAGATTCCCGTATTGTGTGGTATGATAGCCTTCTAATGTCTACTAACGGTGGTTCGCATCCCTCATGTCATATGATCCTAGTGAGGCATTAAGATGCTCAACCTTGTCCCATAATCTGCACTAACGCGCAAACAGCAAACTATGTGCTAGAACGCTACACGAGGTACTGTCAAAGGTCATAGTCTCGATTTTGCTTTCCAGGAAATCCAGGGATGATCTGTACTTCTCGCAACAAGATGATCGATGTCCTGAGTATTCACCAACCCAGGATGAGCCTGGTCAATAGATGTGAGACCGCAGAGGCGCATGGAGGTCTCAAGTTCGTCTTTCAGTACTGTATCTGGGTCAGCATTCAAGTCTTTCGACAGATGGTGTACCGACGTACTTTGTGTTAGGTGCTCGACTCCCTCCTCACCATAGGCCAATGAGTACAAATATGGCCTTCCGATTCCCACTGCAGTTGCCCCAAGTGCGATAGCTTTCAAAATATCTGAACCTCGTTCAAAGCCACCGTCAATGTAGATCTCCATCTTGCCAAACACCTCGGGACACACACGATGGAGTTCAAGTAATACGAGGATGGCTGGCTGCGCCCTATAGATCGTGTCAGAATTCGAACTCAACTCGCCTCATAGATGCAACATACCCATCCAAGGATCGGCCTCCATGATTACTTAACATCGCACCCTTCGCACCATACGTGCATGCCATCATCACATCTGCTGCACTTTGTACTCCCTTTAGGACCACAGGGAGACCCGAGACTTCAGAGATCCACTTGATATCGGACCATACAAGGCGCTTGTCGACATATTGTGCCATCAATCTCCCCATTCCACCACCCTTTTTGTCATTGCTTGCAACCGCCCCGGATATTGCGCTTGTTACAGCCTCTGCAGCAATGCGTTCGTCGGCCTCGCGTTTGCCAGGCACTGGAGCATCAACCGTCACGAAGATTCCTCTGATTCCGAGATCTGCAGCCCTCCTCAGCAACTCTTCGGTTTTATGGCGGTCCGAGTTGACGTATAACTGGAGAAAGAAATCTTGGGCCTTGCGGCCGGAGTTTACGATCGCAGACAGTGTGTAAGATGCGTTGCTACTTATGCACTGTACAATTTCCTCACTTGCCGATGCTCGAGCCAGCGCGCATTCACCGTCGGGGTGGGCTAGCCGCGCCATAGCAGCCGGAGAGATAAAGAACGGAACTGACGATGAACAACCAAGAATCTTCCGTCGCATGGATACATCCTTTACGTCGCGTAAGATTCGTGGGCGGAACATTATGCGCCGGATGAAAGCTTTGTTCTGCGTGTGAGTGACCAAATCGGTTGCCGCAGAACTGTAAAATGCCCATGCCTTCGGTGTGAAAGTTTGCTGTGCAACGTACTGGAAATCTGGTGCTGAGATCAAAGTATGAAGCGGAGGTTTCTCGTGAAGTACTGGCACCTGTGGTGGAATCTGGATCACTGCTGCTTCTTGTGTCACAGGTTGTTGTGATACAGACCGTGTAAAGGTCGTCTTGAAGGCAGATGCTTTTGATGGTTCGTTGTTGGGAATTGGTAGGTCGCCAATATATTTATCGCTCGTCAGGGTT
Organism: Phaeosphaeriaceae sp. SRC1lsM3a; assembly: GCA_001644525.1. NCBI lineage: Eukaryota > Fungi > Ascomycota > Dothideomycetes > Pleosporales > Phaeosphaeriaceae > Phaeosphaeriaceae sp. SRC1lsM3a. Next base: position 2,187,693 of record KV441709.1, on the reverse strand, counting down.
TCTTCAAGCATGCCCGGCCCGTGGATCTCGTTATAAGCGCTTGTCGCATCTGATCCTGCGTAACGTAATATGACTTCGATCGCGTTAGTCACCAAGCTGATGATGGTAGAGTGCACTAGCATACCTTCAGAACCTCCAGGATGAATTGAGAGGAAATCTGTCACGTCCCAAACCTTTCTGTCAATAGCAATCCAGCAATCTCCGGCGTGATTATGGGACCTGATGTCCTCACTTGTGACAGTGGATTTGGTCTCGACTGATTGCATTGTGGCTGTGCGGTCAGTGTGAAGGACATGTAAAAGCTGTAGGACAATATAAGTCAAATCGACGACAATCAAATCAAGGCAAAATGATACATAGCGAAGGAAGAAACAGCGTAACACCTCTTATTTCCATTGGCTATCAGAATTTCGCTATGAACGCCGCACGTCCAAGCCAGTTTGCCGAGTTGTTCTCTCCGCACGTCACCGGGATGAGCCGACCGGCATTCTCACCGGACGTCGGCCGTTCCGTGAGACCTTTCCAACCAACCCCCTTTATCCCTGAAATCACTCTCCCTATTCCAAGTAAGACTATTGGTCTGTGATTAATCTATGTTCGGTCGCCGTTTGATCACCAGCGCATCGGGATAAATCCGAAGCTGAAGGGAACGCTAATTGTGCTTGTCCCGCGTTTGTACTGTGTGTGCCGAAAGATCTGCATTCCAATAACCAGGCGGTCTAGCTCAATTACCATTTTCAGCAGATGAACCACAGAAGATGGATGTACGCTTTATTTCAATTGACCAGAATCCAAGTCGGAAATGACTTTGCATGGTCCTCGAAAGAATTGTCAATGTGACCTATCTTACTCGTAGAACAGATATGAGTCGTCTTTATCGTGGTTGCGATGGTGTCCATGATGGAGGAAACTAGCTGCATCAATAACACATCTATTCTATCTACTCGCATACTTCAATCTCAGTGACATCAACGGTCATGCCGCAAGCCAAGAGGAGTCGAATCTACAAAACCTAATTCTCTGTCTCCAGAACGTAAAAGCCACGTTCACAGTATCTCCAGTAACACACATGCTTGGATAGCTCAGTTCGCGGTTTTCTCTGGTCCGCGAGTTGTTCGTCATACAGAAGCCATCCCCTTGCTGAAGGACTTTCGTCTTCCAACTCTGCCCACCATCATCGCTCACGCCTGCTGTAAGAGTCTTGCGTGGCACGCCCCATATAGCTTCTTTTGCTTGCGCAGGCTGGTTCTCTCGTATATCGTCTACTGGGGTTATATCGTCGTAAAGACCCTCTCTTTTCGATTGCCCTGCCTGAAAGCTGGAATCGTTGTAGACGATGATGAATCTTCCATCAGAGAGCACGTCAAAGCAGATCCCAGAGTTTGGATTTGGCAGAGCTGTAGCCTTTGGCACTGACCAGTCAAGACCGTTTTGAGAGTGCGAGATGTAGATATTATCGGCCCAACGAGACCGATAGAACGCAATAAACGTGTTGTCTCGCAGTGCTTTGATGTTCATATGGACCGCACCAGTAGAGTTGGGCACGACGTTCTCATGCCACGTGCGACCGCAATCATGTGTATATTTAACAACAGATATATCATCATTGCCGATCCACCGGTATCCTGGTGGTGTACGACAGTACCATGCAGGGAGAATCCAAGTCCCGTCTTTGCGGACGACGAGTGGCTGACGAATGAAAAGACCCTTGTCCTCGAACAAATTCTCTGCTTGAGACCACGTCTTGCCATTGTCTTTAGAACTTCGATATCGAACAACAGCTTGATCTTGATTCCCAGCTGGCTGTGCCGTGTAAAGGATCCACAGGTCTGTCGTCTCTGGATTCAGGAAGAGAACCGGATTCTGTTCACTTCGATCCGCATCGTCCGAGATCGTCAACGGCTTCGACCACGAGGATGCACCCTTTTCCAAACGCGAAAGGTGGATGCAGATATCAGATAGACCTTCTTGTGATCCACCAAACCAGGCGCAGAGTACATCGCCATCGGGCATCTCCAGCAAGTTCGATGCGTGAACCTGAACCGTCGACGCGGGAATGTAATTTGCGGCGAAATACGGGTCTGTTGATGCGACGTCGAGTTCTTCATTGTAATTCATCATTTTGGTGTGTGTGTGTGAGAGCAGACCGAGATACGCTGATTCGAGTTGTTGCGGCCCTGCTTCTGAGGCTGGAGGAAAGGTACAGAACAGGTGTAATAAGCAATTCGATCCTGGCAAGCACCGAGAGATTTCCACACTGGATGTGAAATCGATGTTTCGTCGACACCTCATAAGCCGCTTAAGCATGCTCCAGCACCCTCAATGGAAGTGCACATGGCGGCGCTGTTCTTTCCCCAGGTTCGCACTAGTCAGCGACCTTCCTCGTCATCGCACGGCGATGTGCCGGAATAGGCCCGAAACGCGCACCTGATCTCGCACTTCTCTCCGACTATCTCGTGTGGGGTAAACCACTGGGGGCCAATCCGTGCACGACATTGTGTCTGTGGAGAAGACGGGCGGGCTGGATGAGGGATAACCTGGGGAAGCTCCACCGAGCCAAAGCTGGGACGAATCTCTCTACAAAAGCGTTGCTCTCTTCACTCTGGATTACACCAGGATACTCTCAGCATCCTTCGCACCTTCTTCACGCTTTCAAATATTCTTCTCTCAAATCCACCCTGAATCATGGGGGGCGGCACTTCTATCTGGGCTTCACCTGAAGCAAGAAGCGATCCTCGCGCCATCTTTAACGGACGACTTGCATACACAGCAGCAACCATCGCGTTCGCGGGTTGTGCTTACGGCTTTGACCAGGGCAACATTGGTGGTGTCCTCACGCTTCCAACCTTCAAGCATGCTTTCGGCATCGACAACCTCGACGAGGCCGGTGCAGATCAACGCAAGGGAGATATCGCCGCTCTGAGTACGTAAACTGTAGAGCTTAACCACGAGCACAAAATCTGACTATAACGCATAGTGGCTGCCGGAGGTGCTGTTGGAGCTTTGATCAGCGCTCCTTTCGCAGACTTCCTGGGTCGAAAGTGGTCTATGATGCTTTACGGCATGATGTACCTGCTCGGTTGCGCCTTTCAGGAAGTTCCTCATCTCCAAATCTTCTACGCCGGTCGTTTTCTGGCTGGAGTAGCTATTGGATCCATGTCTGCTGGTGCACCACAATTCCTTGCTGAGAATTCGCCAAAATCGATCCGTGGCTCCATGACTTGTCTTTACAATCTCATGATTATCCTGGCTCTATCGCTTGCCTTCTGGACTAACTATGGTGTTTCGAAATGGAAGAACGTGAAGAAGACAGAGAATCTTCAGTGGCAACTTGCTCTTGGGTACGTTCTTATACAAGTGGTCTCGATATTCGGCTGACCGTCTCCTCAGAATTCAACTTATACCCGGTGCATTTATGGTTTGTATGCTACCCTTCGTTCTCGAAACTCCTCGAGCCCTGATCGCTCGCGGTAAACGCGACCGAGGTCTTGTCAACCTCATGAAGCTTCGGAAGCTAGAGGAGGACCATCCATACCTCCAGCAAGAGTACAAGGAGGTTTGTGCGCAAGTGGACGCAGAGCAAGAAGTTTCTGTTGGCCGCAACTACTGGCTCGTCCTCAAGGATGTTGCTTTAGTCCCCAGCAACAGGCGACGCTTTTTCCTGGCGATCATGCTCTTCCTGTTTCACAAGTTTACTGGAACGGACAGCCTGAACTACTTCGCCCCTGAGATATTTACTATGATTGGTGTCAAGGGAGGGTCGCAAGCTCTACTCACGACTGGCGTGTACGGAGTGGTGAAGCTTGCCTCAACAATCATCTATGTTGTCTTCATTGTCGATCGTGTTGGCCGCCGCCTTCCCCTTATGATTGGCGCCACTCTTCAAGCAACCGCGATGCTCTACATTGCATTGTATGTTCGATTTGCCAACCCCGACTCGACGGGCGGCACTCCAGCTGGTGGTATCGTTGGTATCATCTGGATATACATCTACGCGTTTGGATGGAGCTTTGGTCATAGTGTGGCTTGCTACGTTGTCGCAGCCGAGGTCTTTCCATCCCGTATCCGCTCTTTCTGCATGGCTTGGTGCTTCTTTACCAATTGGATCGTCGACTTCGGAATCACCAAGGCAACTCCACTAATGATGACTCACTTGGGCTGGGGTACGTTCCTTCTCTACGCAATGCTCACCTACACTGGCGTTGTCTTCATTTTCTTCTGCATGCCAGAAATGAAGGGTCGGTCGATCGAATCCATGGATGATCTATTTCAGCACTCGCTTTGGACAATGTACAAGCGAGCTTACCCCACTGAGGAGGACAAGGTTCGTCATGATGTTGGAGAGATTTACCACCGCAGCAAAGATATCTCCGATGAGCAGGTGAAGGGAGAGACCATACACATTGAGAAGGCATGAGACCTGTAGTCTTTCTAGCACAAGAGACAGCATGGTTAACTTGTAGGAGTGTGAATATTCTTCCGATCTTGCCTGTGTTCATTTATCACATAGTCGCTGTAGCCGCATTATCATCAACATATGTATTATGCAAACAAGTCTTGGAACCATGATAGGATATGTGCTGTGTCTCAACCTGTCAATCACACTGCCGAACGGAACTGAGTGCTCTGCACATTGGACTCCGTGCCCAACTTCAGTCAACAGCCACTTCATTAATGCTCATCACTGAAGTGTTAGCTCAGACGCAAATTTGCTCTGTTAGGTGTATCATGATCATGCGTAGACAAACTGGCATTATGTGTGGTCAAAATACGGACAGGACCCAAATTATCAGCCGGTCCTTTGTCGCGTCGTACCTCATATTGTAGGGCTATTAAACCTAGTGAAGAGTTGCTGTTTGTTCTGAAACTTTGCTCATCACTGGTCTCATATATGCGCGAGGTCGCTTCCGTAGGTTACTGCCAAACCACGTTCATATGACACTGGCGCGCTATCTACATTGCTTGTACCGTCCTTGGTCGATACTCTTCTTCAAGATAACGACACTCCTCATCTGAAAGCTGCACTTCCAAAGATTCCATAATCTGATCGACGCGTTGCACACTTGTCAGTCCCACAATGGGGCTACAGCCTTTCTTCAAGACCCATGCCGTTGCCACGCTCGCCATACTACATCCTTTTCTACGTGCCAGGTCCTCGACGCGGTCGACAATATCTAGATTTGCATCATCGAACCATTTCTTCGTCTTCTTATCTGCTTCTGATCTTGATGTTGTCGCGTTCCTTGGCCTTCCTAGCAAGCCCCTCGCCAGCGGTGACCATGGGATTACACCGATGCCCTGGTCGTCACAGAAAGGTAGCATTTCTCTTTCCTCTTCGCGGTACAGGAGATTATAAAACGGCTGCATGCTAGTGAATGTTGTCCATCCATGAAGCCTTGCTGTGTATTGCAGTCTTGTAAACTCCCAGGTAAACATCGAGGATGCTCCCAAATATCTCACTTTCCCCAAGCGCACCAAGTCATCCAGCGCACGCATTATCTCTTCCGGTGGAGTCGTCCGATCTAAACGATGCATCTGCAAAACGTCGATGTATGAAGTTCCCAAACGTTCAAGACTGCTTTCAACTGCATCGAAGATATGCTTCCTGCTCAGTCCCATCTGGTTTACCAGTTGATGGGAATATGCATCAGGGGGCTGTGGCCGCGATTCATCGTCCATCACAGGATAGTATAGCTTGGAAAGTATGACAACCTTGCTTCGTGGGATATTGAATTGTTTCATGGCGCGGCCGAGGATCCGCTCACTCTTGCCGTTGGAATACGTGTTCGCAGTGTCCCAGGTGTTTATACCGGCGTCATAAGCACGTTTTATGACTTGTAGGCTCTCTTCTTCTGCGAGTGTCCATGGCGAGCCTTCCCATGCAGGTGAACCGAATGCCATACAGCCAAGGATAATTCGTGAGACTTTTAAGCCTGAGCGACCCAGGCTCGCGTATTGCATAGTTGCTTGCACGTTCTGGGTAGGCGATACAGTGATACTCCTGTCATCTCGATCTCGATCGTCGCGGGCAACAGCGATGGGCTCTTCGCTTGATGTATTCGTCGACATGATGGGGGGGTCAATTTGCAAATTGAACAAAGCAGACAGCCCTGGAGTGAAGACCGGACCAAGATACACGGTGGTAAAATTGAGTCAATTACGATAAGACTGCTTTGAGCTCCTACATCATTACAGTATTCGATGCCACATTTCTTCCAGCGCGGCTGCTCATCGGCCCTTCGCGGAGAATCTTGTCCGTCGGTGGCAAGGCCGTTAATTCGGGCTCTAGCGCTATTGATCTTGCATCGGGCTTCTCACCGAGGAGCGCGGAATTGCCAGAACTGCGGCACCACCAAGATCGGGTTTCGGCCTTGACTTGCGCTCTTCTGCGAATCAAGTAAGTTATACTAATTGCTAGTGATAAGGGCGTAGGCGTACTCGTAAATATGTTATATTCACGCAGTGTGAAACACAACAGCCGTACATATCCTAGTGTCTTGATAAAGTTATTCTCGCATCAATCAGACCTCCTTGACTATGGGTTCCATCGCCAGGTCCGAGCAGTGTATGCTCATCACTGGTGCTGGTGGGTTCCTCGGCCAAGAACTTGCAGCTGCGCTCCTATCCTCAGAATCGAACACATACCTAGTCCTCGCCGACGTGTTTACTGCTCCGGTGCCCGAGAACCATACCTCGCGCGTAACATCCTTGAAGGCCGATCTTACGAGTCGTCAGGCTGTTGAGGGCTTGCTATCGGCCCGCCAATGGCATGCATGTTACCTCCTTCATGGCATCATGTCTGGCGGTGCTGAAGCTAATCTGGATCTTGGACTTGCTGTGAATCTTGATTCACATCGTTACGTCTTGGATTATCTGCGCAAGAATCAAATGGGCGTCAAAATTGTATTTCCTTCTTCTTTGGCTATATATGGTCCGCCTGCATCTCTGGGCGACACAATCACAGAAAGCACGATACCCATCCCACAGTCAAGTTATGGAGCCGAGAAATTAATAATCGAAACATTGGTGAACGATTTTTCGCGAAGAGGACTCATCGACGGACGGGTTGTGCGCCTGCCGACAGTCATTGTAAGGCCTGGTGCGCCTTCAGCTGCAGCCTCGAGCTTCGCGTCCGGAATCGTGAGGGAGCCGCTCAAGGGACTAACGAGCATATTACCTGTGAGTCGGGATCTGGAAATGTGGGTGTGTTCTCCGAGGACAGTGGTCAAGAATCTTGTATCTATTAAAGATGTACCGAAAGAGTTGTTCGAGGTCAACCGGGGTCGCGTCGTCAATCTACCAGGCCAAACTGTGAAGGTTGGCGATATCCTAGAGGCGCTAGCATCAGTAGGAGGCCAGCCAGCTCTCAACTTGATCCAAGAGAAGAGAGATCCAAAGATTGAGGCCATTGTCGCGAGCTGGCCAGCTAGGTTTGACATATCGCTCGCTCAACGATTGGGAATGTTCGGGGATATCACGCTCGAGGAGGAAGTGAAGAGCTTTGCGACTACCTTGAATTCATCAGCTGCTCTCATGTCTTAATAGTTCATATACTAAATCTAGCCTGGTTGTAATCATAAACATTGGTATCAAACTGAAGGAAAGGTGTCGTGCTTAGGAAACCAAAATCGTCTCCAAAAGCGCTGCCCATCGCATTGACATTGAATGCGCTACCGGGATTCGTCATCATAGGCAAACTGTTATGTTGGTCACTTATACTAATGCCAGCTTGGCCTCCGCCACTTTCTGCTGAAGCGGCTGGGAATGATGTCGTCGCGGTCCTTGAGATAACCATCTTTTCCAATCCTTCCGCCATGAGATGAACCAAATGATGTTTTCCCACGGCGGTGGATCTAAACTGCTGGGCAGCTTTCATGGTAAGGTCGTTGACGAGCTGATCGTCCGTATATTGACCGCTATGCTGTATGGAGACTTTGAGAAGGAATACACAGGCGAATGCGATCATGGAATGAATGTAGTGTGGGACGCCGACCAGACCATCACGAATATCAGGGTCATTCAAGAGCATCTCCACCACTGAGGTCGCCGCAGCTACAGCCATGATAGCGTGATCTTCGAAATGCGATGGAACTTGACCCTCCTTGTAACCACGAAAAACACAGGAGTGGATGTGCAATTTTGCTAGATGGTGATGCAATACGACCCCTTTCGCCGGAAATTGGCCTATAGAGTGAGCAAGTTCTGGCATAAAATGTCAGCTGTCGAAATCCGCGAGAACCTGGGTGCCCCACCTGATAGTTCTACAGTCCACGTTGCCATCCACTGATCAACTTGTCTGCTGAAGCTTGCAAGCTGAGATCCAAAAGCGCGCGGTATCGGATCAGTGGGGTCAGAGCCAAAAAGCTCTCGAAAGTTGTTCATAATGCTCAGCAACGCAATCTGGCTCACGATGCGTTTATCGGAAGCCGAGAAGACTGGAAGATCGACCAACTGTTTCCAGCCAACGATCGACGCATCTTCGCGAATGACCGGAGCACGACCATAGAGGATTGACAAGTGATTATCGCAGATATACAATGTATACCACATCCGGAGGCATTCCATGGCCTCTTCTTTGCTTTCGGCGAGGAGACGATGGAAGCTGCCACCAAGGTTGATCTCAGTAGCTCGCCGAATTGCGTAACCGGACAATGTCCATGAAATGTCGTGAAGCCAGTATGATGCTACGCACATAGCAAGCATATGGCCCTGGTCTATATTCCGAGCGAACATCGAAGCCGATATGAGACGCTGCAGCTCTCGACTGCATGTTGTATACAGATGACTGCTCGATGGGTCATGTAAAGCTGCCACTGCGCATATTGCTACCGTGAGAATGGGCGACTTTCGACGAAAGGCTTCAAGACTGTCGTAGTTGCTTCCTGCAATTTTGTATATGAAGTGGTCGACTTTACGAAGGTATATCTGAACGAGACGTTCCGCATCTTCCAGCCCGATCAGCCCTCGTGAGATCAGATCATTGCTCGACTCCGAGCACGACTGACGGGGCTGTGAACGCGATTGTTCTGTGTTGTCCCCGGCACGAAGGGCCCTCAATCTTGTGATTTGATAAAGTGACTCAATGGGAACATGGAGGGCATCATCTCTTGGTGATATCCGCGGAGAGTTGTCGCATGATGGACCTACATCGTAGTTTTCTACAGCATCCCCCAGCAGTGATGGTGCAATGTCTCCGCTGGTGCTTGTGAGCAAGGGGGGCAATGACGGGAAAGAAAGCCTTCCCAAAACATCTTGTAGCGCAGCATGCAGATGCTCCAAATCACCTGCAACCGTGCTTTTCCATCTAGAGCTTGTTAGTAAGGAAAACTGCGAATAGGAGTTCGTCGTCGAAATTTGGGTCCCTAGCTTACTGTGAACGTTCTTCAATGAGCGTCTGGAGGCTCTTATTCAGCACGCACGACAAATTGCGCTCGGTGCACCTTCGGCATGGAGGACCATGATCCATGATGCACTTGATCTTCTCACGTGTCAATGAACATTCCATTCACATCCCTCTCACCACCGTACCTTCTGCTTCCGACATGCAGCACATGCCTTGACTTTGCGTGAAATAGCAGGAGCTAGCGCTTCGGATGCGGAGGCTGTTTGATGCTGCGCCGTCGGCGATAGAGCCATCGGTGCGACATTGTCGTTGGACTGTGACCAGGTACGTTTGGACATGCTCGAAATACTGCGCGTTGGCTATGTGAGGGTGCGAATGATGCAGACGCTTGCTCACGGCTACTTCCCCGGCCTGCCTTGGCCATCGGCCCGAATTTGCGGGACACTGAAAGCGCAGTCCGTGGCGGAGAGCGGGGAACAAAACCTTGCGGCTCTTGTGTGCCGGGCCACTTGAAAAGGATGGGAGACTCATCCTCATGAAATTTATACGCGCAGGCAAGTGACGTGGAGGCAGGCACGAACCAAAGTGAGCGAATTGTCCCATTCTGAGTCACCTAGAATATAGATACTTGACCAGCGGCAATGCAACACATTCATGCGACGTTCGCATCATCATCATGGAACACAACGGTGCCCCAATTAGGTCTGTTGAACCTTCTCCCCTCCGTAGCCGCTAATCTGTCTAGTTGTACTACTTCCGCCTCGCTCAACTCAAAGATCTGTAGGTTTGCCTCAATTCTCGCCTGGGTAACACTTTTCGGTATAACGCTCCAACCACGGCTCACACCCCAAGACAAGAGCACCTGCGCCGAAGTTGCTCCCCTACTCTCCGCAATCTTCAGCACGACAGGATGCGAATGGAGCGTTGATCCCTTCCCACCAAGTGGTCCAAATGCAGTCTGATGAATACCTTGTGATTTGCAGTAGCTATTGAGCTTATTTTGCGGCAATAGAGGGTGCAATTCTGTTTGATTCACTGCTGGAGGTATCCTCGCTGTTTTCAGCAATTTTTCCAAGTTTGCTGTGGAAAAGTTGGCGACTCCAATGGCTTTCACAAGCCCTGTGTCTACCAATCGCTCCATGTCAGCCCAGGTCTTCGTAAAATCCCAATCTGAGGCATGGATCGTTCGGTCCTCTTTCCCGAAGTTCTCCGCAGTAGAATCATTCGGTGGCAGTGAAACAGGCCAGTGCATCAGGAATAAGTCACAGTAAGTAAGCTGAAGGTCTGCGAGCGACTTTCGTAGTGCTTTCTCGGCTTGTGAGTGTTGCGACGACCATAGCTTGGTTGTGATAAACAAGTCCGATCGTGGTAATGATGTCTCGGAGAGAACCTCTGCAAGCGCCTGGCCGATTTCCTTCTCATTCCAGTCTATATATGAACATGAGCAAGCATACGGGTTTGTGTGGTGATAGCACATACACAAAGGGGCACAGTCCTTGCTTCCGTCAACTGGAGCTCATCTATTCATCAAGATGACTTACAAGATGCCGATAGCCACTCTTGATCGCAATCTTAACAGCCCGGCCCGCCTCTGCAGACCATTTCAACGTGGTTTCTATGTTTAAGGATAGAATGAGTATTACCTCCGGGTGCTGCTTGCCATGTCCCAAAGCCCTTGGATTTTGTCAGTTGAAACTCTAACATGTAACAAGTAAACTCACAACTGCTGGGATAGCGGCTCCAGTATTCAACTTGAAAGTCTTCTGGGTGTATGACATTGTTCGCAGTAATGTTACAATAATCTCTGTCATATACACATCCGCTCACATGATTTATGTAGATGGTTTACTCGGCTGGCCAGCCGCCTATCGTGGCGGAATCGGAGAGAACACCGCGGCTCGGGTGCGTTCCGGGAAGAGAGCTGAAGTTGCTACCAAACGTTTGGAGCAACACAACTACCACCTATGATGTCAACGCTGCATCCCATTGATTTTCATTGAAATGATATAGTTTTTCCTGTAGCAACTTGCTTCTCGAATACGTTATTGGTCACTTGGTGCTTGCGACTGCAAAAGTAGCTCCATTTCCGGATTTTCCGAGTATACGAAAGCGAGACTACTACAAACCGAAGCAACTCCCGCAACCGAAGCGGTGCCGGCACTTTGGTCTCATACAAATAGCAATTTCACTCTAGATCACGCAGCGTGCTCGAAAACTCTTGATTGTACAACAATAGAAGCAATGGATACACGTGCCCATCCGCTGTCTCTCAAGACCACCTTATCCTCACTATTACCGGTCCCTGCGGACTCGAGCGAGCTTCGGTCGCAAACACGTCAAGAGATCTTCAATGATTCCCGAATACCAATACTGGTAGCACTTGATGACGACCCTACTGGCACGCAGACCTGCCATGACGTGGCGGTGCTCACTACTTGGACTATCAACAATCTGACCGAAGAGTTCAAGCGGACACCACCTGGAGGAGGATTGTTTATCTTGACAAACTCTCGCGCGCTACATCCGCCGGCAGCTCAAGCGCTGATCGTGGAAATCTGCCGTAACCTCAAGGAAGCTGCTGCTCTAGCGGGCAAAGAATTCGAGGTGGTGCTGCGTGGAGATTCTACGTTGCGTGGTCATTTTCCCTTGGAGCCACACGCAGTGGAAGAGGTTCTAGGAGAAAGCGATGCCTGGATTCTTGCCCCATTCTTCTTGCAGGGCGGCAGGTACACTATAGACAACATCCACTACGTTGCCGAAGGAGATACTCTAGTACCAGCTGGAGAGACCCCCTTCGCAAGAGATGCAACATTTGGATACAAGAGCAGTAACTTGCAAGACTGGGTTGTAGAAAAGTCCAAGGGTGCAATTTCGAGAGACAATGTGAGCGGCCTGGATCTTTCTGACATCAGAAGTGGAGGACCCGAGCGGGTAGCAGAAATTCTCAAGAACGTGAAGAAGGGCAGCGTCGTCATTGTGAACTGTGCTGCAGAAGAAGATATGGATATCGTCGTTCTTGGCATTCTCAAAGCGTCGGCGGAGGGCAAGAAATTTCTTTTCCGTTCCGGAGCTGCTTTCGTCTCAGCACGACTTGGTATATCTCCAATATCGCCCATAACAGCGCAGAAACTCGACCTAGATACTAGGATTGGTGGACTTATAATAGCAGGGTCGTATGTCCCGAAAACCACGGCTCAACTCGGCTATCTGCGAGAGAAGTCTGGCAACGGGTTGACGACAGTCGAACTTGATGTCAACAAGCTCCTTGAATCGCGAGAAGAGGCCGAAATACAGCTGCAACACGCTTTGTCGATAGCGGAAGCTGAACTTTCAAAACCACAAGACATCCTCGTTATGACCTCGCGAAAACTTGTCGTGGGAGCCGATGAAGCTAGATCATTGGATATCGGCTCTACCGTGGCTGAGGCACTCGTTTCATTCCTCACTAGGCTGAGTATCAGGCCCAGGTATATCATTGCGAAAGGTGGCATCACTTCATCCGACGCGGCAACAAAGGGGTTGAATATGAAGAGGGCTACTATCGTTGGACAGGCCGCCGCTGGTGTACCCTTGTGGAGATGCGACGAGCCTACTTGTAAATTCCCTGGTTTGCCATATGTGGTATTCCCGGGTAATGTTGGTGCTGATCATACATTGTTTGATGTGGTTGATGGCTGGCGGGTCTAGGCGTATCACTTCACTTTTGCGACGGAATATGCGTAGATCATCTCTGATATCACGATATATAGAACAACGAGTGAATATTATTTATTTTGCATTGCACGCGCCTATAGACTACGCCGTCCCTGACAAGTGTACTCTATCTAATTGAAAATATACCAATCAAGGAACCCCGGGCGAGCCCTCGATGCGAGGACAGAAAACGGGACCTCGCAACGAAGGGATCTCATCAAGCTAAGCTCCAGAAGCATCAGCCAAAAGCGCCACCCCCGCCTTGACCCCGCCTCTGCCGTCAACCCTGCTGATTTGGAGTCGGCAGACTTTGTGCGTCCGGTCTTCTCTCCGTGACATTTGGCATCTTGTGGGAAATGAAGAGCCGGGGGACTCCATTCTCGCGCGGGCGCGTGCGGGCAGCGGAAAGTGGCCGAGTAAGGGCGTACTACCGGAGAGAAGATCCATATCCTAGAAGACATCACAAGGCCCATTCCTGTTTGGTGCTCCCTGGAATATTGTACTTTACTTCCGACTTTCCTTTGGTCTACAGCCTCGTGTCACGTATAGAACAAATTCCCAACAGAATCACAGTTCTAAAGTGACTATGGCTATCCAGAAATCAGACATCGCGCCCAAGGCAAAGATGTTACCTCCAGGGGTGTATACTCCAGTAATATCACTTTACCAGGCGACCAAGACCCAAGAGCTTGATTTGGATGCGATGTACAAGCATTGCCAATATCTTGTCCGTGGTGGCATGCATGGTCTTGTGTATCAAGGTACATCAAGCGTGCGTATGTTCCTAGCAACATGACTGATCGTGCACAGGAACCAATGGCGAGGCAGTACTTTTGACAAGAGAAGAGCGAGTAGAAGTTCTCAAGATGGCACGAAAAGCCGTCACAGACTTGGGAGTTGCAAACTACCCTATCGTCGCGGGTATCAGCGCGGAGAGCACAAATACCAGTATTCAGCTTGCGAAAGATGCTGCGGAGGCGGGCGCCAGCTTTGCATTATTACTCCCTCCGAGCTACTGGACGAAGGCGATAAGCGAGCAAGCGTTACATCAATTCTATCGCGATGTGGCCGATGAATCGCCATTACCGCTCGTTTGCTACAATGTACGCAATCATGCTCATACATCTCTCTTCCATTTAGAACTACCAAAATTGACATCGTGACAGTTTCCACAAGTCACTCCAGGTCAGGACTTGACATCTGACGACCTGATCGCACTTGCGCAACATCCAAACATAGTGGCAACTAAACTTACCTGCGCGAATGTCGGAAAGGGAATCCGTGTGACCTCGAAGTTCACGCCTCAGCAATTCTCAGTCTTTGGTGGATCATCTGACTTTTTGTTTCCCACATTAGAAGCCGGTGGCTCCGGTTGTGTCGCGGCTCTCGGCAACGTCTTCCCACGTTCTACTTCCAAGCTCTACGATCTCTGGGTGGCAGGGAAGACGGAAGAGGCGCGAAAGCTACAAGATGTTGTTGCCAATGCCGAATGGGCTTGCAAGAAAGGTGTGGTACTCACAAAGTATGGAGCAAGCCATTTTGTTGGTCCCAAGATCGGCGTAGCGAAGGAGGCTTTCTATCCGCGAAGACCGTACCTGCCCCCGGCTGAAAAGATGCAGGCGTGGACAGTTGATATCATGGGAGTACTACTGGAGGAAGAAGACGCCACCCCTGACAGGAAGTTCTAACCCTGGGAGATTTGAAGGGCCATCAAAAGAGATGAAGACGAAGTCAACTTCACGGCAGGAGGGATTGATATAAGAAGTCGCAAGTTTTAGACATTATGATCTTACTGCAGCATTAACGATGGCTGTTTCATGTTTCGAGCCACTTGAAGAGCTACGGGTAAATAGTTTCGCCAACGCTACAAGGAATACGAACTGAGAAAAGGTACTCTAAGATGTTCTACAACTCGGCAGCAAGTTTTTGCCTGCCTTTCTCGACGACGCAAAGCGGTGCACCAAGGCTGAATCTATAACCACGATCATGTGCTTCTTTATCGTGCCAAAATCCAAATCGTTCTCCACGCTTTCGGGGTAGCTCCACAAAACTCGCCGCGCCACGCAGAACCCTTGTCATGAACAGCTTCACATTCCGCAAACACTCGTCAGCATCCGCCGATGATGTGACATGTCCTGCCGCGAGTGTCACCCTTTTGTCACCTTCACGGTTCCTTGCCTCTACAAACTTGATAATCTTCCCCAGACTATGCCACCACGCGACGACATCTCCCTCGTTCGGAAAGAGAATCACAGCAGGGCCCTCAGGTCCCCAAGGTGCACTTCGCGTGTCATCGCTTTCCTGAGCGTAGAAGGAATCGCCGACATAGATTACACTCTCTTCGGTATCATACCAACTCAGGCTATCAGGAGTATGTCCAGGGGTGTGCAATGTGACGATGGGGAGTTGCACCTCTGGCGCATGCGAGCATTTGTAGTACAGTGGCTCATCATCGCCTGCCCAGATCGATGTTTTGTACACAGGTGCAATCAGGTCCTCGCTTGCACATAGCGAGTGCTCCACGAGTACATCATACGGTTCAAGGAAAGATCGAGCGTGTGACGAAGATAGCACCACTGCTTCGGGTGTCGTTGAGGGATGCTTGGCCTTGCTGAGCTCGTCGTGCAACTCGGGTAACAATGAATTTAGGCCAAGGATGTGGTCGTAGTGACAGTGCGATAGTATGATGAGATATGAGAACGTTCTTTCAGGGTTGAGTTGCTCTTCAATAAAGCTTGCGATGTTCCAGCGCTGATCGGCTGACTTGTGCCGCACGACGTTGGTTCCCACACCGGTGTCATTGATGACGAGAACGCTCGATTGTCGGCCCTCGAAATCAACATGTGTGCATTTCTTCACATATATATGCGGATGTTCTCCCTGGCCGTATCAGTATTCCAGAATATACGATTGATCTTAGATGTCTCACAAAGCGATCATTCTCCCGGATAAGCCACGTTGTTTCGTTTATGCGCCGGATTGTGAACGGACATTGTTTGGGGTCGTGTATGAAAGTCTCATCACTTCTACGATAGCGACACATCATTGGGTGTCGGCACACTTTGTAAAGATGTGAACTGAGTAGTACGTGGTCCCTGATTGAAGTTCGACCCTGTCACAATTGCGACCCCGCACTTGATTGAATCACCATTGCGAGGCGGCGAAGTAAATGCATCTTCTACGGCCGCGCTCATCTGTGTAAACGTCACATAGAGCAGCTCATAAAGTATCATAAAGAAACAGGTGGTATTCACAGATAGCGCATCTTTCACGCACACATTGGAGCAAGATGGCCTCATCCGCAGCTGGGACGTCTGACCCGCATACCCCGCTCACACCCGACGAGCTATCACAAGCGCTGAAGGTTGATGTCTACGATCAAGAGGGAAATACAAAGGCGCTAGGAGAACTTGTCGCTGGGAAACGTACGGCACTAATATTCATTCGGCACTTTTGTAAGTCCTCAAGCGCATAGACTGAAAGTAGATACTGACGTTTCAGGGTGTCTGAACTGTCAAGCTTACGTCAGATGTTTGAGCGAGGCCGTACCACCTTCGAAACTGCCTCCCAACACCCAAAGTAAGTCCTCATGACTGTCACTAAAATCGCGATGCCTAATTTTGTGCTTCTCTCGCAGTCCTCGTAGTAGGGTGCGGGTCGTATCAGCCAATCAAAACATATGCTGCTCAATCGTCTTCAGCATATCCAATCTACACAGACCCGACACTGCGTCTCCATTCGATCTTCAAATTCAAG
Source organism: Phaeosphaeriaceae sp. SRC1lsM3a (assembly GCA_001644525.1). Classification (NCBI taxonomy): domain Eukaryota; kingdom Fungi; phylum Ascomycota; class Dothideomycetes; order Pleosporales; family Phaeosphaeriaceae; species Phaeosphaeriaceae sp. SRC1lsM3a. The sequence goes on along the minus strand of KV441709.1, from coordinate 2,170,901 downwards.
TCCAATCTTGCCGAAGGTAAGGATGGCGATGAGCAAAGAGACTATATGAAGAACGCAGGCAGCACGGTGGGAAGGATTTGGGGTGGTATTAAGGGCGCTCTGGGACATTTGGAACATGTGAACTACGTGGGACCAAAAGCTTTGAACGGTGGTGAAGCAGTCATATCTGCAGGTATGTACCGTAATTGAAGATATGATCCAAACACTGACAGAACCAGAGGGTAATATGGAGTATCTGTATCGAATGCAGAACACCGTGGACCACACGAACATCTCAAAATTAGCGAGCCTTTTGGGATCTACTGAGCTTGAGCCTGCAGCAGACGAGGTGCCGGAAGTGTGTAAAACGTCGACAGACGCATAGGCAAAGCAAATGTGGATAAGTCTTGTGTCGCTACATTTGCTGTCGGCCCCAGGCATGTTCCAGAGCTGTCAAACTGACGAGCTTAGCGCATACTTAATGCGGAGGGACTTGTAACCATTTGACAGGAGACTAGCGCCCACGTTGTGCTGGGAACGAACAGTGACTAGTCAACATACACGATACTGTGTTCCAGCCATCGGATACGAAAACTATTGGATTAGTCAAGCGGATCTTTCTCGTGTTGCGGCTGATTGCGGACAATAACTCGGCGGTATGGTGGAGCAGGAGGCTGACTCGCGAACGCCATGATCTGATAAAATTTTCCATTCATCTTATCTGATCGACCCATTGCTCCTCTCCCTTTTTTCTCATATTCAACTCGTGAAGTGCAAAAAATCAATTGCATCATGACCGCACAGAAGGGAGATCAAAGCGATGTCGTGGTTGGACAGAAAGAGCAGGACGGTTTGGCCAAGACGATGACCACAGAAATAGCTGTCGCAAGCGAGGAAGCGCCATCTAATGGGCAAGAGAATCGGAAGGAATCTCTTGTTCCATTGCGTATGAAGTTGATCTCAATATTGCTGGTAACTGCGGTTGGGTTTGGTTCTCACTGGAGCTCGGGAGTAACAGGCGCAATGAAGAGCACGCTCAAAAAGGTAGGCCACAAACATCACAGCAATAACCAATTCGGCATGATTCTTACTCTAGCAGAAACTGCACATCAATAACGCAGAGTACGCAGTCCTTGAAGCAAGCGAGGACTTTATGAAAACAGCCTTAATCCTCGTGAGTGGCCTCGTCACTGACAGGATCGGTGGTGCGAGTAGGTCATCCTGTCTTTCATACGCTCGAAGCAGCAACTTACATTGCATTCAGGTGCCATGCTCTGGGGCAATGCGATATACAGCGTTGGCGCAATTCTCATCGCAGCAGCGACTACCGTGCGCTCCTACCGCTTCATGATCTTCGGTGTTGTCGTCCAAGCTCTCGGCGACATTGCAACCCAAGTCGCGCAGTATAAAGTCTTCAGCTCGTGGTTTGCGCCTTCGAATGGATTTGCTTCGACTCTTGGCTTCGAGCTCGGCATCGGCAAGATAGGGTCCTTCGTCGGCAAGGCCACGGCGAACGTCATCGCGAAGAAGACGGGCGACTTCAGTTGGGTGTACTGGACCGCGGTATTCATGAACATCTTTACCAACGTGGTGACGCTGGTATTCTGGTTCTTCACCAGGTGGTGCCAGAAGCGGTATGGTGGGATGCAAGACCCAGCTACCGGAGAGAAGTTGACGGAGAAGAGTAAGAAGTTTGAACTGGGGAAGATCCTGAGACTTCCTTGGACCTTCTGGGCGGTTGTTGCATTTTCGCTGTTCCAGACAAGCACGGCTATGGTGTACTCGCAAAATGCGACCGAGATGGCAGAGCAGCGCTTTAATGTTAGCGCCATCACGGCCGGATGGTACTCAGCCATGTCGCAGTACTTCGGTTTCTTTCTTGTTCCTCTCATCGGCGTTTTTGTCGATTTGATGGGTAACAGAATCACCCTCATGGTTGTCTGCGGCCTCGGCATGCTCCTCTCAATGTGTCTCGCAGCATGGGGACCATCCGTCGCTGGAACTGCTGCGTCTTTCGGCATTTTCGCAGTCGCATCGAGTTTTGGACCAACCGTTATCATCGACAGTATTCGGACGTCTATGCGGTATCAAGAAGTCTTCGGGTCAGGCTACGCAATCAAGATCGCCATCAACAACAGCATGAACATTATCCTGCGCATTGTCACAGGTGTCATACAAGACCGCGACAACAACTCGTACGACAACGTGGTCATCATCTACGTCGCATTCGCGGCGGGTTCGGTCATTGTTGCGGGCATCTTTATGGCGTACAGCTATTTCAACATCGACGCCATGATTTTGCAATGGACAAAGAAGCAGAGGAAATCGAACGGCCATTTGATCGTTGAGAAAAGGGAAGAATCGGAGACTAATGCGGCTGGTATTAAGAACAGGAAGTCAGGTCTGGTCTTGTTCGCTGCACTGTTCACTCTGATAGCTGGTGCATGGGCAGCCTACTTCTGGGGCATCGCAACGCACAACAACTCCTAGAAGAATACTTAGATCATGGACGCACCACGAACTATGTAGTAGTGTAGTCTTATGCTAGAGCCTTGACATCCAGGGAACCATATCATACCAATTATTTACTGGTTGGGTTTCGAAAGTGGCCTTCAAACCAATACGTACGCAAGTATACATCAAAGCGGCATGAACCAGCATGTATATCTTTCATGGAGCATAAAGCGCATCAGCATTTGTCAGACACCTTATCTGCATCATCATTTTGCTTCGCAGCGAAGCCACCCGATTCCACACTACACTATTGCCCCTACCGCGCCCTCTAAAACATCCGTCCACATTCTGGAACGGCGCCCCATGCCTCTGCCTCTTTCCCAACTCTGAAATATAACTCTCACTGTTTTACATCCGTCAGAATCGCAAGCTAGCTGGCCAGTTAGTCCTGCACGTACACAGTCACACCGGAAGATCAATCGAAGCGTGCCGCCGATGTTCGCACATGTTCCAGGGCACTCAACAGTGCAGGCGCTTTTCGACGCGAAGATCTGGTTGCACGCGCTCGAGTCTGCGAGGACGACGGATGCCGCAAGAAAAAACGAGGCGAAGATGGTTAGGAGGTGCATAATTCGGCAGAGAGGCTACACGAATATTATAAGAGTTTAAATGAGTGACTAGAAAGCGTGAGATTGCGAGGGAAGGCGCTATTGAGAAGAAGAAAGTAACGGGAGGAGGTGAGGGTTAAGTAGCTGATATCTTCGCGACTACCGTTGGGATCTGAAATGATGGCGGGTAACTCTATGGATGGCGATGATGATGGCTTGCGTAGTAGATGTAAGAGCTAGCTGATAGCTTGACTGCTTACCTGCGGTGATAGATTGCATGATGTCTTGGTCTCAAACAGTGATGACACCAGCAGATGGATCATCATAGGCGACGAAGCCCTAGCTACGCGGATGTGGTCTCTTTCCTGCTGCGCTCACTGCATGTCCTCGCCATTGCTGAAGCATGTATGATGATGATAGATTCGGGTACTATGCAAAAAGGTATCTGCCCGTATGAACATGAAAGTGATGAGAGAAAAAGGTCATAAAAACAGCTTTTCCGAGCCGTTGTGTCATGAGAAGATTGTGATGAAAAGTGTGCCCTGCAACATGCGGACAATCGTCGAAACCACCGAACTGTGCTAAAAGCAGATTGGATCCGTGAAAGTAAGAATGTCGTGAACCTCTGATTATGCTTCAACCCCTTCGACCTTCCGCAGGAACTCCCTCACCCGCCCAACCTCGACACCTTCACCTTCCTCGCTATCGAGCGCGGCTACTAAACTCTCCAAGCATTCCTCTATTCTGCTCTCTTCTACTTTCGTACAAAGAGACACCACTTTCCGATACATTTGCTCGAGCTGACCGTCCTTTTCCTTCAGCTTTCGACTGCGAGTGATTAATGCCGCATTGGATTGTGTGTAGGTCTCAAGTCGATGCCGAAGGAAGGTTGTCGAGATCTGCGCAAGCAAAGGCGATATTTGTTGGTGTGATATCGTTGAAGGATCAAATGGTACGGAAGTAGACAGATATGACTGTCCGTCCGAGGCCTGGTGCGACAGGAGCTCGCCGGCTTGGCGCAGTTCAACAGGCAGATCATCGTCATTGACAATGACACCAGCGCCTTCGAGATCAGCATACCCGACTCTTCGCTTCTCGTTCAGATCAGAAGCGCTTGCGTTTACAGAGAGCATATGCCGTTGTGGCTCCAGCCAGCGTTTGAGATTTGCTATGCGTTTCGCTCGGTCATGACGCAACCGCAGGCGAGTCCGTAGTTGCTCGAGCTTTTGCTGTTCCTGTTTCTGCTGGGTTGAGAGCTGGGTGATGAGATCGTTGGTGCGATCAATGGCGTCTTGTTTGAGCCGTGCTTCTTGGGTGAATTGCATGGACGCAGATTGGAGGATACCGCTCATGACTGGGATGATTAGCATGTGTACTTCTACACGAGTCTGATAGACTTACGAGGCTGAATCTCACGGCTCGTCTCCTCCACCTTGCTCAGTGGCGCCTTGCCTTTACTAGGACTGGCAGCCATCTCCGTCACGTGGCCCTCCCCACCATCGCTGCCCACGCCAAAGTCAATTGGCCGAGTGCCCTTGTGGTTGGGAATTGTTGGGTCAGCCTGTACTTCCATGAGCTGAGAGATGATATTGCGATTGCCGATGCGTGCTGCAAGATTGAGTGCGGTATTACCGGCCTTGTCGCGCGCATTCACCATCTCCTGCATGAAGCGCATGAGTCCGATGGGTTTGGGATAGTTGTCTTGGAATGACATAGCCTGACTGGCACCGATGTTGCTCCGTACAAGATATTCCAGTAGCGCTTCGAGGTAATATTTGCTTGATGCTGCCCTGCCCTTGATGGCGCATGTGACGGCAATGTGGTGGAGGATGGTCCGGCCCTGCGTATCACGGAGTTCGATGAGTGGTGCGAGTATTTCCAGTGTCTCGGGGAAGCAGCTATGATCTAGGCTGTTGTTGACTGACACGGCGCTCATGAGAGGTGTCTGACCTGCAGCGTTGCCGCGGAACATGTTGGCACCCTTGGACACAAGCAATCGCATAAGAGACACACGAGCCAACGTCGCCGCCCAATGCAGAGCCGTGTTGGCGCTGTTGTCAATGGGCATGTCCAAGTCGGCACCGGATAGATGCAGAATGGCTGGGTGGTGGGTGAAGTCTGTCCTTGCTTGATCTGCAAACAGGTCAGTGAGCATGGCTTGCTTTTCCTCGCTCGACTTTGTGTCTGGCTGTGGGAGAGGCGGGAGCGCCGAAGGGACCTCGCCATCTGGCAAAGTGATGCTATGTCCGGTATGCTGCTGGTAGAAGGACTCGCTAGGTTCTGTGGGAGAGCCAAGATCACGCATGGACATTTCGGCGCCATTGGGCTGGGAGAAGGACTCCTCGGTGCGCATACGCTTTCTTGGCGGTTCCTGTGCGTCGTCCAGGCCAGTGCCGTATGCAGAATCAGTATGGCCGTTGGCACCGCTGAAGCTGCGCTCTGAGGCGACGCTCTGTATGCTCTGCTGGCTGCTGGTGCGGAAAGACTCTTGGCTGGCGACGGGTCCTTGCGACGGTCGGCCCATGGATCGGCGGCTCTGGGCTTGCGATGAGCTGCTGGGCCGCGGCGGCGCAGGCGAGTTGAGGCGGGCGACCTTGTTCATGGCTGCGAGCGCGCTGGTGGCAGTGGAGGAGATGTTGGAGAAGAAGGTGCCGCCGACGCTCTGGCTGCTAGTGCCGCGGCCGTCCATGCTCTGCGTGTAGAAGCGCTTGCGATTGGCGGCCATGGCCTGCTCTTTGGTGGGCGTCTCGGTGCCCTGAATGGCGTGCCCATCGACGGTAAGATCGTAGTCCAGCAGCGGGCGCAAAACGTCCTCGACTCCATACTGGCGACAGAACTCACGCCCGCGGCGGTAGTTGATCCAGGTGCCCTGGTATTTGCCGTATCCGCCCTGGACCTTCTCGTGCTCGCCGGTCAGGATCTCCTTCTCGAGCACTTTGGTGCGCTTGCCCTTGTCGACGCCGGCGACCTTGAGGATCTGCGTGGCATTGAGCCAGCCGTCGGAGCGGCGGCGCATGACGGCCACGCGGTTCACTTCCATCTCGTACACACTCACGCCCGAGTAGACGGCCGTGTAGATCTGGGGCTTCTCCATCGAGTGCGTCTGCTGTTGCGGATAGCCGTTGACGTCGGGCTGGGAGAAGGAGCGGTTGAAGCCCGGGGCCGCCATCAGGCCGGGTCCGTGGGGGGAATTGTGGTACATGGCGGCGGGCTGCGCGGGCGGAGAGCCTGCAGGGAACGATGCTGAGTGCGACGGGCGCGCGACTTGCATTGCGCAGGGTGAAGGAGGGCTGGTGTCAAGCGGTCATGGGACTGGTGCGGACGGGGTCGGCAGGTGCGATGCAGGCGAGGAAGGTGGTCGCTATTATTATTATGGAAGCGACGATGGGCGACGAAGAATGCGCTGCGTGGTGCGGCCCGGTGAAGGGAGCTGGATAGGTGCTGTATGGGGATGTGCGTGGGCGCGGGGGGTGAATTGGCCGTCGGTGGTGGTCGGTGGAGATTCGCGTTCGTTCAACGCGTCGCTCGGCTGCGCACAGATTCGAGACACCACAGCCAATCACGCCGAGACAGCGTTCCAACCACCGCCAGATAGATGCGCGGCGATTGGCACTCTGTTTCGCAGACGTGACACGCTGATAACGTGCTATCCTGCATGTCCGCACCCACTGTTTCCACGGCATTGCACACCAAGTCGATCCACCTGCTGCGCGCCCTCCTGCGCGAGGCGTCGTATCTGCCCGATGCCGTCGCCCGCCAGTACTTCCACCGCTACGTCCTCGACCGCTTCCGCGCATACCAGCCCAAGCAGAATGCGACCACTACCGCGGCCAGTGAGGCCCTGGACAGGCAGCGCCATCGGAGCTTCAAGCGGCGCGAGCTAGGCATCATCAATGCGCGCACAAGCACGATGCAAAAGAAAGCCCGAAAAGGCCTCTACTACCTGCAACGCGCAAACCAGGGCGAGATTGCATGTCTGCAACGAGTTCTATTCTTCGCCTACGGGCGGATTGGGAGGCGCAAGTACGCCCTCCTAGAATATGTGCTCAGGCCTGACCCCATCATGGACGGTGGTAAAGTGCTGGCACCGGACGACTTCAAGGGCCCAACGCCGCTGCAGGAGCTCTACCACAGTAACAAACGGTGGCTGCAATATTTCGACGCGCCTAAGCCTGCCTCGGAAGGCATGTACGTTATCAACATCTCGAGCCGCTACTCGCGTATGCGCGCGGTCCTCAAATCCCAGTATCAGAAGGGCATCTCCATCAACCGCGAGCTGAAAGGGCCTGCGATGAAGACGCCCAAGCACAACGTCTGGATGCGTCCCATGCCCATTGTGCGTGCTCGAAACAACGTGCGCCGGTGGTACGCTGAGACGATGACACGCTTTCTCCCACCACTGCCCACGAACGAGTGGAACCACATGGATGCCATGATCAAAGGTTTGGAGAGGATAAGCCTCGTCGGGAGAAGAAGCGCTGCTCGGACATCCAACCCAGAGCCGATTGTTGAAAATCAGGACGCTCTGGATGTAGTGATGGACGGATTGCGAATGGAGAAGCTCAGCAAAGCAGTCAAGCCGGCTGGTGCGTTTAGACCGCATGATATCACCCCGAGGTTCATGCGACGGCTGTACATGAAAGTGCTACAGTTGTGCTGCAAGGTCGAGTACGATGAGCAGCGCAAGCACTGGGTGCCAACGTGGGGCCAGAGCAACAACCACACCAAGCCCAATATCTACAACGCCCCAAGTGACGAAGCGCTCTTCGCGGGTGTGGATGCCAAAGGTCACAAACTACGCCCAGGGAAGAAGCCCAAGCCCGTGGCAGATCCCGAATTGCAACCGCGCAACGACAAAGGGGAATACGTGCGTTTCCCTTTCTTCACTGAATTCCTGCCTGAGGACAATCCAATGCGAATGGAACTCGAGGCATGGAAGAAGAAACGCATCGCTGCTGGTATTATTGACGAAGACGGCACGTTCCTCGGGCACCAATGATCAGACGTCATTCCGAAGCCGATTCGGAATTAACGTGCGACCAAGGTTCAAGACCCACAAAGAAGCCCGCATGTCACCATTTGTAGGGCGCGATCTTCCTCCATAAAACGAGGACATCCTACTTTTAGCTTTTGCAATTTACCATTGTATTACGCAGTATGTCAATAGCAGCAATGGCCACCAACAACGCACAAATTCGCCACGCGACGCGCGAAGGTACGTTCTTTCCCGCAAGGCGTGGTAATGTCCCATCTCACCATTAGTGTAGAGGTTCCTACGATCCTCGGCCTGATCCACGAACTCGCCGACTACGAAAAGGCCTCGTCTTCCGTCGAAGCAACTCCCGAGCTCCTCACCAAAACCCTCTCCCACTACGACCCCGCCACAGACACCTTTTCCGGCGGCTATGCGAAGACGCTCCTCCTCACCGACCCTGACGGCACCATCGCTGGCATGGCATTGTACTATTACAACTATAGCACCTGGACGGGTGTGCCGGGCATATACCTCGAAGACTTGTTCGTCAAGCAAGCGTACCGGAAGAAGGGTTATGGCAAGGCGTTACTGAAGGCATTGGCGCAGGAGGTAGTCAAAGTTGGCGGAAAGAGGTTGGAGTGGAGTTGTCTGGACTGGAACGAGCCGAGTTTGCAGTTCTACCAGAGCGAGGTCATTGGAGCTAAGAAGAAGACCCAGTGGGTTGGTCTGCGAGTAGAGGGCGAGGCGTTGGGCAAGTTGGCGGACTCGTAGATGCGGTGACAATGGAAGGAATCATGTTCTTTATCATTATTTCTGACGACTTCGACGCCCTCCAACTCCCCGCTTAAAGAAAAACATACCCTGCCTTCTAGAGAAGGCACCGTTCCATGAACCAGTCATTACACCAAATCTGCTTCGAAGAACTCAATCCCGCTTTCAATCGCATCATGAATATTCGCCACTGCCTCAGTCCCCTCCCTCTCCTTCTCCGCATCGATCCCAGCACTCATCTTCGCCAACGTCGCAGCACTAAATGTATCGTGATCATACAGCAACAGCTTCAAACTCGCAATGACCGTAAGCGTCAGCCCACCCTCCTTGAATGCTGGGGCCTTCGCCTTGAGATGCTCGATAGAAGACGGGATGGATACATTGACTAAGGTGCCATTAGCCGGGGACATGAGCATAGTGATAGGTCGGAAAACAGAACAGGTGAAGAAAAAGAGCAAGATGAATCAAGGTCAAGTGATGTTATAGCATGGCGGGATAGGGTAGAAAAGAGAAAACGTACCTGTATCGACAACCGCATCGATAACATCAACACTGTCCTCCTTACTAAATGGCAGCGCAGCAAGCGCATGCCCGTACCCAACTCGATTCACGACATGAATGTCTGCGACGCCGAGCAAAACGGGCGTGCCTGAGACCAGGGACACGGGAAATGGGGTACCCTGGAAGGATTGAACGGTAGCATCGAGCGCAAGCACGGCATGGTGGATGTTGAGCACATCTTGTTTGACGGTTTGCCCTGTTGGGAGGAGCTGGCGAGGTGGAAGGGCGGTGGAGAGGGCGAGGTGAGGTAAGAGGAGGAGGAGGGTGGAGATGGGGTTGGATGGGATGATCATGGTGGTTTCCGGTGTACGATGGAATTTGGTGGATTAACAGTATGTTGAACTGTTTCTCTTCAAGACGGGTTGTGAAAGCGTATTTGAATGTATCATCGTTACTGTTCTCGCTGGTGATGCCGAGGCTCATCGTCACTGGCGTTGCGACTAGATGGTGTAGTTTGAACTATGACTGCCTTGATCTACAGATCTGCAAAGCTTGAAGGTAGCGCACGTCCTCCTGGCCAGAACTGGGGCGCGATCTAACCACAATTTGTGAATTGACGTGCCGAGGAATAAGACTTATGAGATGGTCTTAAATGGAACGATAAGCTAGGTGTGGTGATGAGATGTGGGGTTTGGATGGAAGTTTCGTCTCGTGTGGTTAGCTTCATGAGTATATGCGTCGCGCCTAAACGAGACAACATGATGGAAACTTCAGGTTTGCCGTAGGTTCATGTTAAATTTCTCTCTGGTCAGAACAGATCATCAGCATATTCATTTTCCTTTCAGTAGGAAATGGTCTTGTCGATTGTCCCAAACCCATATATCCTCGGTTTCTCAGCATTCACTACCAACTCCCCATGCCGTACTTTCAGATCCTTTAACTCCTGCGTCGCTGCATCTGCATCCACGAGTCCTTGCTCCAAAACCAACCTCTCCATCAGCTCTCGCCCTAAGGTCATCGAAATTGGTGGCTGGTGCAAGGAGCGTTATGTTGGGGTTGTCGAAGTCGAAGTCTTCGCGTAAGGGTTCCCACTCGAATTTGAAATCGGTCCTATATTATGGTTGAGGTTCCATATCCCTGGTGGTGTATATAATGCTTCGAACGCCTCTGGTGTAGCTGATGTTTGTATTGTACCACACGCAATGTTCCGAGCAATTTGTCTTGGTTGTCTCAATTAAAAATTCGCCCGAGCCGTGCTCATACAAATAATCCCGGGTATATGCTTGTGTATCGTTGCATCTCATCTTGCCCAGAACTGTGTTGCGGGTGATAGACCAAGCTGATCCAGGGGGCGATGTAGGCTGTACTCGTAGTGTTGGGTACGTTGATGGCCAGATCGTCGATTTTCCCTCCCTCGAGAACTTCGCTAAAGCGGGACTTCTCAACCTGCTGACATTTGGTTTTGGGGCCTGGGAATACCAAACCATACGATGAATTGTCGCCAAAAGTGGAGGTGTTTGTTGTGAAATCCCGCCACTTGATAGAACGTATTTTGCGAAAGGCTGGCGGAAACTCATCGGCGCTCTATAACTATACGTGGTCTCTACGCTGACCATACCTGGGGCTGACTGCAATTCACTGGGACGATGCTCGAGTATGGTAGAGATAGCAAGCAGGGAGGCATTCCTGATCTCAAGTGGACTGGGTCTCAAGGCCAGAGGCATTTCGGGTACAGCAATTGGCATACCGCGGGTCAGTAAGTACGGGTTCGCCGCAACTGTCAGAGCACCTGGTGGATATATAGCAGCTAGAGGAACTAGCTAGGCATATATCGCGATCAAGGAAGACCAGGATAGCAAAATACGTTGGTTGAACAGTTGTAGTGGATCGCGTCTCAGCTGGAAAAGACCTTCAACTGTTGACACTGGAAGTGGTTCGTTCCTAAGTACACGCCAAAGTTACTGAATCGAGCAGATGCTGGTACTTCCAAGCAGCATAGCTTTGAAAACCGTGACCAAGGCGAGCGATATTGTTGTAGTCCATGACTGCGGCACTAGGGTAAAATCTCCTGATGCGGGTGTTCCATGAAGCTGACGGAAAAAGAAGTAGTGTAAAAGGCTGCACAATAGAGCTATTGGGATCAGAATGCTTCTCCGCCAAGGATTAAGAGAGCTGACCTGATATATATAGCGCAAGGGTAGCAATAACAGTTTTCTTGTTGCTTCTCGTCCATGTCGCGGGATTGAGCCCTGGTTGTGCTGCATGTTCTGCTTTCGTAGTGGATCCGCCGCTGCTGCCGTCCTCGACAATTCCTCGTGCTGCCAAGAAAACGCATCTGCACTTTAGAAGAAATGATGATCGCTCATCAGATTTCAGTCAGATTGGGGGATTGGCTGTAGATATAAATTCACCCTTTCATGTAGGGGCGGCGGGAGTGATGAGAAGATTGAGGCATCGTGAAACGACACAGGTGCGACTTCGATACGGATCCGTCGTGGTTGCAAGGGATCTGAGTATCTCATTGCAGTACGTGCGCTTGCTTCCGCTGTTTTCCTGAGGGCTGAAACGAACAAGCAGCGAAGCTGTGATGGTTCAAGTACGCTGCGACATCGCTTAGTTGCAGCCGGCCTTGGGGAACAGGTTCCCGTAAAAGACATTTCGAACAGGCTGTCGCGTCGAAGTGGAGTGGTTTGGCAATAACCAGATGCGCTACAGGTGTACGTTTTGGTCTTTCAGCAAGCCATTTGAGTGACCGAGAGGCTTCGTGTAGCATCAAATGACACTGCAGGACGAGAAGCGATTCTGGAGGTGTGATAGGACCGCGCGTCTGAGCTGATTCATTGCGACTGCCTGATAACATTGACCGAACTACTTGCGAACAGAATCGTGCGGTGATGGAGACATCGGTCCATTCCTGGTGTTGATGCTAGTATGGAGCCAATGGCGGGGCTCAGGTACGGTTGGGCCGTTGTGTCGCTAAAGACGGCTAGTTTTGGTGTTGTGGCTGGTGTAGCCAAGGAGGCGCGAGGCTCAGCGCGATGTGGAGCAATAAGGAGGTGCGAGCTCCACGTTCCGTCATCGCAAACAGAGGCCGTTTGTCGATGCGAAAACATTTCAACTCCTTGGGTGCGGGCTGTCGAGTTAACAAAACATATTAGCGAGGCGTTTTGGTAGAAGCATGTTACGAACCGGCATTGTTCTTCGAGTTCTGGGCCTCGCTGGCCTGCTTTACGCCCTCATCCTTGCGCGCCGACAATACATCTTCCAGCACTTCTTAAAACAGCGCTTCATTACCGCCAACCACTTTCCCGCCAACTATGTCAAGGTCCTCAACGAGTCGGTGGCAAAGCACGAGCAGCCACCATTAGACTTTGACTACGCGTCTACCTTCACAGACAGCAAGATCCCCCGCACGATACACTTTGTCTGGTTCCAGAATCTCTACTCGACCCACGATGGAGGCAGCCAGATACCGGCGGCGATATCGCATGCTCCGGAGCTGTGCCGGAAGTTCAATCCCGACTACGAGATAAACATTTGGAACGCGACAGGCGCGCGGGAATTCTTCGAGCAGAATTACTCGTGGTTCATCCCCACGTACGACAACTACCGCTACCCGATCCAGCGCATCGACGCGCTCAAATACTTCGTTCTCTATCACTATGGCGGCGTATACATGGACCTTGACATTGCGTGTCGTCGCCCGCTCGATCCTCTCCTCGACTTCCCAGCCTGGTTTCCTGAAGCCTCACCTCTTGGCGTCAACAATGACTTGTTCGCTGCTGCAAAGGGGCATCCGATCTTGCAGAGGATGACGTTGGAACTGGCGAGACATAACAAGAATTGGATATTCCCGTACCTGACCATTTTCTGGTCGACGGGACCGCAGTTTTCGAGCGATATTTTGAAGGAGTGGTTTGAGCACTATGGGCCTGCTGTACTGACGCAGGGCAACAATGGAGCGAAGACTGGTGAGTACTCATCTCGCGTTCATGCATTTGGTGAAGTTGTAGCTGACAGTTGTATTAAACAGATCCTGCCGCATTCTTCATCCTACCGCAAATCTATTACTCTGAAGAGTTCACCTTCTTTGGCCACAGCCCTGGAGGCACATGGCACGGAGGAGACGTTGCCGTGATATTGTGGTTCGTTGCCCACCCGTGGGCGTTGCTAGTCATAGTTGCAGTCGCCGCTGCGGCAGCATATAAGTACAGGCAGAGGCGGCGTGCTATGGCATGGAATAAGGCAGAGGATCGAGCGAATGCAGTATAAGATTACGACGGCTCCCTACGCCAATCTTCATTCACTGCTTGCCCCATCAACTGATTGCAGCCGGGTGAAACGAGCCATCATGGGAATGAGAGCGCACTTGACCATGTGACAAAGCGCAAGCCTGACCTGCACGACATTGATCAAATGCGTTTGCTATGGTTTGTTCATGCTTATCCATAGCCCTACCTCGCCCTCAACCTGTGCTGCTCTTCTTCATCTCAACCTCAACTCACGACGGAATCCGACCAGAGAGCGCCCAGCTGGCACGCCATGCCCTCTCACCACGTGCAAGAAGTTTCCCGATGCGAGGACGATTTACGAAAGTATGGTTCGCAACTCCACATAGAGGCGCTCCAAGTATAGCTGACCACTGTGCAGGCTGCTCGCCCAAGAAAGTGTGCGCGACACTATGACAGATCTCAGGACACGGGGCTCCATCAACAACGAGATCCTGCAGTTGGTGGGAGAGTCACTTGCCGGGGCGGAGACACATCAATCGCTGCTAGCACGCATCACCTCTAATCTCGCTATTGACCCCAACATCACGGCTCAAGTTGAGGTCGCGGCCGAGGTATACAACGAAGCTGTCTGTCGACTGGTTGGTATTCAAATGCGCGACAAACTGCCGCATGAGGTGCGTGATATGGTGTATGAGTACCTGGTCCCTGACGAAGTCTTCCTATGTGCGAAATCATCTTGTTGCCGCGTATTGCCTCTCCACGTCCATGACTACTCGCACGACGATGATGATAGCGACTCCATTGCCAATTCCCACTCCGACGATGGTCACGACAGCGATGAGGACAACGAGAACGACGACAGTGACAGTGATCATGAGTCCGGAATCGAGGAATGCCACGATGAGTGTGAGCATATATCCAGCCTCCAGCCTTACATTCCTACGTCTGCCCGTACCAAAGGCGACCTAATCTGTCCGGAGCACTATTGGCGGGACCACATCATTGGCGCTGAGAATGCTCGCGAGCTTATTGAAGCCTTCTACCGGACCTCGACCTTCATCATCGAGGCTGAAAGCATAGGCGCCACTAGACCTGAGACCATTCCCTCCGTCCTGTTAGGCGAAGACCGCTTTGGCATCGGTCTTTCGCCCATCCAGTACATCTCCCATGTCAGACTCGAGCTCGACGTACGCGGATTGGCCCCTCTACCTTTCACGACATATTTCTCCCAGCGCTGGGAAATCCCAAGCTGGATCAAGAGCCTCGGAAAGCTGAAGCAAAATGCTCGAGTTGAGGTTTCAGTCTGCAATTCCACCTGCTTCTTACATTACAATCAGAATGCCGGGATTCTCAACAAAGCGATGGAGTTGATGCTACCAGAGCTTGTTTCTCTACGTAGAGCTGGATATCGGCTTGTCGTTAAGTTGGGTCAGGATTGGTATGGTGAGCTCACGTCGGAGAAAAAAATGTTGGCGGAGTGGTTGGATCATATGAATACTGAAGCAGGCGAGGGCGAGGAGCAGCTTGCGTCGGAGTAATCTGTTTTTGCTGATCTGGGCCGCGGTGGCTTCGTTGACGTAGTAGAACTTGCCTCTTTGCGGCGTGGCAATCGAAAAGTGTGGTTTCATTCTGTCAATTGAGCCAATTCAGACAGCTGCTACAGACGCCACTCCTTTCCTTGCCCAGTTTCGTCATCCTGCAACACCGGCATCGTGAAAGCACCAATCGCGTGCATGCACGGACATCTTGACCGCGTACGAAGCAAGCAAGTTTGCTACACTGCGTCCGATCGTAGAAATAAACTCTCACTTCTGCCTCCACCTCCACCTCAACTTACAGCTACTCAACGTCATCGAGCCACTTTAACTCACGGCAGGTTGTCAACAAATCATGGCTTACGATCAAGTACCAGAAGTAGCTCAATGTGAGAAGCGACTACGAAAGTATGGTTCAAGTTGTAAAACAGTGACTGCAAACATAGCTGACGATTACGCAGCCTGCTTGTACGAAAGAGCGAGCAGGGTACTATCAACGAAGGGACGACATCCAACAAAATCGAATTTGCAACCCAAGAATACAACACAGCCGTCTGCTACAAGATCGCATCTGAGTTCCTCGATCGACTCCCGCGTGAGCTCCACGACATGGTCTATTCCTACCTCGTCTCCGAACAAATCACCATTTGCCGAATGCCGCCCGACTACTGTCTTAACGACCTCCATGTCCACGAGCACTTCGATGATCATGGTCACGTAGACATCAGCGCGCAAAATTCTGTTTACTCTGTCTCCCGCCCATATCCCGATGCCGCTGCACGCACGCAACTAGACCGACTCTGTCCACAACCCTATCGGCGCGATAACGTCATTGGGGTCGGCAATGCTCGCGGATTGATGGAGAGCTTCTATCAGACGTACATCTTTCATGTCAGAAGCCATTGCTCATCCCGCGAAGATTGGCCCACGCCTGAAGATGCCTTCGCAGTCATTCTGGATAACGATTACTCTGGCCTTGATTTTGAGCCAATGAAGTTAATTTCCCAGTTCGTGCTCGAGCTGTACGTTCACCCGTCAGTCTACAGCGAGGAGGAGACTGCGTATCGGAACAGTGTGATTCAGGAATGGCCCGGACAGCTTTCGTGTCTTAAGAAGACTGCAAACATCGAAGTCCAGTTAAGTATGTTGGATACCTTTCCGGAAGAAGAGCAGAAGTGTGGCGAGAGGCAACTGGTGGAGGAAGTTATGGAGGTGATGGCACCGCGATTGGTGGAATTGCGGCGAGCGGGACATCGGGTCACTGTCGCACTGTCTAGATATTGGGCGTATGAGTCGTCAAGAGTGGCTTTGCGGAAGTGCATGGCGAGGGTGGAGCAGAAAGTAAGAGGAGAGGATGTATGGCTTAGTCGCTAGGGGAACATTTCCTTTTTTGAGCGATATATTGTCATGGACGTTTTCCTGAACGCACATGTACCATGTACAAGATTAAAGTGACTGGAAAGGCTTTGGACAAAAATATCTGGCTACATTCTGGAGCATCAAGATTACTGTGGTACTTAGATCAATATCGACGCTAAAAGCGACGTGACACAAAGCAGGACGATTAGATGGTCCTCAACGAGAAGCACAGATGTTTGTTTCATTTTACCACGCACTTGGATTATTACCATTGCGCATGAAAAAACTCGCGAGCTGACTAGCATTTCTACCAGACCTCAAAGTTCGCTCTTGGTAGTGGCTGTTAACGCTTCCCATTAGCCAACTCGGAGCAGGTCCTTCCGGTCTTGTCGAAGCTTGATCATTTTGCGACCCAACAAGCTCGTGAGCTGATAGAATGCTTCTATCGTAAATCAAAATTTTCAATCACATTCCACACCTTACTTGACGTGTCGGTAGGTCATGGTCTCAAACACTTCCTGAGTCAAGACCGTTTCGGCCTCGGGTTGTTTTCCGGGAATGGATATCAAATCTCACTCTTAAACTGGCTCTCTCTGAAGTTGATTGGTGGCTTTCAATAGGACAGACGGGTTGGTACCGTGTTATTGATGGCTTGAATGGCCAGGATCTGTTCATACAACGATGGACCCAATGCTTGTGTCGTTCGCCCAAGAACGTTGAATTTCCAATTCAGCTCGACCACGAAAGCGGAGCAGCATGGGATTACATTACAGAGACAACGCTCAAGATACTGGTTATCGACAGAGTCATGAAGCTGATGGTACCCGAACTGGCGAGTTTGCAGCGTGCAGGGCATCGCCTCACAGTTGATTTGACCGCAGCCTGGAACAGTGAAACAATCGAGCCGGTATTCGGGAAGTGGCTACATCGACTGGAGCATGAAGCAAGTGAGGATAACAATGACTTTCCCTCCGTGGTGGGCAGCGTTGATGTCGACGAAGTTTGATATTATTGACGACTTGAAAGGTCGTCAGATTGCCAGACACAACCTAGGAATGTATGGCCAGCAACAAGGTACTTGAATCAGTCATCAAAACAATGGAGCATACACAGTAACGTTTGTGTTTATTGTGCACAAATAAGGACTTCCGCTTTCTTCAGCCGGATCAGCGTAGGCTTTCCGCGTGCGCGGCTTACCGAAACCAAGTAGCCGAGGTCACATACCAATAATAATTCTTGCATAACACCACAAGCGCGATTACCTCTTGGTATCCCCCCGAGACGAGGCAAGAACTTGTTGAATAAGCCTCATGATGTTGTGGCGTTCCGATTGTGTAGATAAATGTGTAGATACTCGGAAGAAGGCCGAGATAGTATCCTCCGTGATCGTGGGGCCCCGCATGGAGCTGTCAGCGTTCTGACTTTGCCACGGGGTGACGATCTTCAGTTGGTGGATTGTCGATCAGATTATAAGACATATTCTTCCAGGAACATGTCCTTTCGCTGAACACTCACGTATCTTCAAAATCGATGAAGTAACTGCTTTTCTTGAATAGACATACTTGGCCCTCCAAATTTCTAAGTGCCGCCCCAAGTCTCGCCCCGAACCGACTCCACCGTCTTCAAACCCGATCACGGACCCTGCGCCGTACCCCGCACTCAAACCTCACCCCACGGTGGATTCGCCAAGGTAGCTTTTTGCAACCTTCACTCTCTCCCCGCCTATCACGTTTTCCGCCGCCAGCGCCAAGTCCACCCCAAGCCTCCATCTTGTCAGTTGCCAAGATAACCTTACCCCAGATTCGCTCTGGCCGCTCGCTTGACACCCTAAAAGGGGAAGGTATCCCGTCACGGTAAGACATCGGAACGCACGCGTGCGCTGCACGGCATGGAACAATGTTGCCGCACGGTGACATCGGCGGAAGCACCGATGTGCAAGGCGAGGTAGAGATTTTCGTTCAAGGTGGGTTCTATAAGAATGTTGTTCGGTGCTCTTTAATTAGGGTATCGACTGAGGTCGTCCCCAACTATACCCCACAAGTGAAGCATTGAGGTTAGCGAAATATGGGTTGCTTCTCTACGCACGCTTCGGGCACTCTGGACCCGCCAGAGGTGCGGAATTGGAGGATTCATCTTATAGCTTTAATCGCGTCCATGTCGGCGCTGGCCAGTATGTACTTGACAGCAACGTTTCGAAATATGCAAAGATTGACCAAGAATAGTGGGTTACGATACTGCTGTTATCGGAGGTACCATGGCGCTCACTTCCTTTCAGCGCGATTTCGATATGACTGGAATGGCAAAGACTCAACGTGATACTACTCAAGGCAATATCGTCTCGACGTTCCAGGTCAGTCAGAACTCACTATTTCCTATTTCTATCGAGCACCATGATTAACGAAGTCTAGGCTGGCTGCTTCTTCGGTGCTCTGTTCGCTTTCCCCTTTGCCGAGAAAATTGGTCGTAAGAAGACTATGATCATCGCCTCGTCTGTATTTCTCCTTGGCGGCACGCTCATGACTGCATCTCGTGGGTCCCTCAACATGATCTATGGTGGACGTGCCGTTGCCGGTCTCGGTATTGGAGCCTCCTCCATGGTCGTACCTGTCTACATCTCCGAAACTGCACCACCATCCATTCGAGGTCGTCTCATCGGCATCTTTGAAATCGCATCTCAAGGTGGCGGTATGCTTGGCTTCTGGATCAACTACGCTTGCGATAGAACGATTGACGTGAAGTCTCAAACGCAGTGGATCGTTCCCCTTGCCATTCAGCTCATCCCTGGTCTTCTCCTCCTTCTTGGTGTCGCTTGGTGCCCTGAAAGCCCAAGATGGAAAGCTCGAGGTGACGACTTCGAGGGCGCGGAGAGGATTCTGTGCAAGATCCGATCGCTCGATCCATCGCACGCATACATTCAGCACGAGATGAGCGAAATTCGCGCGCAAGTTGAGGAGCGCAGCACGAATCACATGAGCAAGAAGGCACAGTTCATGAAGCTTTTCCAGAAGGGTGTGCGTAACCGTATGGCCATCGGTCTGGCGCTCATGTTCTTGCAATCGTTTACTGGTGTAAGTACACTACCAAATCGCCGCTCACCCTTGCGTTATCTAACTTTCCTAGGTCAACATCATAACTTACTATGCCCCCCGTATCTTCGAAACTCTCGGGATTGTTGGAACCTCGACCAAGCTCTTCTCCACCGGCTTCTATGGCATTGCAAAGACACTCGGCATGTGTACGTTTACTTTCGTTGTCGTTGAGCGCGTCGGTCGCCGCAAAGGTCTTATCTGGGGAGCTGCTCTGGGCTGCATTCCCATGTTCTACATTGGCGGATATGTCATGAAGAATGATCCCGCAGCAGCAGCTCTACGTGGCGTCGTGCAGCGCGATGGCTGGGGCTATCTCGCAATGGTCGCCGTCTACGTCAATGCCTTCATCATCTGTGCAACATGGCAAGGAATTACCTGGACATACGCTTCTGAGATTTTCCCTCTCGACATCCGTATGTTGTGCGTGTCGCTTACAACCGCTGACACCTGGCTTGGTTCATTCATCATTGCGCGCAGCACGCCATACATGATTTCCGATCTTGGATATGGCGCGTATTTCTTCTTTGGATCGATCTTGGTCGCTATGGGTGTGTGGAGTTTCTTCTTCGTACCCGAGACCAAGGGTATCTCGCTCGAAGAAATGGATATGCTTTTCATGCGACCCATGCACAAGGCTGTGTGGGCGCAACTCCGCGGCAAGCCCATTCTGGTCGACGACGCCGATTATCCCGGTGGCAGGAGCGAGAAAACTATGGGAATCGAGCGTGTTGAAAAACTGTAGCAGGAGTAGAGTCACGTGTGAAGGGATGTTGTTCACATCGGGTGCAACGAGGGCTACTTCAATTGTGGGAAATAAGATGGGATGGATGGGATAAAGACAATGAATGAACTCAGCAATGGCAACATTTTCCATCACGTAGAATCTGCTCTAACCCACCAAAGCCTCCCAATCGCCTTCTCTCCCCTCACCCACAAATGTAACACATCCCGTCCTCCAGTTTCGCTCGCATTCCTCGTCAACAGATAATTCCGACTCTGATTTTGACCCAACCAGTCCCACCTCGTCGCCATGCTTAACGGCCCATGAATCAACCTCCCTTCCGTTGCCGTGCTGTTCTCCCACTCGACATGTAGTTCGCCTGCGTACGCTAAGATGCGCTGCGCGATTAGTGCAAAGTCGTCAGTCGTGGCGTTGCTGGGAGACCGCGTCGGTATATCTTCTGGGTCGGTGGAGGTCATGCTTGCGGACATGTAGCCTCGGGCGTCGTAGATGATTTGACCGAAAGGACGGCTGCCGAGTGGGATGGTAGGCTTGACGGGATTGCCGTTGAAGTCGGTGCTAAGGCGGTGTAAGCTAGTACTAGGGGAGTTAGGGACGAGGAGGGTAGACTAGCGATGTTTGGTTGAGAAAGAGCCAGGTACCGGCGAGGCTTGCGGCAATGTGGGCGGGGAGGACCATTTTCAGGTATGGCTTGCTCTGCAAGAACTTCAATGTGTTGCAAGACTGCGTTAGAAGATATGCAGAGATTTTCTTCTACGGGGGATTACTTAGGTCCATCATTACGACTGTGACAATGTCATGGTTTTCATGCATATTAATGTCGGATAATATATTGTACAAGGCTGTACAGTGCACGACGATCGCTTCGGAAGCTTATCGGTAGTAAGCATGCATGCACTTCCAAGTACCGATGCTGAGATGGACATACATCTATTGAACTGAAAAGTTGAATTTTCTTACATGAAAATTACTGCACTAGCTTGGATCCCAATTCAGTCTCGAAAGTGCATGCCAATGAGTCAATCCACCGTTGATTTACCAAACTCGTCCGAACGTCGAAATATATAGTGATGCCAAGATGCCGAGTCAGACCACATCTCTAGCTTCCCCAAGGTTTTTCTCAAAGTTGATGCGCTTCGTAAGTAAGGAACAGTCATTATGTAATAGTGTGCAGATGTTGATACCCGAAGGTTTAACCCATGTATCACGAAGACCTGCCCTTTCTGTTTTGCTATACTCTCTTCGTTTCATGTTGCGCAATCAGTCCTCTATAGACAAGGCACTTACATCTTTGTCCCAGATGCCTAAAATGAAGGGCCAACGAGACTCTCTTCCTCCCCCTTCGACCTTGGTCTCGCTCTCCATCTCGACCTAGAGACCTTGCTCGTTGTCTTTGTAACCACCAGCATCTTCGGACTCGGCATTAGGAGGCCATTAGACCTGATCTTAGAGCGAATGCTACGCAGCTATATCGTTGACATAGCTCTCATTCGAGGGCTCCGCAGTCACATGGTCATCGTAGGTCTCGTCTGATGTCTCCTGGCGAGCACCATCTGGCCTTAACGTCTCCGCGGGTTGCTCTTGCTCTGCATCCGATTCGCCTAGCCGCTTTCGATCGACAGCGATGTTTTGGGGGGGCTTATCATAAGTAATCCAGTGTTCGTCAACACTTACTAGTCGTGAAGGATCCTTGCTCTCTATCCGCAAGGCAGCTCCAGAGGAAATAATCATGCCTTGTTCTTACAGCGAGGCAAAAATCTGACCGCCACTGAAGAACTCTTGGCCGTCGATTCCAAGAAACGCACGGCGAGCTTCGCCATCGCCTCGCATGATATCTTCAGATGACCAGATACTGTAGGTCTTTCGAGATACCGCAATGGTGTCTGAAGGTCCAGATGAAAAGCGCGCGGAAAGTTGTGCAGATGGTGTAGACTGCACTGGGGATGTGGCTGGCACATCATTCGCCTCTACGATGGAGGAGTCATCGCCGTCAGACGAAGCATAGAGCGTATCTTGGCTAATTGATCCGCGTCGTCACGATGATGGGGCGACATTGACGGAGAACGCTGGATGGCTCACGGCTAACATCCAAATGTTGTCCTCAGGGCCCCGAAGTCTCAATCCAGACTTTTGAAGAAGCTTAGCAACTGAAGACAAGGATAGCAATCCTCGAGCAGCATTGAACTCATTCTCCTGTTCAACACCTGAGGATAGCGAGAGTAATGCTCGAGCAGCGTTGATCTCGTCGTCCGGCACACCATCAAGTGCTTGTTCGTTTACTGACAGTTAGATCAGATAGAACGCCTATGAAGAAGGCGACATACCTGGAACTTCGCCATGACCAGGTTGAGGCTCGTAGTTTGGCGAAGTGCTAGGAGGTGTCAGGAGTTCCGATGGGCTCTGCGACTTTGGGGGTGACTTCTCGGTCTCAGACCGGTGAGTTGCAGAAGTCTGTTCCTCAGGGGTCGCGTATTTCAAATCCGACGTTGAGTTTGACCTTTTGAATCTTTGCAAAAAGGCACGATGTGAGAGTTGAGTGGGCTCTTGTGCAAAGGCGATCAGAGCAAGTTGCGAGATGGGCAGTAGCGGTGGCAGGGAGGTGTTGTAGAGAAATATATTCATTTGAATCCCGAGCTACTTATGTACGTGGAGGAGGAACGCTCACACGCTGTTGGCGTTTATAATATCAATACACCTTTGGAATTTCATCCACTCGACTGTTATGCTCGATGCCGGAGGCCATCGACCCTCGAAGGAAATTCGAGTCTTTCACAACAATCTTCCCGTTCCATTCCGACCGCTCCAACACACTGTATGTAGGTCAAATCACCACCGCAAATGGAAAAGAGTCTTCCACTTCGGGCTAAACGCGAGCCCCCATCCGCCAAAAGCGAGTGATAGACCAGTGAAGACAATGAGTGGACCGTAGGTCGTGCCATAACCATAGCCACCAATTGACGTCGTGCTCCCAGCTTTGATCAATGGCACACTAATGAGACCGCCGCTCACATAGCCGATTCCTCTCGCGCCATTGAGCAAGCCATACAGCACGCCGCTGTCTACTGCCTCGTTTCTTCGCACGGCGTCCTGCTCCATGTCATTCATGACACCACCCCAAGTCGCACTGTACGCGCTAGCAAAGAAGCCAAACGTAAGCGCGAACAGAATCAGTAGGGCAATGCCGCCATGGGCGGCCATTCCCCAGAACAAGAACGCAGCCAGTGCAGAGCTTAGTGCCGAGATAGCTGTCACGGCCGGAGCGGAGAGATGGAAATGCTTGTTGTCACTGAGGAAGCCGAAGAAGGTTGACGAGCAAATACCAGGTATGTTAATCAAGGTAAGCAGGAGCGTGGAGAAGGTGGGTGACAGGGCAGAGACATTGCGCGCGTACTCGCTTAGGTACGTTTGAGGAATACCATAACCAGCGCTTTGGAGCAAAGTGGCAATGCTGTAGATCCAGAAAGTTTTGTGCCTGAGGAACTGCCAGGGGATCTTGCGTCCTCGAGGTGTGCTAGGAATGAGACTCGACTGCGGTGTCTGGATCATTGAGATTGAGAGGATGGCTGTTCCAATCATGATAGCTGCCCAGATGACGAGCGCGGTGCGGAAACCATGGAGGTCCAGAAGCCCACGGAAGATGAACGGACACACAGATCCAACGATGTTCTTGGTTGATAACACAATACCATATGCCACTGCTCGATTGCAGATGCGATTCTCGGTGTTGAACCACTCGCCGAGGGACAGGGTGAGGGGGCTATAGATGAGTGCGCAACCGAGAGCAGCCAGAACTCCTTGAGTCGCGATAAGATGCCACACATGCTGGCTTCGAGACGACAGAATGAAACTAGCGCAGGCGATGAGCGCGCCACAGATCGCTGCAGTCTGGCGATAGCGAGCCCATCGCTTGGTGAAGAGAGCAAAGAGCAGCGGCATGGACAGGTACATGACGCCGTTAGAAGTGGTTCCAATGATACCAGTCAGTTGGCGTCCGCCTTTGAGCGTCCAGTGATCGAAGTAGTACTCCTGTAGGACTCCATAACTCATGGCGAAACCTAAGAATTGTCAATACCTGATATGTAGCTGAAATGGGTTACAATACCCCATATGGGCAGTTGTGAGATTGCAGAGCCTACAAGTGCCCAAAGTCGCTTTTTGTCAAGGTCCGAGTACCGGCTAGCATACTCGCGCTCGTCGCTAGAAGTTGATGATCGATCCCTCGTGCTTTCGAGCTCGTGGAGCGACATTTTGTCGGTTGATATTGCGGTAATTGTGAGCGTACGATCTCCTAAGTTAATCGGTCGAAATTGATAGATTATCTCCTCGAGCCGTGCGTGATGTCATGTGTGAAAAGGCCTATCGGCGCCAGCCCTTCACCGAAGAAGCCGTCAGATTTAGTCTTCGTTGGGAAAGATGTCGCGTGCTTCAGAAACCCCGCATCCATAATGTCTCCAATCAGGTGCCGCGTACCTCGAAGGAACGAATGGGAGCTCGCGGAATTCTTCGGAGTTCGATAAAGCGACTTTTGCCAGCCAATACGGATGACCGAGCTTGAGAGACGGCAATAAAGAATTGAAGGTCCGCGGCCGAATATACAACGTCGAGATCAGGTTGCCGCGAAGTTTTCAGTGCCCAATGATTCTGCACCTGCCTGGTATAGTCAGCGTGGAGTAGCGCTCGTCTGTCTCTGGGCAACTGAGAGCATTTCGACGCGCGCTAAGATTTGGAAGAAACCATCACAGGGTAATGATACCTAGCTTTCTTGGCGCATATCAACCATATGGAGGATCGAGTCTTGGTTGTTCTCGAGTTTGATGCGTGTCGCGTCACAATTGATT
Source organism: Phaeosphaeriaceae sp. SRC1lsM3a (assembly GCA_001644525.1). Classification (NCBI taxonomy): domain Eukaryota; kingdom Fungi; phylum Ascomycota; class Dothideomycetes; order Pleosporales; family Phaeosphaeriaceae; species Phaeosphaeriaceae sp. SRC1lsM3a. The sequence goes on along the minus strand of KV441709.1, from coordinate 2,145,818 downwards.
GACGTAGCACACGTTGCGACGCCGACGCGAATGTCGCACAATAACGTGTGTCGCGTAAACGGAATGCGGGCGCAATCCCTCGCTGTTGCCCTGGCATGGCATCCACAGTGAGCCGGGTAGCAGATCTTTGATCATAAAGCTGCTTGAAGGGTCTCAACTCGTTTGAATGTTTCTTTGTCTTGAGACATCTAGACATCATACCACAAAGTCCAACTATCTGCTACAATCATGTTTACGTCGCTTTTCCTCGCATTAGCCCTCGGTCTTTCTACACACTCGATCTTTACCCTTGCCAGCCCAATCTCCTCACCAGAAATCGACACCACATCTACCATTGGTGATGCACCACCTGATCAATGGGATACAATTCCGACAGAACCATATGATCTTCCCATGATACCAGAATCGACAGCAGCGAGTCTACTAGCTTGGGCCCCCTCAACATCGGATACCTCAATACCGACACCGACACCATCATACACATATGCCGAGACACACAATGACAGCAAGAATACGCACACTCATGAAATCATCGCTGGGGTAGTGGGTGCGTTGTTCATTGGTGTTCCAATCATCGGTACCATAATTTTCTGCTTGTGCCGGAGACTTAGGGGCTCAAGTGCGAATGGAGATATAGATGACAAGGAAGATGAAGGGAGTCAGTTTCTGATATCTGAGCGGCAGAGTTCGGAGCGTATGAAGAACGGACGGGTGAGAGAAGAGAGGCATCCCGAAATCAGCAACTGGGCGAGATAGTGAAGATTGAGGAAATTGCAGGAATCGTGCATTCAATTAATCAAGGACTACTACTCTATTGGTGTCCACACTGTTCACTCCTCCTTCTCCGATAATGTCACATGTTTCATCTCGACTGTCTAGCCATTCGATTTCTGCGTTGGGTCATGTAGTGCATCATCTAATTAGCCTTATATCTCGACATTTCAAAGGACTAGAAAAGCTCCTATATACTCTCTGAGAACCAGATCACGGCTCTTAGCGTATTATGCGTCAAAATAGCATTTTCGCCGCCCTCTCGCACCATTTGTAGAGGTATTCTCGGAATGTGTAATCACACGTATTGAAATCCTGTCCTTCTTGATTGGGATTACTTCCAGGTATGTATTGGCTCATGCAAGCAATAGTGAGATCTCTACAGCCTTTCATTTGCTGCGGTATGTTGGGAGTTCACATAATATCCTGGGGGTTATTTGCCCGCCCTGGGGGGAAGTCTCCGAACCAATCTGCTTGGAGGATAAGCTCTTCGCATCTCTCTTGGAGGGACTTTGCGGCAGACATTGTTCAGTTATGACTAGTCGTGCTTCCAAGGTATGAAAAGGCAATCTGACGACTTGAGTTTGTGCAGGAAAAGCAAAGGGGGGCGGAGAATGCTAGCTTTATACGCACTCTATCGCGACTTCACACAATGATACACTCATTCTTGATCATGTCTCGAGCTTCAGCCACTGTTCGACTCATGGCGCCGAAGTTGCATGTATAGGATCAGAACACTAAGAGCTCAATACACGCTGAGCCAATCGAGGCTGTTGGTGTCACAACTTTACATGTCTTGTGGAGGCGGCATTGAGTTTACGGCGATCAATCGAGGCAAATGATCTGACACGAAGTTAAGAAGAGGCGGTATGCCCGTGAAGCCACTGGCAGCGGTAATGAATCATCTAGCTTGTCTGTGGAACACCAGGGTCGACATAATAATCCGGGAATGTTCCCTCTGTCGAGATTTGTGTATGCATGGTTCAGGACTTCAATCCAGGTTGTGGATCTGGATGTCGTCACTGGAACAGGCTGATATCGATCGTGAGAAACGTTGCGGCACTAATTTAGCCTACTAAACGAAAGGGTAACTCATACTAGTGAATGTAACAGGTTGAGGACGGTAAGAGAATACCGATGAGTAAGATGCGAAACGCTTCAATTTTGAAGATACAGATATCGTAAAATAAGGTCAGGTTTCAAACTGGAAGTATTGTCACAGCAACAGCTAAAGGGCCTTTATTTCCCTCGTAGCAGAAAGCGAATTAATCGCCCAAAAATCAACTTGAATATGGGAATGTATATGTTTTCTATTGCTAAAGTGCTTAACATTGACTGTAGTCAGACATGGATACTAAGAAATGAGATCGTCTAAAAGCCCGCATCTACGTACTTCATATGAATCGCGCTTCATGATCAAAAAAAGGGAAAAATTGTCTGCACAATGCAATTAGCAGAGAATGGTCGTGATTTGTGGTTTGGACGAACGTCGACACTCTGTTGAGTACCTTTTGCGCATTAGCCTTCAACAGTATGCGACCCAGTATTGCAGTGGAAACGATACCCTTTGCAATTGTACGCGACGCAAGAAGCGATTCTAGCCAAACAAACGCCTCAGTCCAAAAGGGATTACGCTGCGATATCATGGACCATCATCAAACTCGTACCACTTTAGCCCGACACGCTCTAGCACCGCGGCGTGCATGTTTATTGTGCTTACTTGCCTAATCAGGACAGTCTGCGCCGCACCATGGCATTGACGCAGTGAGCTCCATAGCTCCAACTTTCTAACAACGCAGCTCTTGCACTTCACTACCAGCTGGCTGCATACCACTCAGCACCGTCATGTTCGGCACGAATGCGACAGTCCCTGTGGCGGTGGTCGTTGCTGCTACAGTCTTCTACCTATCACTTCATCTCATCCTTCAAATATCCCATGACAAACGCGAGCCTCCAGCTCTTGCTACATCCATCCCGTTTCTCAGTCCAATCTTTGGCATGTCGCGAAAGAAATCCAAATTCTACATCGAGCTCAGGCAAGTCACATGGTCGCCGTCTAGGTTTTGACTCGTAATGTTACAGCGGACTCATTTCAGGCTTCTAGGGACAAGTATCGCCTCCCAATCTACACTCTCCGCCTACCAGGCTCAAGGCTGTACGTTGTCAATTCGCCCGCGCTCATCAAAGCCGTACAAAAACAACAACGGGTGCTAGCGTTCATGCCCATGATTGCTAAAGGATCCATTGCGGTGTCTGGATTCAGCAAGACTGGAGCTGATATTATTAACACGAATACGAATGGCGAAGATGGGAATTGGGGATATGTGAATACTTTTCATGATGCTATACATCCTGCTGTCTCGCCGGGGCGCAACCTGGATGCTCTGAATCGGATGATGCTGGGCCTGGTTGCGGCGCAGTTTGACGAGCAGGCGAAACACGGAAGACAGGACGTGAAGCTATTCGAATGGGTGCGGAAGCAAATCACCCTCGCGACGACGGATTCTGTTTATGGACCTGGGAATCCGTACAGAGATTCTGCTATTGAGCAGGCATTTTGGTAAGAATTGCGCACACTATTTGCAACTCGATATAGTAACCTGGGAGCAGGACGTTCAAAGCCGGTTTGGGCAAGCTGGTGCTCGGTTACCCATCCTGGGCTGTCAAGCCAGCCACTCAAGCCCTTGATCTAGGCGCATCAGCGCTCGAAGACTACTTCAGAGCGGACAAACATCGCAATGGATCGGCACTCGTCCAGGCCCGCCATGATCACAGCATGGCGCACGGCATGCCGCTGAACGATATTTCGCGATCGGAATTCACCAACGGCGTGGCTCTTCTTGCAAACACTGTGCCTGCGTCGTTCTGGATGCTATATCATATCTACTCTGATGCAAAAGTGCTCGCAGATTGCCGCGAGGAGTTGGCAAATGCGATCGCAAGCGATGTCGGCGATGCGGGAAAGGGAACCGGGAAGGTCATCGACATGGCCAAGGTCAAGTCCTCGTGCCCCATCTTCCTCTCGACATTCAAAGAAGTGCTGCGTCACCACAGCACTTCTGTCGCCGCACGCCTGGTCATGGAAGACTACGTACTTGACGGTCAGGACCTGTTGAAGAAGGGAAGCACGGTCATGATGCCAGGTCCTGTCCAACACACGCTCCAGGACGTCTGGGGTGATGACACCAATAGCTTCGACTACAGGCGCTTTGCCGTGCCCGACCAACGAAAGTACACGGCGGCATTTCGGGCATTTGGAGGTGGATCGACGCTTTGTTCAGGAAGGCATTTTGCTAGCACGGAGATACTTGCGTTTACAGCGGTGATGCTCATGAGGTTCAACGTGAAGCCTGTAGATGGAAGATGGGTGCAACCAACGGAGAATAAAGTTGATTTTTGGGAAGCTACGGCGGGACCGGACAATGATGTTGAAGTGGAAATCAGCCCCATTGTAGGTGGAGATGATGGAGGTACTTGGAAGTTTACACTGTCTGACTCGGATCGGCCGATTGAGCTGAGCGCGGAAGACATGCAAACCAACGGGGACTGACGGCTGAAGCTTGAATTCTGTACCGCAGACACGAAAATGGAGATAATGCACTCGGTTAACGATCAGGACATGGTGACACGAGATACGGTTCCTATCAATTGAAAGAGGTCCATGTACGTGCATAGCTTAGAGGATTGTGGCATTTCAGTGTGTATTGTAGCAGATCAAGCGAGCAGTCGCACATGCGCCGATATGTAGGTTAGACCTCTTGTCTTATGTCGGATACAGAAAAGCATGGAGCCAAGGTGATGAGTGCAGTCGAGGCGATGGGTGGATGGGTTATGGAAACTTGAGCATGTAGCGTGCTCCATCAGGTAAGGCGCCAGGCCTGAGCTTCACCCCACCTTAGGCATAGCTGCCGCCCGCTTGAGAGCTACTCCACACCTTCCCGTCAGCCCGTGACGCCTGCCTAGACTGTACACTGTATGCTCCACCTACGCATACACGACACAACCCGCCTCATGTCCAGCGCATACTATCTCGCCAAAGGCTTTTCCACGTCTTCGCCCAAGCCATCGCCCCCGCGCAACATGGCCCTCACGCTCGACGACATCCCGACGCTGTCGTCGCTATACAGAGACAAAACCATTGAGCCTGCCGAGGACGTAGTGCCCAAGTACAAGGCTTCCGCCACATTCAACGACAAGATCAGCGTCATCCGCCAGGACATCACCACCCTCGCCGTCGACTCGATAGTCAACGCGGCCAACAACTCCCTGCTAGGTGGCGGCGGCGTCGACGGCGCAATCCACCGCGCAGCTGGCCCTGAGCTCTACGACGAGTGCGAAACCCTCGACGGCTGCGACACGGGCAGCGCCAAGATCACCGATGGCTACGAACTTCCTAGCAAGAAGGTCATACACGCAGTCGGCCCCATATACTGGAAGGAGGGCAAGACGGCGTCCGCTGAGCTGCTGGCAGGCTGCTACCAGACAAGCCTGGAGCTGGCCGTCGCGAACGGCTGCAAAAGCATAGCCTTCTCTGCGCTCAGCACGGGTGTGTACGGCTACCCGAGCTCCGATGCGAGCCTGGTAGCTCTGGAGACGGTGCGCAAGTTCCTCGACGACAAGGCAGCCGACCTCGACCGCGTCATCTTCTGCAACTTCCTCGAAAAGGACGAGGTGGCCTATTTCAACCACATCCCGTAAGCTGCTGAGACTACATCACGAGGATCTTGTCAACTGACCATAGCAGTATCTTCTTCCCACCAGCGGACACCGAGGATGAGCAAGGCACTTCCACCGAGCCCAGTGAAATGCTATCCCAACTGCCCGATGCCCCTACGGAAGATCCCAAGGATATCGAGGACGTGCAGCAGCCGTCGACAAAGAAGCAAAAGACGGAGGATGCCGAAGAAACTGACGATGACTTTGTCGTCATCGACAAGGACGACGCCAAGGAGGACAAACCCAAGTCGGACTTGTAGCGTCATGCACACAAACTTGAGTCCTTGGAGTGCTTTGGATGAATTAACGGAGTTAAGGCGACGACGGAAGGCACAAAATATACCCACACTAGTCAGGCAGGGCTGTTTGCCAGCTCTTGGAATGAATCAACTTTATTTGGCCACTCAGCATCTCACGTGTCCACCAGATCAACCCAGCTCTCATCCTGTTACTGTTTTGCAGTCTTGCAGGGGCTTCTTGCCTTCTTCGTTTTGACCACCCTCTGATTGATGTATTGCCGTCCAGGACCCCGCCCGAGATAGGTGTCCAGGGTGTACGAGCGTCAAGATGAACACGGCCAGGAGTCCTATTCCACCCTCGACGGCCCTGGAACCCGCCTCGCTGGAGACTGCACCGCGTCTGAACCACCCGCTCCAGTCAGTGAGCCGGAAGCATGTCCGGATCAGGACACATATCGTCGCTCCAACAAGCCCTGCTATGGTCAGCTCCTATTGACCCTTTTATGCTCTCCAGCTTCCAACCTACCGCCGAGGAATCTTTCCAATCTCTCCACTTTCCCATCATCCTCCCCCTTTTCGAAAAGATAGTATAACCATACAGCGCCCATAAGCACGACAATGCTACCAGCAAACCAACCTAAACCCGCTCGAATCATCGCTTCTGCCGTATCCTCCCGCCCAGTCCACGCAGCTGCAGCTCCACCACCAACCACGCAAGTCGCCACTAGCTCTACAACAAGAAACCGCTCATACGCTTCCCACTTCTCACTGCATATACCCAGAACCTCGACCCATAGTGTGTGCACGGCTGCACAGAAGAATACCGTTGCGCATGCGGTGAATGGCTCGCGCCGGTGGAGCGTGTTGTAGATCTGGCCTGTCACTTCAAACACGGCTCCCGTTCCGAGCAGGAATAAGAAACGATACTTTCGATGCTTGATCGCGAGATAGATGTGAGGGTGCAAGAGGAGGATGTGCAGTGCGAAGAGCATCGTTGATGGGGCTGGGAGCGAAGAGGCGGCCATTTCGATTTTTTAATGTGAATTCACGACGACAGAAGAGGAACTGAACATGATTTAAAGGACCCTGGACGCGATATATACATCATCGTCCATCCTTCGAGGCCCTGACATCCATTCGCGCAATGAGTCGCGCAACATAACATACCGTCTCGCATACGCTAGTCCCCTTTGAGCTCTTCACGCGAGCACTAATCCGCATCAAGCCCCAGTTTTGCGAGCGTCATGCTCCGCTCCGATCCACCACGGCCGACATGCAACGACAGGATACATCTAAACCTGGTCCAGGGGACGTACACGTAACTAGAAGTAAGCGCTTGGGCAATGTGGCAGGCGAGAATTTGAGCAAGATTGCGTGGACGCTGATTCGCCGGTATATGGGCGGTCTTCTCGGGGCTTGGCGGGTAAGGCTTTGTTTGGTTAGGTCCACTCAACGGCCATTGTGCATTGATGATGGAGAATTGCGTATCATGAGATTTTCGAGTCATACTTTGATTGAGGATGAAAAGATTACGTGGACGTGTGTGGCGCGGAGGCTTCCAAGATGGGGGAGTCAATTCTTCGTAAATGCTGAACAATGAGAAAATGCGTAATCTCAGTTAAGGAAGTCACGTTTTTAATTACTTGATTGGATTTATTGATACTATTTACATTGGGTTGCATTCAAACGCTCGTCGTCAATATGTACGGATGACGCGCAGCGCCATCTACGTCTCCAATATCTACGCACCCGTCGCCCAGCAAGGATGCACGTAGCCTTGTTTCATTACATAAGTACTTCTTATACATAGCAGCCATAGTCTTCCCAGACCCGAAACTAAACGACATTGGATCAACCATCATCTCTACTTGTTCTTCTTCCTTCTCCATTTGCTCGGGTACATCAGCTAGTCGACCGCGCGCTTATCTTCCAGGGGGACTGTAAGATACACTGACTTCAATTTGGCCGGCACATCCTTTAAACTCGCAGTCTCAGCTGCCGTCGTCGTAGACGAATTTGCAGTCAAAGTCGATGCAGACGACACAGACGACGCAGCAGAAGATGATCCACCATAACGCAAAGCCGCCGAGATTTCTCGCACATCCCGTGCCTCTCTACGCATTTCCATCTTCTGCGCCTCGAGATCTACTGGTGATGGTGGATTACGTCGCGAGAAGGTAAAAGGCAAACATTACTTTGAAGCAGGCGATGACGATGCAGAGGATGATAATAAAGAGGGCGGAGATGGAGGCAATGATGATTGAGGCTAGAGGGGACATGGTTAGTGTGTTTTGGGTGTGGGAGAGCTAGGTGATAAAGGGATGTTAGTGTGTTGGGCAGGCGAGGGACGAGAGAAGTTTGCTTGTGCTTGGAGGTAGTAGGAAAGGGAATATTATAGCCAGTGGATGAACATGTATCTCGGAGACATTGACATTGTGCTTTTGAAGTTGTGATGTAGGGAACGGACAATGTTTTTGTAGAAGAAGTGAGATGTGGGATTACAATGGCTGCTCGAGTATGTGAAGCACAAGCATAGAATGATGGGCAAAGGTAGCGATACAGGCCTGTGTATTCGTGGAACGGTGAAGTGAGGCTGAAGTGTAAGGACGCGTCGTGTATCTCAGTTAACATAGTTTCCAAGTGATGACATCGGACGATCTCTTTTCCCTCGCCGATTTCTACGTTGAGAGACCCTCGATGCTAAATCTTTGCTACATATTCTATTCTTCACTATATCTCGTTCCGAGGCATCAAGGTTCTTCGTGACATTATTGGTACCAAATCCTGATTGTTCAAGTTGTCGTATAGTGATATTTACTTGTTGCTATTCCGTTCTATATATGAGCCCAAACGCAGTAGAGAACTCTTAGCCCGCCTTACACAAGAAGGAACCCATCTGGTTGCCATGGCATCTCGCCTCAAGTGCACCCCCATCGACGCTGCGACCGCATTTGTTCCATTGGTCCATGTCCGCAACTCCAGGGTATCTGATGTTCGACTCAAGTAGTGACTGGCAGTCATAGTCCCTTGCCCTCTGTTAGCCACGTAACTATCTGACGAACTGGTAATGCATCTTACGAGTACCAACTACACACGATTCCCTGATCAGGTCCGAACGAAGAAATGGTCTTGTACTGTATACCGGGCATCAGCATGATAAGAGCGCGCGAGTCGGTTGTATAGCGGGGTCTTACCCATGGTGGATCAAGGTGGATGCACGTGTTCAACGGCTGGGCTTTCCATCCGCAAGTCCCCTTGAAATATTGATCCGTGCAGATATAGATCTTTTGGGCCTCTGGTTAGCGATTGCGTGCAGTCCTTCGAGTCATGTGTTGCTTACACCACCTGTGTTTCTCTCTAGCAATTCACCTTTCTTCGACTCTTCGGAGCTCGGGGGTGTGGGGACGGCGGCAACGCTAGCCCAAAGGCATGAGATAGCCAAGGAGGTGAAAATGAAAGTCTTCATGGTCGCCCGGTCTGGATAGAAACAAGACTGTATTGTAGCGTGCGTGCTGTTCTGATATGGCTTCGGGGTCGTCGTGCCTATTATAACTCCAGTCTCGAGCAAGAATCGAAACAACTTGAGAGTGATCTACATATCTTTGTAAAATGGCCCCAGTTGATATGGGGCTGATACTGTCAATACCGTACGACTTCTACGAATCAGAAGCCACTTTACCAATCTAATTATTACCTCAATACTCTTGATGCGCGATTGTTGGCAGCCGGACTACCTTCAAGCCACAAATTTTGCCTCTTGAATGTACTGCGCAGCATTCAGCAAGGCTGGCCCCAGACTTCTGTATTTGCGTGTAGGCTGGTCGTTGCCATTGGCTGAAATAGAGAGTTACACTGATTTATACTACCAATCGGTGTTCAATCATTCAAGGCTGAGCTAAATCCAGTGACAGCATGCATAAGTCTTGCTACCGTGCTGCACGTTACAGTCCGCTTATTCATCACAGCCTCATGCAGCACCCTGGCCCCGCCCCCGCACCTATCTTCATATCTGCACGCCATTTCCTGCTCTAGGATATAGCCCCCGTTTTGTTATGCACACGGTGCCCTAAAATACACCAGGTCTTCCATACATACTTATACATGTGCTACACGTCGCCAGTTATTCCGGAGTCGGGTTAGCAGCGGACTTTTTTGCTTTTTTTCTTCGGTCTGCGATAAAATCATGTCGAAGAGGCTACGCTAGGAAATAATGACAAGAAGATGTCTACACGTGGTGCGCTTCTGATATTTAAGTGTAGCTCGTTCGATCGCTGAGTGCATATCACATCAGACAATCCACAGTGTCTTTTCAACCATCATCCACGGTGGTCTATTCGAGTAGCTCAGTCGTTATAGCGCCCTCAGCCTTGTCGCAATGTCTCCTACGGTGTCACACATCACGGTGCCTTGGGTGCCTGTCGCAGACTTCGACTGGTCATTTGCCCGAAGCGGCCCGCTACCATGGAATCTAACAGTATGGTCGATTCTCGCCGTATTCACGGCTCTTCCTATATGGATGACAGTGGAACTCACAGTATGGGTCTTCTACACCTTCCGGCGCTACTCAGGACTATATTTTTGGTCCGTGCTCGCGTGCACCTGGGGCACTACGATCCACGCGATCGGTTTCGTGCTCAAATTCTGCGTCCCGGAATGCAACTGGATTTTTTCGACCGTGCTGGCGGAAATCGGCTGGGTTGGGATGGTAACCGGGTTCTCGGTTGTGCTCTATTCGCGCCTGAACCTCATCGTCGGGACGACTCTCCATCACCGAGCGCTCAAATTCATATTGGCTATGATTGTAACGGACGCCTTCCTCTTCCACGTCCCGACTATTGTGTTTCAGTTTGCGGTGTCCAACAAATCTACACACGAAAAGTTCCTTCCGTACATGGCGCCAATGGAGCGTGTGCAGGTCATGGCCTTTTCGGTTCAAGAAGTCATCATATCGGGCGTGTACATTTACTGTACGCTTGCACAACGACATATATCACTTCACAAGAACATGCCAAAGACTATACTTCTGTTGGTTCTGGTACAAATCGTTGTAATCCTGTGCGACGTCATCGTCATTACGCTCGATTATTGCGAATACTTCACGTTGAAGGCGGTACTCCACTCCTTCGTCTACGCATTCAAGCTGCAGCTGGAGTTTGTCATTCTCAACGACCTCAAAACTATGGTGGAGAAAAAGGACTTTTCGCGCTCACTGCAAATTCTCCCAGATGTGCATGTCGCAATGGATGGCCGAAGGGAGGATTTGGAGGGCTCTACTCCAAAGATAGGCAAGGAGAGCTCGTGGTCTTCACGATTGAGATTGTATCCCTCCGACACTGATTCCTCGAGGGACCGGGCTCAGTAAAACCCACTATGACTGGACAATGCCTGATTAGACAATGGCGGAGACTTTGCGGAACCTTTCTTTGTGGCGCTTAGAGTGTTTGACGTTCGGAAGCTTTTGCCCGCTCGTTCAGTCTACAATTTCCATCGTAGAAGCTGTCTAAATAAATCCAATATATAGAGTTTTGGTAGAATCTAATGTGCTGCGCACTGTCTTGACTTCGGCCTATCTCCCGGACGCTAAACTATCGAGGAAGTGGAGTTGCAATTCTGAAGGATTGAGTATAACAGAGAAATAGTGTGAAGCAATGAAAGAAAAGGAGGTGTTGATTTGTTGCTTCGCACCTCGTGGACTGTAATGTTGTCGAGACCTTCAGACTTTTATCCTAGTCTACTTAGCCTGCGTTCATTTCTTCCTTCCATCTGAATATCCTGAACTCATGAGCGTCTCTTGGCCTTGAGGTGTTGATTGCACATTAGCGGTAACACTAGGGTTGGTGGTAGTATTACCCCAAATACAGCTGTAAGTAGGTGGCTATCAACCTTTAGTTGCTCGGTACTCAGATTTTGTCCCTAATGCACCACTACATGGAAACCAAACTCCCCTCTCTCCGCGCTTTTTCACTAGCATCTAATTCGTGTTGCAACTTTTGTTCCTCCAAAGTGATAGACGATAATACCTCACGACGCGCGAAGGTGAAGGGTAGGTTGCACCTGTCTTTGAAGAAAGGAATCATACAGATACCAATGCCGATGATGCAGATGATGAAGGTGGCGATAGAACCGAAGAGGGAGCCGATTCGTTTCTTAATCAATGCCATGATGTCGAGGGCTAGTCGAGATATGTCTGGAGTGGCTAACTGCTTGCACTGTTGCGGCTACCTTGAGATTTTCCGCGAACGATGGGCGGTGAGCTAGGGCGAGATAGATTCGACTAAAAGTGTTTACCTAGGGATACAAGCCGAGGATAAATACACTGTACGCAGTAGGTTGTTGTGGTGCAAGAGAGCATAGGCATGTACACAACGTTCCGTGGCGAAGGAGTCCGAGATCGATGTGACGGCCCAATGCTTGCTGGAGGGTTTGAAGCATGATCATGAATTGGGGGCGATGTTGCTACGCAGGACCTTGTAGCTACGACGTGCTGTGGTATCAAGAACTCATAGCTTCCGGACCGAATGTGACTCGGCATCTCGGCGAATTCCTCCCTACATATAATTGCAGGTAGGAATCATCGCGTATGGTGTTCATTTTATGGCCTCTCTTATTCAGGTTTGGACGTTCCTGGTAGAATAATCTTCTGCCCTGCCTTCCATGTTCTCCTTCAGTTTCGCAAACGTCATAACATCCAATTTGCGTGTCTCAGAAGGGCTGCGATATATGAGCCATGTCAGGACTCCAAGCGCTACCAGCTCGAAGAACAAGATACAGGAAATGACTATCATCGATGCCAATGAAAGCTTCGGTTTTTGCACAGTCGTACCAAGTCCAGAATATATCGTGCGACCGCCTTCATTACGGGCAGCTAGCCCGGGTCGATACCTTGACTGCCACTTATCCATGGTGAGCGTCGCCTCATTCGCCAGGTAAGTTGCAACGGTCATGGCTTTCGTTGCTTGTTCAGTAATGTTGAAGCCGTGGAGCCAGGCTGACAAGTATTCTCTCATGTTTTGAGGTCCGTATATGTCCGGTAAATCTGGTGTGCATTGTGGGAATATCTCGGGCCTTGGGTAGTTGAGATATGGTATACCAGGATCGAGACGTGCAAACGGTACCTGACTACACAGTCTATTGTAAGGAATTGCGTTTGATCCACTGTTGTTGGCGGTATCGTTCCAAGCTTGCGTTGCAAGGTCGAAGAACGTCATGTCGCCGAACAAGGCGACGGTGGCCATAGTTAAGGGCCCTGGCATGCGCCGAGTCGATGGCCATGACACGTTGATCTCTCCTCGAAACGAGCCGTAGTCACTAGGAGCAAGTCAGCCTGAGCATACTACGTTCAGAGATGCAAGACGTACAGGTCGGTGGGATATGTAGAGTTATGATCACTCATGTAGTCGTTCGACTCTGTCTCAATGAAATCTGAGCTTGGCCAGGATTCAAAGAGTGGGCTCCAACTGTTGTTGTTGCGATAATTGCCGAGCTCAAAATAACCACGTGTTGTATTGGCCGTACAATGTAAAGTGTAGTCGCTTGTCAGATTGCCGGAGCGTGGGTAGCCTGGTTCACTCCGAATGATGCATTCCTCCAAGATGTCTAGGAAAATCTCTTCGGTAATGTCCTGGCGATTCCGTGATATCGTCCACGGCGAGACACCAAAGTTGCCAGGAACGCAAATCCTGGTGAGATTTTTGCCGTGAGGGAAGGATCTGGTGAATGGATATTCCCCTGGGCAAAGGGACGGAAATTGATCGCGTGGAATGCGGTTGCAAGATACGGAAGAGTTCAGGCGTATAATGTGTTCCCGCAGCACTCCTGTCGTTGTTCCTTCTTCCAAGGCGGCGACAAAAGCTTCGTTGTTGAGATCACCGAGGACCTGTTTGCTGGCTTCAGGATTGGAGCGATTCGGCCAAAGATTCGGTTTTGTATCATCAATCGAAACAAGCGCGAGATCTGTGACAAGTTTAGGTATCATGTCCTCTTGCAGTATCTCGCCAAGCTCAGATGGCTCAACATCCCAGCCTAGGGGTCTTGCTGGCACGCTTCTCTGAATACAGTTCCTTACCATGTCATTCAGATCCTTCCAGGGTGCGAAGTACATCCAGTTGGTATCCTGACAGGAGGGAATTCTTACAGACTCCATAGGGGCTAAGATTTGATACAGTGGTTGTTGAATAGCCCCTTCAAGACATTAACGCCTTACATGTATAATGGGATGAAGACATACCAAGTAGGATCGCTACTGCTGCGAAGTGTAAAAGAGATCGAACGTCCCTCGCTCCCCTTCCTCGCCATTGCCATGATTTTACTAGTACGATGAGATCTGTCCAGCCATGGTCTGCCAACGCAGCCACATACTGGAGATGTGCATCACTCGCCGGCGTGTGCCGTTGGCTGTATACTGCGGCCGCCTGCGCTACCAGCGCTGATAGCACCGGAATTGTAATCAGACTGGCTATCGAATTGAGCACGTTGATAACATTGACCCATTTTTCCATGCGATTAACTTCTTGGTCCAGGAAGCCATGCTGAAAATAATACGAGCTCGCATTAAGCGGTCGTTTGGACATGATACAGGTCAGAATCCACGGCACGACTAGCAAGGGAATATAAATGACGAGAAGCAGAATGGCTTGCTTGTGGTATCTTGGTCCCTTGTTCGACTCTTCTGCAGACTTTGCATGGTCGCTTACGGATCTTGTGTCGCGTGGCGAACTACTCCTGGGTGTCTCAAAGCTGGTATGTGGCGCACCCTTCAGCACCATGGGTATTTGTTCATCTGTCGACATCTACTTCGTGGGCGAACACGCAGACAACGTTCACGACAGTGTGTAGGTATCTGTTCGCCGGGATGTACACCACTGGGATGTGTACCTGAAACACCAAGTCACCCTGTCAAGAAGGAGACGTAGCCGGTAGGATAGTTCAAAACGAAGATTGGAGCGGGTTTCTAGGAAAAATTGTAAGTTAAGATGAGCAACACGATACGCCGAGAATAAAACGAATAAACTTGAGCGGAAAGCCCAATCCGGCGCAACATGGTCCTTCTATAGCAATCATCTAGGCTGCATGGCGGTGGGTCTTGTGTGGTGTTTGATCCTGGTAGAACTGTTCAGGCGTCCCACGCAGAAGGCGGTGCCCGCCATCAAATTAACGTCGCACATCGGCGACTCACCCTTGCCTCATCGAGGCTTACGCTCTAGGAATCTCAGACGAAGGCGCGTATCATCTCATGACCGTGGGTCCTAAGATACCTAAAAGACAGTCGGGCGTAGGGTGTGAGGTTCTGATCTACGGGAGATGTTTCATGACGCGACTATGTCGGCGTTGAACGACTTGGGTGATTGTGGCAGTGTGGCATGATGAGACATGGCTTCCTCATCGGCAGGACGAGAACGATGGGCGATAGATGGAAATGCGCAATGCTTAAACGGAAATTGTAAATTGAGATTCGGCGACCTCGGGGACTGTTACAGGGGAAGTAGGGCACCCTGTCAACGTGAGTCCGCCACCCGTGCCGCCCGCCCACAACCCCACAGCCCCGCTCCCGCTTCGTGTTTGTGGGTACAGACCCGTGCTTTGATATGAAAATGCAACGATCGATAATGTCTTCGTGTTTGATGGAGAGAAAAACAAATATGTCTCCCACATGTGCTACTAGGCTGGCGCACGCTGTTCATTAGAATGCGATAACGACGAGTGGGGCAGCGTGGCGCAGCGAAAGGCTGTGGTTGATGCCTCAGGTCTCCCAGCCTTCCTCTTGCTGACTTTCGGGGGAACACTCCTCATTCTTTGAAGACTTTCACTCTTTCTCGATATTGTGACAAGATTACGCCGCGGCGTGGAGAAACATAATTGTGCATGAGTTCGGGCGATCCTTCACTCTCGAACAACTCGTAGTTTTGTACAATACTCAACTTTCCCTCTTGCTTCTGTAAATCACCCTCGCGACCGGGCAGCTTGCCCACCACCACAAACCAGCTATTGCAGTTGCGAGCCGACGATCGTCGTTTCCGATCTATGAATGAACGATCGCCAACACCGACGAGATGGAGCAGTTTTCACACAGCCCTCTGAACCTTGATCGCCCTGCGATTCGACTACTTAGACTTCTCAGGGGCATTGAACCTTCTGTCGAGTGCGAGATTTTTCAGGCGTACCTCGATACGACTCGCGATGATTTGATACCTTACGAGGCGCTGTCATATACATGGGGCGGAACGGAGAGGGCTGCAAACGTGCAGATCGATGCCAAGAATTACAATGTCACGGAGAACCTCTACTTGGCACTGCTGCATCTACGCCTCCCCTATGAGGATCGCATACTATGGGTGGACGCGATCTGTATCGACCAAAGCAACCTGAGGGAACGCGGACACCAGGTTGGGCAGATGGGACAAATCTACTCATTAGCCAGCAGAGTCCTCATCTGGCTTGGTCATGGCACAGAAGAAACAGATATGTTGCTGGACTCTCTTAAGGAATTGGAGAGACAGGGAATAAGGAGCTGGAGTCTTGCAGACCCTCGTTGGCCTGATATCTGGTCATCATTACAGTCAGACCTCAAACGTCAACAGTCGGATATTGAACAACGGCATAGCGCTGCTCTTCAATTATTGCTGAACAGACCGTGGTTCAAGAGAGTGTGGATTTTACAGGAAGTCGCAAATGCAAAAAGAGCGGCGATATGCTGTGGAAGAAGATCGATTTCGGCTCATTCCTTCGCCCTCGCTCCGTCGCTATCAAAAGTCCAATTGGAAGCTCATTGTCAAGCTGTTCTAGACATCTTTCCAGGCCAGTCGAGGGACAATTCGTGGTGGAATGCGAACAGGGATCTCTACACTCTACTGCGCAAATTTAGTGATAGTCATGCGAGTGATCCACGGGATAAAGTATTTGCACTCCTAGGAATTTGCTCAGACAGTGGCGAGCCGGACAGTCTAGTCGCCGACTATACGAAGCCTTTGTATCAAGTTATGAGCGAGACGGCGATGTTCATTTTCAAGCTGCCTGTCGGTCCTAGGCTTTACACTATAACAAAGGATATAATACCTTGCGTAATCATCGAAGACCGAAACCCCCTCGAGTTACACGTTCGCGAAAAGTCGGCAAACTGGATTGACGCATTCTTTCGGCGCCCATTTGACCCGTCTTTCACTCAGGACCCGCTTTCTATCACTGCAAACGTGTTCGGGGCTGCAGTACACCGGACGCACGGCAAAAGAATTATGGAACTGCTCTTCGAACAGAAGAAGATCCCTGTTAAAATAAGTCATGAGTTGTTCTCAATGGCCAACAGAACTGAGTTTGACGGAATCAATGCATTGGACATCTTACATGAGAAACGAGGAGAAAAGATAGTTGTAGGGGCAGCAGAAAGTAGCCCAGACGTCATGGCCATCCTTCTTGCAAGGCGAGGCGATAAGGTCAAGATCACCACACGAGTGCTTACAGCTGCTGCCGCCAACAAAAACACTGGTAAAGAAATGATGCGTCTTTTGCTGAATCATAAAGCCGGTGACTTTCTAATTGAGCCTCCTGTAATCGAAACCGCGATCAAAAATCCACGTTGTGGTGCCGAACTTCTGTCATCTCTTCTGAATCAACAAGGCGGGATTTTCCGCATAACGGCACGAATCTTAGTGTGTATGGGTGCAGCAAGACAGGCAATAGAAATCTGGGCTGCTTTACTTGGGTCGAGTGTCCAAGTTGCCATCACGGACGAAGCACTCGCGCGTTTACCGAAACCCTTCCCGGAGCATCCCAGAGAACGTTCAAGTCTGTACATCGAACGTGGTTGGACGCCATTCAGCAGGTATATGCACCCTCGGTTGCCCCATCGCGCCATCGAGCCCAAATACCGTGACAACAATGGTCTGCACAATGGGAATGCTGAACACACGACGAATGTTTGGACGCTGCATCATCAATATCAGTCTGGCGCGACTTTAACAGAGATCTTCGAAGGCAATGACAATGACATGTGGTTATTACTTCTAAAACGCCTGGGTGGCACTTCGACCAACCTACACTTTGCTAAGATTCTGTTGCAGAATTATGCCTACAGTAAAGAGGTGCTCCGAATGCGATTGCTCAAGTGTGGCTTTGAAATCAAGATACAAGGGGATGTGATCACAGCAAAAGAGATAACACACGAAGCTGCAGTAGAACTGACGGAGGAATTTGATGGTCTTGATACAATACGAGCATCGGTTGGGGCTACGTCTGATTTGTTGTAAAAGGTCACAGCAGCAAGGGCAAGCCGAGACAGCAGGAGGCCACTGCTTAGTTCATTCGAACTATAGAACTCGATGGCTCCATTGGGAGACGAAACTTTCTCTGAACACGAGAATCTGCGGATCTTGCAAGACGTGGACGTGTAGAAACTGTTATAGCGGATTCTGGGGTCTACGTACCAACCCGACTCTTCACCTTCTCCCACCACGTCTTCTGCGCCTCCATCTCCTTCCCGATCTCACGCCAATACGCCAGGTCCTTCGGCTTATGATGCCACTCACTAACCGGCTGCGCATTTTCCCTCGCCAGAGCGCGCTGTTCTTGCTTCTCCTTGAACAGCGCCCACGACCCCTTCTACTTCTGATACGTCGCCTTCGGCTGCGCCAGAAACGGATGGTGGCCTGGATCTGTCTTGAGCGATGACCACGCGCTATCAGTTGACGCTGAGTTTGAGGCGAGCTTCTGCCATTCACGAAGGTTAGTGATGTGGCGTTCTGTGAAGGTGGGTGGCTGTACCGGCTTTTGCGTCGTTGGGAGCAGATTGCGCTGGGAGCGGCGTCGCATCTTGACGAGTGTGACGATGGCGGTGATTATTATGGCGAGTAAGAGTGCGACTACGGGGAGGACTATGAGAATGACTTGTTTGGGATCCGAAGACATCTCTGTGGCCGTGAATCTTGAGAAGTGGTTCGAATTGACACTCTGTCGGATGGTGTGGTAATCGCGAGGGCGGAGCGTACCACCGGAGTAAGACGTAGTCAAGCGCGTTGAGGTTTTGGTTATTGGGGAGATTTTGATCGAGGTAGATGTAAATTGTCGTCAATCGTTGCAGAAAGAAATTGTGCAGTAGCAATATTTTGCGTCAGCAAACCATGTATAGACCAACAAATGCATAGTGACAATTAACGATAACGAAAGAGCGAGACATTGTAACAAACCCGACTGAGGCTATGCAAACGATGTAGCTTCACTGTGGTCGGAAGTCACACCACCAACTTCAGATCCAAGGTAGGCGCTGGAGGTCCTCAGGCGAGCACCGCTTGTTGCACGGAGTAACTAGCAAAAGAAAGTGTGGCGTCGTAGTCGCAATGGCGCCCCGCGACGATCCGGATGCCTACATGCTACTAAAGTGCGATGGTGTAGTGGTTATGTCGGATGATGGTGGGGTGATTGGGTAGATGACGTTTCAATCCTGGCATCCTCATCATGCATCTCGACCGCCTTTTGCCCACAAACTTCATCGCTTGCAAAACTCAGCCTCCACCATTCTTTCATCGCGCATTTGCCGGCTGCTCAAACCCCAAAATCTTTCAACATGTCTGACCAGGCATCAGAGCACGTTTTTTCAAAGTACCGTTACGAGTTTCTCTTCGGCGCGTGGTTGCTCGTCACCGGCGGCACCTTCCTGCGCATCTCCAAGCAGCCTTACAGCTCACGACTCAAGACCGAACAGTACGAGAGCATCTTCAAAGGAACTTCCCTTGGTGCAGTTCTGCTCGGGATTGGAATGACGCCAACGCGATCTACTGCACGGCGCTTCCGGACAAACTGAAGAGCACGCTGCTGCGCGACATTCTCCGAGCGCGCAGTATCAAAGTTCGATACAGAGGAGTCGCAAAAGCTTCTCTACCCACCCAGAGACATTACAGGCTCCCTCTGACAGCACCACGACTCGGTGGCGACGTTCAAAGGGCCTTTGTTGACATTGTCAGCGGCGTCGCACCGTCGTTCTTGGCGTCCCCGCAATCTTTCACATGCCTCGAACCTGTTTATACCGCACGTCACAAACTTTATCAACACCACAACATACACAATGTTGGTCGGCAGGGGGAATTCGAGCATCGAGCTCAACATGTGGAATCCCGTCTATGCATTGGCACCCTTTGTGCTCGTGGTAGTCTCGATTCCCCTTGCTATTTGCGCAGTCATTACCACTTCTTTTGCCGTGACTCTCCTAGCCTGTCGCGCAGCAGTCGTCTATGTCCAACTCACCATTGCTCTCATCGGAGCTTGGGTAGATCCTAGACCATCGAAGCCCACGATCGAATCCCTATACTCGCCCCTGACTCCTTCACCGGAAGGAAAGTCACCGACCCGCCAGCGCCAACGGAACGGCAACATCAGCTCGACGTCCTCCCAAGAAACCATTGTCCCTGCCGCCAGAGCAGCGCAAACATCGAACAGCAGTCTGCTATTCAAAGTGTCACTAGTGACCAACGAAGCAGCGCGTGATTTTGAGGGCGTTGGCGGCTGGCGAACGCCCGGTGATGACGATGAAGAGGCATTGTGGATGAACATGAATTCCAGGCTAGAGCTTCCCCGAGAGGCGCCATCCCGGCGACACCAGCGAAGTCATACAGGTGGCAGTACCCCTGGTAACCGCCGGAGCTGGAGTCCCGAGTCTCTGCGCATGAGCCCAGTACAAAGCCGAGCGAGGACCCCGGTGCGCTTCGCCGTAGACGAGGGCGACTACTTCCAACCGCAGTCGAAAACGAACATCCGCCGTGGCAGTAACGCGTCGGAGTCATCGAAGAACCATAAAAGGAGAAAGAGCGAGAGTAGCAGCTCTAGCACATCGCCCGGCATCATGATCGCTGTCAAGGAAGCAGGGGGGTGAACGAGGTACACTATCATCACGAACACATCAACAAACCACCGAGGTTTTTCTAGTCGCTCCAGCGCCAACGAGTTGCAACATCCACAATAAACTTTCCCCGGATCCACTCCGGTCTGGAACACGGACCCACGTCCAGTTCCTGGGCACCAATCGGCGAACTAAGCTCCATATGAATACCATACTATGACATCTGGTCAAAGCCGTATTGCACACATTTGACCAGGCCTACTTGAGATCGGCGTCGAATAATTGTAACATTTTCTTTTAGTATACCTTGACTTGAGGCCGGAGCACGGATCATATTCATGTTGCACGCGGTGTTCAAACTGTTCCCGTGATGCTAAAGTTTCACTTGTGGGTCGTCGACTTCCGCATCACCATCTACTCCATGCTACATATCGTCTCACATTCTTGTCTGGGATATCATATCGCACATCATGTGTTGCCTTGGCCAATCTATCTCAGCATCATGTATACTAAAGAAATTACCGATTTTCAATCTGAATCGTCATCATCATCTCTTACAAAGCCAACTCCTCGACTGGGTCGATCGTCACGACCCATACAGATCTTGATCCTTTTATCTTGCACAATGTGAGTGTCGTCAAGGGACGGCGGGGTTGCCCAGAGCCCGTCCTTGTCCCGCGTGACGTAAGCTTCCCCTAGAAATCTGAGATCGCCATCCCAACCCTCCTGCAACACTGCCGGCAGTATGCAAGTGCTGAGAGCATATACACTACCGTAATTAGCAGCGCGTGGTACCAAGACCAAGTGGCGATTGTCCAATACAGCAAATTGTAGCTGCATCTCAGCAAGATTACTGAACTCTGCCAGTATATTCTCCCAGATCTTGTATGTATGGGAAGTGGTTTCTAGACCTGCTTTCTGGGCGAGAAACCGGCGGTCCGCTTGATTGCTCGCAGGGCTGACTAGGGTCTGCAGAAAACGTCCGATGCCTCCTCCTCTCCAAATTGTGGAGATTTGTTGTGGCTCTTGCTCAACGTGCTCAACGGTCTTTGTTGTCTTTCCTGCCCTTCTGGACTTTTCGTAATTGGCTTTCCTCGCCCATTCGAGGATCGGAAGGTAGTCGATCTGTATACCCCCAAGTCGATTGAGGATGGGCCCTATTCGAAAGAGATTGTAATCTGCGGATGCGACACCTCTGTTCTCGTCTCTGATCATGCGAGACAAAGCGTACACCAAATGTTCCTCGGTTGAAGACGCAGAGGTCATCTTGCTGGTGC
Organism: Phaeosphaeriaceae sp. SRC1lsM3a; assembly: GCA_001644525.1. Taxonomy (NCBI): domain Eukaryota; kingdom Fungi; phylum Ascomycota; class Dothideomycetes; order Pleosporales; family Phaeosphaeriaceae; species Phaeosphaeriaceae sp. SRC1lsM3a. The sequence goes on along the minus strand of KV441709.1, from coordinate 2,123,994 downwards.
TTAGTCTATCGATGATGTCGAAAGCTAGGTCTTTGATGACGTCAAAACTCCTGGATGATCCTTCTCCGTCGGAGAATGCTGATGTCCACGAAGTCTGATCGCGCTCATGCGAGGTTATATTCCCGATTTCGTGTCCTTGAACATGCAATATTGAGTTTACAAATATGGGACGCTGCGGCTGGGAACGATTTGGCGTGAAAGATGATTTGGCAACCCAGTCAGGAACACTGGTCTCAAGTTGTGCCCAGTCGACGCACCATGGAGGCGCCGAGGAGAAACGTTCCGCAAGTGGAACTCGCTGAGCCAATACTAGGACGTTAGTGGGCTGATGACTCTCCATTACTTTTCTCGTCAACTCTTCGAATACTTCTGAAGCTGACGTGACGTATGTTGGCAGTGGAACCAGATTTATACTGTCATCAGCAAGCCCGAGAAGTGCATAGACTTTGTCTCGTTCATCGGTGGACACAGAAGAGCGGCTCGTTGTCAAAGCTTGTACAAGAGACATGCGACCGTGGTTCCGTAATTCTTGAGCCCGAAACTTGCTTATAGCACCGAGTAAGGTCTGCGTACGGTCTGTTAATTGTCTGCAATACGTTCTCATGCAAAGCAGTGTGTGAAGATCCATGACAAGCTTCCCACATCGTACAATCACGACCGACGCCTTCGCGACCTCTTGTATAATCCAGACCCGCTCCCAATACGATCTGCTAAAGAGCTCTGCAAGGCCCTTCAGGGCCTTAGGAGGACTTTGTTGGCTGGCAAGAATCTCGTCAAAGGCTCGATGGAAATCTAGAGATCTGCTTCCAACTATATCAATATCAACCTGCTCTGTCATGCATCTGCGGGTGATTTTGTTGACGACCCGTGCGGCTGCGTACGAATATGGTGCCTCAACGCCCAACCAGGTAATGACTTTCTTCGCCTTTGAGTAAATTTGCCCCATCATCTTGACCTGATACGATTTCTCATATAAGTCATTCTGATTTATGCATATAGCATCAACCCAGATTCGAGTGCCGACTGCTACGCCGCTGGAACGAAGAGCGGCCTCCAAATTCGTCGAAACGTTGAGTTTCGTTCCAGAGACCCATATTTCGGCTTTGCCCAGATCTTTGCCCCAGCAGTATGATAGAGCTTGAAAGTCTGGAGGATTGCTGATTGAGCCGATCTCGATGTCGAAACGCAAAAGTTGATCAGCCTCGTCCCCGATAAGTGCAGCTAGGCAGAGGAACCGCGTCTCAAAGCGACCGTAGTCTAGTGAGCTATATTCCATCGTCGAAATTATACGCAAGGATAACCAATTGTTGAAGGATGTAGGTTGTAGCGAGGCTTTGTAGCTGAAATTCTGACATCATGACATGCGACGCAGCTGAAGTGCTTGCTTGAACCTGTATTCAACAAAGTCGATGCAAGATTACCCCGCACTGCCACCACCTTCTCAGCTTCTTGCGGCTGTCACGTGTGACAGAATATAGTCGACCATTGCGCGTTATATTGCTCGCTGAGCATGACCTACTGCTACTGCGCAACCTACTGCTCGAAAGCTGGGCTCTTAGGGCTAAGCAACATATTTTACTCATGTCAATAGCTACAGAAGCCCTATAGTGTTGCTTACTCCATCTAAAATGTGCTTTAAGGTTAGGTAAGGCACTCTTTTATCAGGTGTGTTCGTGACATACGAGTATAACGTATTGCTGCTACTCCTGAATCTATTCCAGTCCGATAAAACTCATGGTATGAATATGCAAGTTACTATAGTATATTGCAGAGAGCTATATGCTAGCGCTTGTAAGATGTATCAGTACCTGAACTGTAGAGCCTTAAGAGACAACTTTTGTGTGCCAAGAGCAATTCAGAATCGCATTTGAAGTTCCTCGCTTGAATACGGTGCGGCAGATTTTCCTTGTTTGATAGATGGACATTAAAACACCCTTCGCTATCGATCACGAGGTAGATCAGAGCTCTGCGGCGATTATGGATGGAATCTTGCTAGTGCTGTCATTGTTGATAGTACCAAGAAGACCAGCTACCATTAAGCCAGTTCATTTCCAGCAGTCTGACAATAGCCCATCCCACGACCCGCGGCGCCGTTTTAGACTACGCTGCCACGAGATGAGCCACGTCGAGCAGGTTCGCCGACCACATAGCAAGTATACCTGCATATAGAGTGTACTCAGCAAAGGCGGTCGTCTGATTCTATATCCACCATAAAAAGGATTCGGAGCGGACCATGTGGCCTAATGAGCAGAAACAATTTTTCAGCATCCAGGGAACTTGTGGCGGCCTGACTCTTACTCTGTTCGACAAGGCTGAAAGGAGCTACAATTACTGGGCCAACCGGGCGTTCAAGCAGTACACCCTTATGATAAGCGATCGATGAGTCAATACCGTACACGGCAGGAGTGTATTCAACACCCAATGAATGCCTTCACCCGCCCTGAGGACTTCTCACCGGTGATCACATCAGCTTCCAAGTTAATTGTCAGATGCGCCAAAGGTTGGAGAAAAAAAGGCCATTAGTCAGCTTGCTCGAGCGTATGCGGCTCTGCTCTTAATCTGGGAACTGGATGGTGGACATCGATTTATGTAGTGAGCGAGAATTGAAATAGTTATATAAGTGGTGTACTCCTGGCTATCAAGTATAGACCAAGACAAATAAAATATTAGCGATATTTGATATGTTTTCTTCTTGGTCTTTCTGGAATATGTATGTTTGTCTTGGCGAGTTCGCAATAGCTGATACTGATACAAGTATGTCACGTTGTGATGCTATCCGTCATTAGTATAACCACGGGCCTTTCGAGAATGCATTCTCTTTTTCTTCGTGCCGCGGTATCCCCAGAACATTCTCATGCACCACCTCGAGGGCCAGTTGTACGTCTTGTGCTCTGATTACGATACTTTGGGATGTTAACGACATGCACAAGGTTCGCGTGTTGAGTACTCACGAAATATTGATCTCACTGGCCCCTTGACTAATGAGATAGATGTTGATCTTTGCTCCTGCCAGCGCGCTGAAGATCTCAGCACCGATACCAACGACATTGCGCATCTTGTGTCCGATGACTGAGATGATAGCCAAGTTATCCATGAGAGTGACGACTCCAAGCTCCTGTAGATCTGAAACACAGTGCTCGAGGAAAAGGCGATTAGGTGCGTGGAGCACCACACTTAATGTCTGCTGACTGCTGTTGATGAGGTCGATTGTCAAGTCGTTTGTTTCGATACACGCGCTCACGCGTGATAAAAATGTTTGCCGCGATGTTGCTCCGTGCGAGCGAATATTGAGGATCTTTATACAGTCTTTCTGGAAGAATTCAGCCTTGTCCAAGTAATCAGCCGTTTTCTGCAGGAGAACATACTGATGTAACTGCTGTAGGTTTGCGGCGATATTGACCTGGGCCGAAATAGCCATTGGCGATCATGAAGCTAGGTTTGTCGTTTGATGAGTATAAATTGCTCTCTGTCAGACCTTGAGAAGGCAGTAAGCCCGACGGCTCGTGTGGGCAGACTTCGCTCGTAGAGGGATAAATGATTGTTCCAGATCCCTGCGGATTCGCAACATTCTTCAGTCGCAATGGTATACCAGCATCGTCGATTTGCTCGATAGTCAGCGGGTGTATCACTTCGCTTCCATAATAAGTGAGTTCTGCAGCTTCTTCGCTGGTGATTGTGGCAAGAAGGCGGGCGTCTCGAACCTTTCGTGGGTCTGCGGTGAAGACGCCATCTACTTCCTTCCATATCTGGAGCTCTTCGGCGTTGAGAGCAACGGCACAGAGTGCTGCGCACAAGTCACTGTACCCACGCGACACCTCTTTGATCAGTGAACCTGGCATAGCACCGAAGAAACCTTGTAACGAAACTCAGTACTAAACGGTGCGCAAGATCGCATGCCTACCTGTTATGACTGGAACCTCAATGCCACAAGACATTACCCTGACCCGTATCGCGTATGTGAGGCTACGAAGAAAACTTCCCGGATTCTTTCGGAAAATGGCCTTGAGATCTCTTTGATCTTCACCGTAGATTTCGTCAACGACGTTGTCCAGAGTGATGACTTGAGATGGTATGCCCTTGCTTCATTAGCTGGTCCATTCGATGTTGGTAATAGTCGTCGCAGTTTTACCCTCGATGTCAGCGCTGCAGCTGTAATGTGGCAAGATAATGTCTCTCCAACTGCCAGGACACGATCTGTACTGCGATCGGAGATTTCGGCTAACATTGCTGTAGCATGTAATAAGTTGCGTAACCATTCGCAATCTTTCTTGATCTGCTGTTGAGTTCGAATTAAAATATCCGTAGCTGATGGCTCGATCGAGACCTTCGCAGCATGCAGATGCTCATCCTGGATGCTGTCAATAATGTCGTCGACGTCGACCCGACGAGGTGGTCCTTTTGCCGATAGGCGAATGGCTTCAAGCAAGAGACTTGTCGTGCCTTTAGACTTCGTCCCTCCTGACCTTGCCGAGCAGACAACAGCCACTCTGTGCGTCCGAAGATATGGAGGCAGAATTGTTCTTGTGATGCTGGGAAGGAATTTCCCAATGCTTGTTCCTCCATATTTCTGTACGATCCACGACTTGGTCTGTTGGGATGGCATTTTGATTGTTAGGTCGGAAGACTGGATTTAGTACTGCGCTTGAGCTTGTTGATGTACAGAACATGCTCTCTAGTCATATCTAGCGCTCAATTTTGATACTCGTCGAAGCAGTATCGGACTAGGACTGACTCGTGCATGAAATCGTACGAGGAATGTCGTTCGGCACAGTACAATCATGCCTGCGGCATTCTTATCGCATCGGCAGGCTTTTTCAGCACATTGGACTAGCGTGAACATACCAAGGTATGCTAAACCATCTAACGTGGGGGTCCCCCATGGACATAACGGCTGACAAGTAAGACGTGCGGATTACCAGATGCATTTCAGTAATTTGGGTTAGTCAGAGGGACCTTAAGGGCACGTTGAATGGTCTCAGTGTAAAGAACACCTCTGTCGAACAATTATTGAGCTGTGGCGCTCCCAGACTTACCGTAAACAAGATGGTGAAGAATAGTCAATTGCCGGATTGCGTCCAATCTGGACCATGTTTCAATGCATTCTAGTGATATCTCTCGTCTTTGTTCTAAGCTAGTTCATGTGTACAGCTCTTGGAGGTTTCTGTATCCAAGTACAGCCACATACATTTCCTCTGCAGATGGTTTGTAATTATACTGTTCAGCTTCTCAAACTCGATCAAGAACCCGTCATGACCATCGCTGCTTATCAAAGTGAATGATTTTGCCCCGGGGAGACATTTTGCTAGCGTATTCTGTTGGGCCAAAGTGAATAACAAATCGTCTTTTACACCAACCACGAGTGCTTCCGATGGCAGAGTTGAGAAGACGCTTGTAAGAGTCTCTATTTTGGGCGTTTCTTTGGAAGTACGAAGGCACCGTCGATCGCGTGTGACATCGTGTGTGTCAATCTTATTGATAAGATGAAGATAGCAATTTGCATCGAACCTGTCCAGAAATTTGGCTGCCTGATATCTCAAATACGATTGCGCTGAGTATATTTTCTGTGATGAGAGACTTTCTTCCGCAAGGGGCGGCGTCGGAGGCGCCTGGAACACCCGCGTGGTAACATCGTCCCGATTCGTCTTTGCATTGTTATACTTGAACTCGCGTCCAAAACGAGCCTCGAATGAGTCACAGGATCGATAGGTCAGCATGCCAATTTTTCTTGCTAGTCCCAGGCCACTTCTTGGTTGCCCATTTGGGGTAGGGTCATACCATCCTCCATCGAATCCGATGTCCGTGCGAATCGCCTGCTGTTGTGTCTCGCCCCAAGATATACCCCAGGCACCCTGGTATGCGGAAGTGGCTATCGTGACAATGTTCCTGACGTATCCTTTAGTGGTACAGAGGGGCCATTCGAGCGCATGCATGCCACCCATAGAGCCGCCGATGACAGCGGCAACACCCTTCACTTGAAGAGCATCCAAGATGAGCTTTTGAACTCTAACCATGACTGTCAGCGTTTTATACAGAACCATTAGTTGGCTCATGCTTACTTCACGTCGTCTCGTATTGTGGTAGCTGGGAACGTTGGCCCATAACGTACACCAGTGACTGGATCGATGGTAAGTGGCGACGAAGACCCATAAGGTGAGCCGAGGACGTTCGCGCAGAAAACGAAGTATCGTGTAGGATCCAGGGCCCTTCCAGCTCCTAGCAGCGGCTGCCACCAATCTGCAACATCACTGCTACCGGTTAAAGCGTGACAGACGACTAACGCATTGTCGCCATTCCGGTCTAGGGCACCGAATGTCGAATATGCGATCTGGGCTCTTTCGATGGTGGCACCGGATTCAAGTGTAAATTTCGATATGGTTGCGATCTTCTTTGCTGGAACGAGGCGGGAGTAGAACGACTCCAGCGCACTCAGGTCTTCCTCTTCCGCATTATGTAGTGTGACATGACTCTCGTTGGAAGCCATTCCAAATGCCTGTATGTATCTGCCTGAAACGGTGGGGAAGTGCGAGAAGTGTATATGGACAGCAACGTCGTGTCTCACCGGCTTCGTTCGAACGCATTACCTTGGTAGAGCAGGTGTGAATTTGTACTCTATGCATGTGTGTCCCCATGCGCACATATAATTGGATGTGAACAAAACGGCAACATCGATTTTCGGGGCAATAACACGTAGTGGGGTCAGTTTGTCGCCGTGTTGGGGTCCCCATACCCTCCGAGAATCAAGTGCCAGGAACGACTGTGAGTGACGCAGGGCGTCTCGGCATCCTGCAGGTCTTATCGCTAGCATGTATTTCGACTTTCAATGTCCACATGCGATAAGGGACGGCGGCAATATTGCATAACGTACTCTCGGCATCTCGCGCCGTTCGTCGGCATGCTATCTTGTTCGCCAAGTGAGCAAATATCGCAGAACCAATGCTTGTATGCCTTCTACTGCATTTACTGAATCTGACTACCCAGCAAACTGGAACCTAGCCTTTCTCTCTGAACTTAGATTCTCTCCATTTTTCACGATGGCCGGCCATATTGTAAAAATTGCAGCTGTACAGGCAGCTCCTGTAGCCTTCAACCTGACGGACAGTCTGGCGAAAGTTGAACGATTCACTCTTGAAGCTGCCAGATCTGGTGCAGAGCTTGTCATATTTCCGTACGTACTCGCTTGCGCTTAAATCCGTGCTGACAGTGTGTTAGAGAAGGCTTCCTCTCAGCTTATCCTTGGCGCTATGCTTTTGATGCTACAATTGGGGCTCGAGAGCCGAGAGGTCGCCAATGGTTTGCAAGATACTATCAGTCCGCAATTAGCTTGTCCTCGCCTGAGTTTGACCAATTGCGAGCGATCGCCGAGAGCAACAATACTTTTCTTTACGTTGGCATCATCGAAAAAGATGACTCTGGGGGCGCGACCTTATACTGTACTACAGTTTTCATAAGTAAAGAAGGCAGACTTCTCTCCAAGCATAGAAAGGTTTGTGTTGATATGCTCAGGATATGATCGCGCGAATGACTTTGAAAGCAGTTGATCCCAACCGCGGCAGAGCGGCTCGTTTGGGGCCGCGGTGCCGGGGATGGTCTCGAAGTTATTGAAACACAGCTGGGCAAAGTTGGAGGATTGATCTGTTGGGAGAACTATATGCCCGCCGCACGACTATCACTCTACCAGCAGGGGATTGAGCAAGTCATTCTGATCCCGCTACAAGCAAAATACAACTAACCGGGGTAACAGAATATATGTCGCCCCAAACGCAGATGATCTCCCAAGTTGGATTGCATCAATGCAACATATCGCGAAGGAAGGACGATGCTTTGTGATTTCGGTGAACCAGTTCTGCCAAGTGTTGGACTTCCCGGACGATTACCCTCCATTCTCCGCTGAGAGCCATGATCGCCAGCCAGACGGATCTCGTTGGACCTCTGATGCTATCCTCAGTCATGGTGGGTCATGCGTTGTAGGGCCGTTGGGAACATTTGTTGCCGAGCCAGTCTGGGACAAAGAAGAAATCGTGTACGCTGACCTCAACATGAATGATCTGGTCGAAGCAAGGGTAAGTACTTAATCTACACAAGGTCTCATCAATCCCTATCACTGACTACAATAGATGGACTTCGATGCTGTTGGATCCTATTCCAGACCAGACATCTTGTAAGCCATGCATGCTTCTTTTTTCTTCACGAGCTGACTTCATGAAGCGAATTAAAAGTCAACACTGCTCCACAAACCAGTGTTTCATTCCAAAGGACATAGATGGAAGGCCTAGATAGATTGCATAATGTCTGTACTTAGACGCATTGCGGTTGTATATTGCTTTGACAATTAGGTTCTTTGAAAACGAATTCGAACAGCCATTTACAGCAACATTCAACTGATAAAGCCATGAAAGCCCCCGGCCATGCATGATATCTCGATTGTGAGAAGTTTTCCACTGAGCGGATCAGAATCTTTCATCAGCACGTCTGCATTTCTAATAGTGGCGTAATGGAGTTCGAGCCGTTCCAGTAGTCATCTCGACTCATCTATAACACATCCCAGTATCTACATGTTTACGCCCGGCAGTCAAAAGCTGCAAACCCCGCCTGCAATCAGCTGACTGTGCCCTACCTAGCTGGGATTTGTACGCGCTGTCTGCACCAGAGGACTATGATAACCATCTTACAAAGGTACTGTTGCGCTATCTAATGGCTCTGAAATTGAGACAACGTGAGGTGTCGCAAGATTGGAGCCGAGCGTTGGGTATGTGCAGTAAAGTGGGGCGCCGACTCGGCATCTCCATCGGCATCTTAATCTCAAGCCACGGACTTGTCACGACCACACACTCAGCTCCAGACCAAATGAGACTCATCTCTTATCTCGAGTCAATTAGACGTATCGAGCAGTTCCATGGAGAAGGAAGATCTTGTTCCAAACACATTACTACTGCGTACCTACTGGGTCGCCCGCTCATGGATATGCGGATAAGACGTGCATGACCAGTTCCTAGCGATTGCAGCTGACACATGAAAACCGCGGTACACTGATAGTAAACTCCGCCTGATCTCTTATATATACAAAGGATGCTTGAGGTGTTTTGTCGAGTGCAAGCAATTCTTCTTCTGGCACGATAATAACACAATATCTCCAATAAACCCCTATTCGAGCCCGAATCGTTCAAAATGGTGTCAGGTCATTTGGGCAATGTTACCAAAGCCCCAGAGTTCGAGACTCTGGCGCTTCATGGCGCGCAAGAACCCGATCCTATCAATGGCTCACGTGCAGTTCCTCTTTACCAGACGGCCGCTTACAACTTCGAAGATGCATCAGATGGCGCCTCTAAATTCGCCTGGTCAAAGGAAGGCTATGTGTATACTCGCATGGGCAACCCTACCAATACTGTCTTCGAGCAAAGGATGGCGATGCTAGAAGGTGGAGTCGGCGCTGTCGCTGCAGCATCAGGCCACGCAGCACAGTTCATGGCAATAACATCGATCTGTGAACCAGGTCACAACTTTGTATCTACCATGAATCTCTACGGAGGCACATTCAATCAGTTCCGTGTGTACTTCAAGAAGTTCAACATCCCATGCAAGTTCGTTGAGGGACAGGATCCTGAGGACATTAAAAAAGCCATTGATGACAAGACCAGAGCAGTCTACATCGAGACTATTGGAAATCCCCAGTTCAATGTACCGGACATCGAGGCCATTAGCAAAGTCTGTCATGATTCTGGTATCCCTTTGGTTGTGGATAACACATTCGGGATGGGCGGATTTCTGTGCAAGCCCATCACTCTGGGTGCTGATATCGTCACGCACTCTTCCACGAAATGGATTGGTGGCCACGGTACTTCAATGGGCGGAATTGTCATCGATGGTGGTCATTTTGACTGGTCCGCCAGTGGCAAGTTTCCATGCATGTAAGTCATTGGGCGTGTTGGTGTCCTACAACCTCGACTTATACCTCACAGGACTGAGCCAGCTGACGGCTATCATGGCATGCGATTCTGGGAGACCTATGGTCTGAAAGCACTTTCGGCCAAAGTTCGTATGGACTCTATGCGTGATCTGGGTCCTTGCATGAGTCCGTTTAATGCATGGCTTTTCATCCAAGGTTTAGAGACGCTTGCGTTGCGAGCTGAGAGGCATGTGGCAAACACCATGGCCTTAGCACAATGGCTAGAGAAGCATCCATGTGTTAGCTGGGTCAACTATCCAGGCCTAAAGACACATCCGGATTATGAACTTGCTCAGAAGGTTCTTCCGAAGGGTCAAGGTGGAGTTCTCACCTTTGTACGTCACCACTGACATCCACTCAGCTACTTTGACTGACAGCTTCTAGGGTGTGGCCGGAAACATTAAAGAGGTCGCTGCAGTAGTCGACAACCTCAAGCTATGCTCACATCTTGCGAACGTTGGTGATGCCAAAACGCTCGTTATTCATCCGTGGCGAACAACACATCAACAAATTCCAGACGAGGAGAAAATCAAAGGCGGCGTGACTCCCGATCTTATCCGCATCTCGCTGGGCCTCGAGCACATCTCCGACATCATCCACGACTTTGAGCAGGCATTTGAAGGCGCCGGTCTCAAACCAGCGCAAGGGTGGACCCCCACCTGGCGTAATGGTCTTTCTACCGAAGCTAGCGACGGTACCCTGTATGCGCCCCGGCCTGGTGGTAAGTCAAATGGGGTTGTGAAGGAGATGGCCACTCGGGAGCTGGCCGCAAGTTCTTGAGACCATAATTAGTAGTGTACGAGGAATTCAATTCTATGTTGAATGAACTTTCATCCTTAATTTAAGCGCTTTGTGATAACTACAGGGTTGCAAAACCCCAGATCTCGCCGTCGCCCAGAACAATTCATTTATGCTCACGACCCAAACAGAAGGGTGTTATTAGATCCCGCTGCGAACAGACGTTCTTTTTCTTATAGACAAATCAGGGCCAGGTCTCTAATCGTCTCTGAGATGTACAATACATTTCTAACTTATTAACCAGTTCGCCGTCACTTTGTCCTAAAGTATCCTTGCCTATTGCCTAACTATATATATGATGCAAGATAGTTTCCACCTGCTGCAAGTTGAAATCAATGTCCCCTATAGAACATATCGGAAGTCTTTGTTCTCAAACTCCGTCTGGTCTCGCATGCCCGCCTCGTGACTAGCCTCCTTGTTTGGCGGTCCATATGTCTTGTTGCGATGGCGGTTGCTCAGGAACATGTAGACTATAACAACTGTCAGAGCTGGCCTTTTCATCAAAGTCTCTATTAGCTTACTAAGGAGAGCAAGGTGGCAGCTGAATTTGATGGCATATCCAACCAACAAACCAATGGTCGCACCCTCGTACCTTGGTGCCTGGGAAGGCTTCACTACGAAAGGTCCGGCAAAGTTGCCCCAGCAGTAAGCCGTGCTAGAATGTATTAGAATTCCCTGCGTAATGTTCGATCTAAGCGGACACTTACAAGACAAGCGCACTAGCTAAAGAACGATGAGTGTACCCAGCCATGTTTGATGAGATGGTGGTGAGCGAGACGGTGAAGCCGACAGACTGCGAGTTGACGAGCCAGAAGCAAACAAGTCTACCCCACGTGTTTGAGCGGGGAAGATATGCCATGCATGCCGCAGCAACGGTACAAAGGATATTAGCCACAGTGGCTGTGAGAAGACGCGCTATATAACCGTCAGCTAGATTAGAATAACAGATCAGAGTGCTTACAATTAGGGACATTGAGAATGATAGCACCACTGATTAGGAGAGACACAATTTGCACTGCATCTCCTACAGATTTTAGCTGGGTAGTCATTGTTGTAGAGAAGCCCATATCGCGGATGATGATTGTGGAGAAAGAGTTGACGACACCGTTCGGAATAGCCCTATGTACACTGAGGTTAGCGGGAATGCTGAGCATTTACAGGTAGCTCGGAACGTACGCTGCGAAGACGCTGATGAAGATCAAAATCGTCTTGGGGTCCAAGAAACCGAGCTTGATCTGACTCTTATCGAATGATTTGTTTTTGATGCCCATATCATTGCCCGCAACGCGCTTGACAGCAATAAGCTTTTCGCGTTGGGAAAGGAAGCGAGCATTCGCAGGATTGTCTGGAAGACTGGAGCCGATGGTCAACATTGCACAAAATGAGCGGGGTACATTTACTTACAGCAGCCACACAACAAACGCCCAAAGACACGTCGCGCCGCCCAGCTTTTCAAAGGATGTCAGTAAAAGGAGCCTAATGGGTTGGGCTGTCGCTCTTACAATGAAGAATATAAGTTCCCAGCGCTCAGGTTTCATGTTCACTGGTAGCTTAGACACCCCCATGGAGATGTACGATCCTACAATACCACCCCAGCCAAGGGATGAATACCATATGCATTGTCGTAGTGGGATCTCGCGCCTGGTGTACCAGAAGCCGGTCATGAGAGTAAGACCTGGAGTGACGGCAGCCTCGAAGACGCCCATGATGAATCTAACTGCCAAAGCACTTGAGTAGTTGCGGCACTGTGTCATGATGATGACCGTCAGTCCCCAGAGAAAGATACTGATAGCCATGACCTTCTGAGCAGGGTATCTGCCGATCAGCCAGCCACAAGGATACTGTCCAAAGAAATATCCAGCATAGACCATTGCCGAGAGATAACCGAATTGCTGCCCCTTCAGTCCCAAGGCTTTTTGATAGCCGAACAAATTGGCGTAGTTCAAAGACGTCTTGTCCATGAACTGAAGGGCTTGTGTGATGAGGAACATAGGCAAGATGACGAGGTCTAACTTCCATCGCAGTCTTTTCATCTGGGAGGCGCCAGTCGTCAGCACAATTCACAGCATGGTAACGGGCTTACTGACCTCCTGATCCGAGTATTCTACATCGCGACCCTCGACGTACTCCTTGTATCCAACTGCATTATTCTCACGGGATGCATCGAAATCTTGATTAACACCCTTCTCGGTGTCATCCACGATCTCAGCATGAGGCTTCGCGGTGTCTGCCATTCTGCTCGGGGCTTGCGAAATAGGTTGATCGCTGTTCTGGGACTCCTTCATAGGCCAGATGGTGTTGTGATAAACGAAGTGTACAGTGCGCCGGGACAGGAATTGATATGCGACACGAGGAAGACCGCGAATCCTATGACAAAAGAAGCGAACCAGTACCGTACTCCCGGTACATATTTAATCATGCAAAATAGATGGAGTTCGATGCGGGGACAAATCTGTGGGGTTAGCGCAATCAACATTAGTGTCGTCGGGCAGTCTCCACGGAATTTCGGCGAGCGGTTATGAGTAGCTCGTGGCGCATCTCGGGCAGTAATAGCGGGTTCAGTGCATCTGTGGAGATGCAATGACTTGGTTATTACTCCCCTTTTCTATTGTTTGAGTCAATGAAGTCATTTTCAAATTCAACATACCTAGTTCGACCCTTCAGCTCACTTGTCTTTCAGTAAAGACTCCCTAGCACTAGCCAGCTCTCTTTAGTTTTGACTTGCAGGACCTACGACGAGAGCAGAAATCATGGGCCAGATACTGTCAAGCCCGGCGCCAGCCCAGACAACAGTCGCGAACGAAAAGACTTCAGATAAATACCTCGCACAACCCAGTGGCGCGTGTTGCCTGAAGGGTACAATCCACAAGGGCGAATCGCGGGGCAGCTGGGAGAATATTGCTGGTGTGGACACATACATTACCACTCCACCAGTGAACAAGTCCAATGGTCATGTTTTGCTATACTTCCCGGATGTTTGGGGGATGTTTCCAAATGGGTTGCTGGTCATGGATGCGTTCGCCGACGCTGGGTTCACCGTACTAGGCTTAGACTACTTTCGTGGTGTGAGTACTTTAGAAACACTTTCTTAGCAATCTCAAAGCATACCATTTGTGAGATTGATGCATGGCTGACGAAGCACAGGATCCAGTGTGGAAGCATCGCAAGGATCGCCATGACAACAGCGATCCTGACTTCGATTACGAAGCATGGAAACGCAAGCACATAGCTTTTGCGGATGAGGCGGTGCCCAAGTGGGTGGATGCCGTTGCCGCACGTTATTCAAGCGGTCAAGCAAAGTTTGTCTGTGTCGGATACTGCTTTGGTGCGCCATATGTTTGCAATGAGCTGGCGAAGAACACAGTGGTAGCCGGAGCTTTCGCGCATCCAGCCTTCCTCAAGGAACACCACTTCGAGCAAATTCAAAGTATGCAGACCGATGCTAACTTGCAGCTTTATTTGTTTCATTGTTGACGTTTGTTACAGAACCGTTGTTCCTCTCGTGTTCAGAAATTGATCACACATTCGACGGTCCGTCCCGAAGGCTTGCATTAGATATCCTCCAGAGGCGGAAGAAGACTTTCCACTATCAACTGTTTAGCGGCGTGGAACATGGCTTTGCACTGCGTGGAGATCCGAACGACCCTTATCAGCGTAAGTATAATCCCCATGCTCAATGTGCGATAGCAGGATGAACACATGCTCATGATTGACAGGATGGGTGAAGGAACAGAGTTTAGCAGGAATCGTAAGTTGGTTCGAATACTGGTTGGCACAATAAGTTGCGAATTCTCGAGTGTTTGCAGGCGATTACTTGAGCGTACGGCAACATGTGTGTACATCTCCCATAATCCAGTTCATTTCACTCAAGCTTGGATATCCTATCTTCCTGTGCAATTAACGCTCCGGGGCTTGTGCGCATGTCCTAACCGTAGGCACACTGCACTCAAGGTTGGGACACGGAATGCGATTAGGTGTTACATTGCGTATGGGACGTGGTTCGAAAACGTAGATGCTACTTGCACAGCTTGTGTATACTGAAGAAGACGTCTGTCTTGTCTGCTTATGTGCGCCAAGAGCCTAGGAGATGGGGCCGGACGAAAGATGTCAGCCTCGAACGGCCTGAAACAGCCCTTAACGCCACCACACCACCTGGTTTTTGACGATACGCGCATTCAGCCTTCACCATCTGGCCAACCTACCAGCGATTTCTCAGAGCTGCAACAAGCTCAAGCTGAAATGTCATCATTTGCGTCATGATGGTATAGAGTGTGAAATTCAGTTGTCTGGTTGAGTTGCTGTTCCAACCCAGGGGAAATAACGTTAGGGCCGACAACTCACACGATGAAGGCTCACCAACATGCGCGAGCCCCAATACTGGTGGCCTCGTCCCCGAGAACGAAACCGGGGCGGAAGTCGGGTCAGACTATCAGATTACCGTACTCGATGTCTTGATATGGTTGCTGCGGCCATCCCAACACTACCAAGACAACATGCATTTCAGCTGAGCCCAGGCCACTTGCTGAATGTGGCACGAGACCCATGTCCGCCAACCACAACTGCTATCGCAATCAGTTGCACGAGAGATTTTCAACGACCTTCGCCTCACGTACATAGAGTCTATACGCTACTGTATTCTTCAGCCAGCCCCGGTGTAGTGCGTCGACGACAGTCGAGTTCTCTCGACAATCGTTCGAATGATTGCGTCGTAATCATGAGCCCGTGTAAGGCGTAAATCCTTCCATCCTTTGCCAATCTCGCTTGGTAGTGCTGGTTCCCAGATCGGACTTGTCAACGCCTGCATCTATCGTTCAGCTCAAAATTAGCTGGAAAGATGACTTTAATGTGCAGGGCATCACTGTGCGCCTGATATCTTCGAACCGTGTCGGCTCCTCACCCATTCAATTCTTTGGCTTCTTTCTTTGGCGCATCTGCCATCTGCTCTTAACTGATTGTTTCTTTTGTCGTTCGTTCGCCATCTTTTCCGAGGGTAGTTTTATGCTGGCTGCGGCTTCTGAATATGCCCCACGAACAAGGCCACCACACGAACAACTCATCGTCTTCATCAAATGATCCGCAAGAGAACACGATCAATGTTGAGCCACTACAGAGTGCAGAGAATCGTCACAATTACAATGAGAAGATGAACAGTCCGGGCTTGCCCATCACCGGGTCTCGCGATCACAACTCAAAGACGAAGAACATGGCTGATGTCTACGTCACGCCATTGAATCCGGCCTTCTCACGGCCACCTACCTTTGGTCCACGAGTCAAGTCTGACCCTAACATCGAGAGACTCATAGCTCACAGAGCGACACAATCAACTCTGTGGCACATTCATTGGCGAACGCCAGCGATGATTGTCTTCTCGTTCGTCATGGGAGTCATTTTCGCGCTTGCACAACACTTCCTCTACCGCTGGCTACATCACAGAATCATGGACGACGAGAAAGACAAGTTCCGTGTTGTACTTGCTGGACGCGCTCTCGCGTATCTCGCCAAGGTGTCGTTCGGAGGTTGTGTCGTCCTCGTTTTCCGGCAACGCATATGGAGAACTTTTCGTGAGCATGCCTTATCCGTGCTGACGATCGATCAATTCTTTGGCGCGACGGAGGATCCCTCATTGTTTACGAACACCGAAGCTCTGTACAGCGCCCCAATACTTGTTATGATAGCGGCGGTCATTTGGATCATACCTTTGGCGACGATTATCTTCTCCCCTGGTGCCCTAACCTTCGGAGACTTCATTGAACACCAATCTGCGCCCCAGCTAGTACCCACCATGAACTTCCTGGTAGAAGGGTCAACAGATTGGCGATATCCCGTCCCTATTGGAAATGGTTCGACTAGTAAAAGATCTCTTATGTTCTACAATACCACAGACGTCCAGGGGAAAACGCCAGGCTGGTTCGACTGTGAGTATTTCGAACATTACAATTGACTGCACAGCTAATCTTTTTGCAGACTATGATCAGCCATCTGCAGATATCAAGCGTATGGCTCTCTTGATGGCATACAGTAATAACAATTACCCCAACGTCAAGGCTACCGGGCGTCAGGATGCCTGTGGCGGCGCTTTCAACTGTACGTACGAACAATCGTTCGTTGGCCCCGGTTACCAGTGCGAGGAAGTCACCGATCAATCCCAACAAGATCTTGGAGCCCCCTTCAACACAAGCGTCCTAGTTCCTGTCGGACGGAACCTGTATCACGCAGAAGTAGATCACGGTGCATATCTCCAGCCACAAAACGCTGTGTTCGAGGATGGTCCTGTACGTTTAATCTACCCAGAATAAGCATCTTGTTCATACATTGAGAACCTGCACTAACATTCTACCTTCACCTTCAGGGAGGGATCCCCGTAGGCGATCCACCTGAGGACCTCGGGGTGTTCAAATCAGAACCTGTCCTATGGATCGGATACGCAGTCAACTCAACGGAGCGACTAGCCAGTGACGACCCGCTCACGCGCAATTGGACTCATCGCTATGTTCCACATATCATCCGTTGCACTCACATGGAGACCAAATATACAGTCACATGGGACTGGACCGAGCCTTTATTTCACACTACCGTTCAGCGAGAATACCTCAACCCTGTCGTAAACACGAACTTGACACGATTAGCCAATGGAACTTACAGCAAAGACCCGCAACCAGCTTCGAACTACGTTAGCCCTCGGGATAACGTGGAAACCTACAAGAAAGTTGCAGCGTACCATGCAGTTGGTTCTATGTTTCGCCAGTTCCTGAGTGGTACCGTTGATCTTCGAGCACCGCTCCCAGGCCCGAGTTATGCTCTTGTATACTCCGACATCACAAAGACACGATTGGTCATGCCCAATGTCCATCCGAAGGAAAACTTGACACACGAACTTGAGAGCTTCTACACTGATCTGGTGTTGTCGATATTCTCTACGCCAGAGATGCTTGTCGTCGCGAACGAGACAAGCATAGTCAAGCGCACGCAGGTTCACTCTTCGTTCATATACGTTCCGCTTCGTCTCTGGCAGTGCTATGCCCCAGTCGTTTTCATATCGCTTCTTATACTCGCTTTTGGCGCTTGGACAATATGGGAGGATGGTACCACGTTCTCTGTCGGATTCTCGCGCATCTTGGTCACGACCCGTAACACGACCTTGGACCACATCAGTCGCGGCGCTTGTCTGGGTAATGATCCCTTCCCACTTGAATTGATGCATACCCGGCTTCGTTTTGGTGCCGTTGGAGTTGAGAATGGAGTCGATGGTTTGCAACCTCTGGGGCCTGGTCACTGTGCTTTTGGGGTCGACTCGGAAGTGGCGCCCATTGAAAGAGGTGTTCCTTACGCAGGTTTGCGACAAAGAGCGAAGAAGGCCGAGCCATGATTTACTTGATGTAGATATATTGTTAATATCATTTATATCCTAAGCAATTCTTGCGCTTGACGGAATTCTAGCAATACCTTCGTATGCTGAACCGATGATGCTGTTTCGTGGATTTCAAAAGCATCTAAATCACACGCTAGACTCGTGCAGAATCTGATGACCTGCATTGACCGCTTAATCACGCGGCATGGGAGCAGCAACTCTTTTCGATATACAGAACGGTATCCCAGCGTAGTCTTGGCTGACACGCGTTTGAGTGCATGTTTTATTCTCACAACGACTTCCCGTAGCATATGTTAGGCATTTGGACCTGTGCGCATGCATATAATCGACCCCAACCGGTGTCACGCGGCTACCACGCGAATTCTCTGTACCCCGTAATAAAGTTTACTCCAGATATGACGCTCGTGCCACGCACCCCGCAAATAGAGCGAGACCGCCATGTTCGGCACACTGATCCGGGGTCAAGGTGGAGCAGTGGCAAGTTCGGAGCGCCGGTCGCTCGGTCAGTCGCCGAACCGCCTTCCTCCAACCAACCTGTGGTGCGACCGTGCGGAGCTTGATTCGGAGGACACCTGACATGGTTTTACTCATTAATTGAGCCTTCCTATACGCTCGAATTAGATATTCGAACAGCATCAAAACAATCTTTGACGGAAATTCGCAAGCACCTCACCAAACATCATGGCACCTCCTCGAGCATTGGACTTCACGGGCGATGTTGCAATCGTCACAGGCGCCGGATCGCGCATGATGGGTACTGCATATCTTGTTCAATACAGATGCATCGCGCTAATTCAGTGGTCGCATTCTAGGCGAGATTGGCAATGGACGTGCTGCTGCGATATTGCTTGCTCGTCATGGCGCCAAGGTTGCCTTGGTCGATTACAATGTCGAATGGGCACAAGAAACGAAGCGCATGATTGATGAGGAAGGAGGTATTTCTGAAGTCATTCAAGCGGACGTGACGAGTGAAGAGTCATGTAAGAACGCGGTCGACAAGACTGTTGAACTTTGGGGCAGTGTACACATCCTGGTAAACATCGGTAAGAACAACTGGTCACTAAGCTTAGCTGGAGTAAATCGAGTGCTGTCATCCGCTAACCTACATCACAGTTGGCGTGGGCGGAGCTATCGGTGATGCTACAACCATCAACCTTGACGCATGGGAACGTGATTTCCGTATCAATGTCACAAGCATGGTCATGATGAGTCGCTTCGCTATCCCAGAGATGCGAAAGCAAGGCCGAGGATCAATTATCAACATGTCATCTGTTAGCGGTCTGCTCGGTGGAAACCCCAGCTTATTGTATCCAACCACCAAGGGCGCCATCATTCAAATGACACGCGCAATGGCAGCACAGCACGGGAAGGAGAACATCAGAGTCAATTGCGTAGCTCCAGGAATGGTCTACACGCCAATGACCCGAGGACGTGGCATGACTGATGAGATGCGCCAAGCTAGGATAAATCAAAATCTGATGAAGAAGGAGGGAACGGGCTGGGACGTTGGTCACGCAATCCTGTTCCTGGCCAGTAAAGAGGCTGGTTGGATAACTGGTTTAATCATGCCAGTAGATGGTGGCGTAAGTGTTTCATTCGTGAGCTTCGATTTGGTACTAACCTTTATGCAGACCACCGCCGGGAAAGCAGACAGACCGGCACTAAAAGCAGATACATTGGCTCAAGAGACTACCGGAATAAGCAATTGAAGGGCAGTAACAACGAAGAAAGTGCGAGACTCTAAGATCATCAGGTATGTTTTATCATTGCGCTTATTAATGAATACATTATATTACAATACTTGATCAAATTGTGTGATAATGATGCTGTTATTCCTTGTGGCCGACGCAAGGTAAAAGTTCGCGTGATGTGTGTAACTCAGCTAATGCCCAGCATTCCTGTCCACTCCATCTGCGTTTCGGGGAAGCAGTCCAGCAAGTTCATTGAGTCGGTATTCTCTCCACTAAAATACCAGTCGAAGTCAATCTCTCCTCCAGTCCCGATAGGGTCAAT
Source organism: Phaeosphaeriaceae sp. SRC1lsM3a (assembly GCA_001644525.1). Lineage (NCBI taxonomy): Eukaryota > Fungi > Ascomycota > Dothideomycetes > Pleosporales > Phaeosphaeriaceae > Phaeosphaeriaceae sp. SRC1lsM3a. The sequence goes on along the minus strand of KV441709.1, from coordinate 2,103,871 downwards.
GTAAGGGAAAGCAGGTATATATCCGCTTGGAGCCGTTGCCAGTTCATTGTTAGTAACTTCATTTCCGGGCAGGCTATTGGTGTAGAAAGAGCGGCTCATCTCCTTGATGATAATGTTAAGGCTACGCTCTAGGAGTGGACATCGCTTCATGCCGCAATTAAGAGCCCTTAAGAATGTTTTGAGAGTGGGGTGTTCCGCATTGCTTGTCTTCTTGGCGTCCTCGAGACTGACAGACGCGCCTGTGTAGATGCAGTATCCCATGAGATATGTGATATTTTCAAGACTGAACGTAGATTCCAACAAAAGCACAAGCTTTTCTATGGCCTTGGATGCCTCGGTACATATTTGGTAGTGTTGGGGGACTGTCCAGAATGGTCGATGTGCGAGAATTATCGAGGCAAAGTAGAGCATACTGTAATTTGTCAGTAAGCTACCACAAAACTGGCAGACACAGTCTCGCGATACAATGACTTACTTTTGGGATACAAAATGTGGTGGAGGGCAGACAGGCGGTACACTGTCGGGATCTATCTTTACCTGCCGTGGAGATCTGACACGCCAGCTCTCTAAACTCTTTTGTATGTCGGTAAAGGCGGTTTCGGTGACACTCTTGCCACGACGGTAATACAAAGTGGTGATGATATCGTGTATAATGATGGAGAGCTTGCAGGAGTTGATAAAAGCTGTAACATTGCAGCTCGGTGTCGGAGGATATTGGCTGAGAGCGTGCTTCGTCATATTGAGCGAGTCAGCAAAGTAAGGAGTCCACAAATCTGAGTCTGCAGAGGTGTCCACTACAACTGCGATTAGCAAGGGTCGCCTCTCAACTGATTATAAACATACGCAAATCTAGGGAACTCGGATCTACAACCTCCGTCACTGAAGGGAGCCGGCCAGTGTAAAGACTCGTTGCCCTATCAAACCTTTCGTTAGCAAAGGTAATGGCGAGGAGCATGAATTAGTTAACGAGGCGTACTTATCCCAGAAGTAGCAGCTCCAGTACAGCCGCCTTCGGACCTCGAGATCAACCAGACTTAATCCTTTGATTTGGATGCTGACGTGTTGTAGACCAAGATCGCTTGCCATTCGGAATGCTATACCACTATACACCCATGCTTGGGATATAGATCCTTGAGCTAGTTCCATCGCACTAAGCTGTAGTAATGCCTGTATTGTGGGAACAGAGCTACGTTCTTGAATGGCTAAGCCGAGTAGAGATCGCGCCCGAGTACTCAATATCTCTGCAGATTTAGCGTCCTCATACTTGCCTGCGTGGGCACATATCACCGCAAGCAAAAACTCTGAATAATGACGGCCTCCGGTAGCCATATCATCTGTATAGCGATTAGACCGAGAATTAAAATCGTTAAGATGAGTTTCCGCATGACGCAGTCCAACTATGCGGAGCCCGACAATACGTACGAATGAAGGCAGAGCGATGTATCCAGAGAAACATAGGGCCAACCCAGGTCCAGTGTATATGTAGAAGTCTAGCGATCACCTGACGTGGTACTCCTGTTTGCACAGCGGCGTTTCCAATGGCGAATTCCTCCCATATGTTGGATTCTCGTGCATGTAACGCGAGCGAGTTGCGGGCTTCGATTCGTTGATGAACGTCATGTGGCGAATCCGCATCCGGCATCATTGGCGATGGTTCATGTACTGCTGAGGTTGGACCGTAGTAACGCACACTCCCATGCTCGTCCACGGTCAATTCTGCAGCTGTCGTGTCCTTCTGTACTGGCGGCGCTGCTTGACTTGTAGCCGCCATCTGCTCACCCCAGATCCCAACATTTGAATTTGTTTGGTCTGAGCCGGCTACTGAGTTTGAAGTGATGCTTTGTTCCAAAGGTGCTCTATTGTGCTCCCGGATCTGATTTGGTGAGGACGACTGCCCCGGATTGTCCATCAGTTCTGCGGTATGTGCATATGGTGTCGCAGTCTCGCTGAAAGCTCGATCCCCGTCTGCTCTGATTTCTGCCAGGGCTTGTTCTGCCTCTTGAAGACGTTTAGCCATTGCAACGAGCTGAGACATGGGAGGTGCCTTGTCGTAGCGACACTCATCGTTATGCAGCTCGCACATTCTGCATCTGGGCTGGCTCCCGTCACAGCGAACCTAAGCGAATCAATATATCTTCAACACAATTTGGATGATTCGATTGTCAGCTTCATACCTTTCGGAATCTGCAAGTTCCGCAGGTCAACCCACGAGACTTGCGGTGGCTTGGTGGCTGCCGAGAGCCTTTTGCGCGCGAGATGCCATTCTCAGAAGAACGCCGATGCTCAGCCATGTTCTTCTCCGTTAAGTTTTGTCCATAGATTGAACATAGTGTTGGAGACGGCTCAAGTCACGTTCGCAAGCGGAGATGTGGGTAGTCTAACCCGAGGCAGAATGACGGCATTAGGCACGTGCGCAAACCTTCGGAAGCCCGCCTTTTATTCGGCCCGAAGGACAGGAGATGGTACCAGCCATTTCCCTCTCATCAGTGCTCCTGAAGGTTGACCAACACGCTTAGACACGTTGGACGAGAAGAAACGTGTCGTCTAATTTGAGCACAACCGGGATACTGACCAAATAAAGACTAAAAAATCAGACCGCAACCCGGCAAACTCTTAGAGACAATTGCCTCCCGTTATGCGGCTCTAAAATCCCGGACTTATGAAGACATGGCAAGGTAAGAAAGGCCCATTTATTTTTCTCTACCATTCGTTCCCGATGGCAATTACTTCATGATACATGAGGCTGTTCATCACAGCACTTTCGCAGCGAGACCTTTGTCCTCCAGTGCCACGAATCGTCCCAACATGACACCCACACCCGCTCTCTTATACAGCTTCGGACCCGACCCGGATATCTGCGTCGCAGTAACAAGTAGCACGAAGAATCTTTTTTGCCGTTCGTCCTTAGGTTCCTTCGACTTAGCAACTACAACACATTGCGCGCGCCTCCCATCCGAGGCCGTGGTCCTCTCTCGGTCGTACACCACTTTCGCCTCTCCAGGCTTACTACCTGCAACGTTAAAATCACGCACAATAACCTGAAGCGCGATGTCGCGATCTAAAAGAGGTGGATAGTTGCGAGCCTTCCGACCTTGCGTCCATGGCGGAATGATCTCATTCGTCTCCCAATCCGCAGTACCGTATGGCGGATCCATGTAGTCGATTGCACCTTTGTATGCCATCCACGACCAAGATGGTACTTGAATATTTCGCTCGCTTGGGAAGTCAATTGGCTCGAGCCATTCCACTACTGGATCTTTGCCATCTAGTGTCTCTTGTATATCGTCTTCGCCGCGCTTCCAGAGCAGACTGCGATGGAATAGGCCGTTGTCCAATTGAGTGCGGTCACCGTCGTCAAAGATTCCAAATCCTCCCTTGGTGTCAAAGGCGTCGCGTAGGCGTCGTTCAAGACCAGCGATGGCGAAGGGTCGGTCTTCGTAACGTGTGAAGTCAAGTCGTGAGTATTGCTTGTATAGGCCTTGGAAGTATTCGATCTTCAATGCGCGCGAATCATCGCGCATGGCTTTGTCTGGGAATCGTGGATCTCCGAGGAAGTCCGCCATTGCACTTTAAGTACAGTTAGGTTTGTCATGTTCACGACTTTGTAGAAAGCTTAAAGGAGACTTAACATACTTGTGCATCTTCGCCATCGTCTCGCAGCGGACTCCACACCCACATTCAAAATACGTCTGGGTTTCTGTGAAATAGATTGTGCGGCGAGCGAGCGCACGTTCCTGCAGAACCCATCCTCTTTTGTTCAACGCCCCCTGGATCACGTCTTTGTTGAAATTGTCAATTGGCTCGCAGACAAAAAATGGTTCGCCATTTTCTGGCTCAAAAGTGACGTAGTTACGTTGCGGTCTTGAACCGAGAAAGCCATCGCGCTGATCGCTTGCGCGACTTGCTGCAAGTACACAGTAAGCACCGCTGAAGACATCTTCCATGTACTTGGCCTCGTCCGTAAAGTCTCCGTCTTCCCCCTGAATGATGCAGATTCTACAATGAGGTGAGTATAAAGTCCGTGTTTCCCATGCAAAAGACCACTCACGAATCGATCCAAAGGTATTGAACACCTAATTGTCGGCTGCAAAATACAGCGTCTCGGAAGGTTGCCGGCAATTGAACCTCCGGAATGGCATTCCGGAATGAAGCTATGTCGTGATGCGCTTTTGGATCACTTCTCAAGGTACTGAATGGGATATACTTTCTGGTATCGCCCCATGGGTGGGAAAGAGCGATATATTCATTACTCTTGTCAAGCTTCGCAGTTTGCGTTTCAACAAGACGCAGACGTGGCGATTCATTTGTCCCAACATCGATCAATCTTGTGGGAAGTCGCGTTTTGACTACGCCAGTGCAGTCGCGATTCTTGTTTTTAGAATCCCTATGATTTGCGTTGCAATCGTCGAGCCATGTATTGAGAATGCCGAAAAAGGCTGGTGTATTTGGTTCTGGAAGCTCGGGGAATCCGATCTGAAAGTGGCGCGTAAGCCTCGCTTCCGGCACTCGTAGAATTGAAAGCACGGGGAACGGATCGCCTGTCAGTAGCAAGTTTGATTCTTTTCGCTCAAAGCGTATCTGGTCGGTTGCTTGTGAGTCGTCTTCCCTGCGTGCATCTCGTAGTAATCTACATAAGTCGCAAGTCTGAGCGGAAACCAACAGCCTGGAGACATAATCATCAATTGAAAATCCTCCGGTCCAAACTTGGAGTCCTTTGCATCGGTCGCAGAGGTTGGGTGTTCGTTTTCGTTCAGGAATGAAGACAGAGTTGCTAACCCGACTTGCAACTTGATCGGCGAATTTGTTGTCCACAGGGAATTGCCAGTCTTTCAAAGGAGGAAGCGAGTAATCCGCCCGGATAGGTCGACCTAATACTCCACTGAGCACTGGAAATTGTGCAGAGATTCCTCTTCCAGAGTCGACACGGTGTGCGACAGGTAAGAGTGTGCTTGCTGGGGGTCTCGCATTCGTTCGATCCCTACCTGAGAACAGATAGCCATCATGTTTGGCTCGGGTCAACATGCCCCTTAATGCATCGCGGAACTCCTCGGCCGTTGCACGAAATTGCGAAGCGCCGCCCAGAGCAGGTGGCGCCAATGTACGACCCCCAGATCGAGAACTGACACTGCTTGCCGGTAGTCTGACGACCAGGAGTTTGTCCCGAACAAGGGTCAGCAAGTCCCTGAGGGCCGAGTCCTGCAAGCATTCTGGATCTTGAGTTGCAATGTGATCTATCCATTTCAAAACTACTCGATGTACTTCAGCGTGGGTGGGTTCTTCGGGATCAGGGATCTCATAATACTGGTATGGCAGCTGAGGCCCACCAGCGATCTGGTTATAGAAGCTGGTCAACTGTTCGTTCCCGTATATTATCCAGATGATGAATTCCAAGGTGATGCAACCCATGGACCAGATGTCGTAAAGGCGAGATCTACCATATTTGGCAGTGATCGTTTCGGGGGCCTCGTAGGGCTGTGTCCCATATCTTGTGCTCGTGATCAAACGTTTCGCATTCCGATCCGAAGTTTTCAGTACATGCTGTTTCGCAAGACCCATGTCTGCGATCTTCAGTGTGCCTAGCCCCGAGTCCTCTTCAACCGTGAATCGAAGGATGTTTTCTGGTTTCAGATCACCGTGCCGGATGGATACGCTGTTGGGTGTATTTAGATCGTCCTCATCGTCATGATCGGCATCAATATGGGGCGCGACCGGCATGTCGACCTGATCCACGTTTATAGTCGGTACCGTAATGTTGCCTTCATTCCCGGGCAAGCTGCGACGACGACCGTCACGATAATTGTGAAGATTGGTAAGTGCGTCCGCTATTCCTTCAAGTTGAGTGATGGTCTGAAAGATAATGTCGTGCGATGGCCCTATGCGAGGATTCTTGGCCCAAAACTCGCGCAGATTATCTCCCTCTGCCCAAGGAAACATGAAATAACGGCTTGCTCCTTTTCTAATGGCTGCAATGCATGGTACTACGTGAGAATGATTGATCTTGTTGATGGACTTTAATGCGCGCGCTTCCGCTTCCCATTCTCGGTTCGCACCTTCATCCTCATTGACGTCCTGCGCGATGTCTCCTTGGTGAACCTTGAGCTCCTTTAGAGCGACCTAGATGTATTGTAAGCAGTGGTGCTTCCCATGTTCCACATTCACTTACATCTCCGAGGTTTTTATGTAATTGGTGCTCCTGGTGTATGCGTATACGGTACACCGAACTGAACGCGCCAGCCTTGTGCATCGTCTTGATAAGGTCGAAAGGAAAAATACAATCCGAGTCTAGGTCATAGTCATATTGAACAGGAGAGAAGACCGGAACCAGAAGACGCCACTGTCTCTCGTAAAAGTTGCGAAGCTTATGCCGACTCCAAATTTTGGTTGGAAAGATGTCGCTGTGCCTGGAAGGATATGCTACAGGCAGCTTGATGTCGCAAAATTCATGTTGCCGAAATAACCCCATGGCAAGAACGAATCTGATGTGATCTAGCTCGCATTGTACGACAATGGCAAATATTTTCGGTGCTTTCAAGGAGATCCATTGAGCAAGCTCTGTGCGATATTTGCGGTCGTATTGTACGAAATCCTCGTAAGAATCGCTCGATGCTCCCCGTAATTTAGTAGTAAGCTCATCTTCGAATTTATCTAGCTGATCGAGGATGGAATTTGTCGTGATCAGCTTATCTGCTCGGGGTTCTGGTAGATACTCTCGTGTTGGTTCGTGAAAATCGCTGGATACCAAAGACTCCGCGATTCTGTCTGCAAGAGACTCTTCGGACTCAAGGCCGCCAAGATTGATCTTCGGGACCATTGCAATTGGTTTGCCTGGCAATCGCAAAGCGACGCCAGCTCGCCAACAAGCCACCACAGAAGCCGCGAGAACTGCAGGCCACAGAGCATTCCATAATGTTTGGAATGCGTCGGTCATGTTGTGTCTGATGATACTTGGAACAGAGAGTCGATTTAACCGGCAGGCTCCTGGAGTGGGGTGGTGCAGACTATCCGAAAAGGACCAGTTCGTGGTCCTGAAGGCTTGGACGCCCTTAAGGTGTAACGCAGACTCGAGGCTGCAGAGCCGCAAAGGTACACCTGAACGAGTCACCGGTCAGAACCGAGAATGGCGCAGGATCAGCGTTGAGCAACCATGCTGCGCGCTCCTCAGCCGAATTTGTTCTCAGCGCAATGCAACCGCTTGTAGCAGGTCATACGCGAACTCATGGCTGAGTTGCATATGCACCCCGCTTTTACACAGGAGGGGGCCAATCGAGGACACACGAAATGCGGCTGGCATTGAAGCTGGGGCCAAACCACCCGAAATGGCGCTCGTCCTCGCTTCCAAGGTCATGGGTGCTGGAGGAATCCTGTATTGACGCAGAACGCGATAATTGCGCGCAGGGCTGGTCTGCACCGGCAGTACGCATACTTGGAAATCCTCTCTCACACACCTCAATTGATGCTACAATAACACATTTGCTGTTTAGTACATCGCAGAAGTTGAGTGATACAGTCTGCGTACACTTTTTGCCAGACACACTAGACGTAACCACAGAGAGTAAAAGACACGTGATGCAAGGTCATGTGATAACCCAAATGAGGCTAGAGTCTCGGGCTGTTACCGAAGTTGCTTATGGACTCATACGAAGGCAACAGTCCTCCATTACTATCACAATTCTGGCGAAACGTATAGTTCTCACGAGCCTCACTTTCCATTATAGACATTCATTTCCCGAGTCTCCCTACGGGTGTCATTGATTCTTCTCCAGCTCTGCGCACTTCAAGTCATCATTTGGCAGAAACCCTTCTTCGGTGGCCATCCTGCAGCTTTCCCGGGCTGGCAGATTCGGCTTACAGGTACACGTTCAACACTTGATGTACTGCGGAGACTCTCTATTGAGCCGAAAATGGCTCTGTCTCTGTTAGACCTTCCCAACGAATTGCTCGATGCGGTCATCGGGGGCCTGCATATGCGAGGGGATATTTGGGCTCTTGCGACAACAAACCGTCGTCTTTCATCTGTCGCAATCGACCAGCTCTACAAGTTCAATGCACGATTCGAGGGTTGTTCTGCTCTTCCCTGGGCGGCGGAACATGGCGTTGAAAGCATTGTGCAACGATATTTTGGTGAGACAAACTCGCTCGACCCACCAAAAGCTGCCATCAGGGATGCTCTCAAAGCAGCATCTGAACGGGGCCGCGACTCTGTAGTCGAACTCTTACTCAAATCTGGAGCAATGGAAAGCTGTGGACAGCACTTCATATGTGCGGCAGCGGAGAGGGGCCATGTAAGCATGGTCAGGCTATACTTGGACCATCGTCCATTTCTACTTCTCAACTTCGATTACGATAGCTGGAACGTCCTCCATCGAGCAGCTGAGTTTGGTCACCTTGACATCGTGAAGCTACTGCTAAGCAAACATGGTGTCAACCCTTCGATTGGCAAGCCATTCGGCACCACTCCGTTGCATTGTGCGGCCAGTCAGGGGCACAAAGAGATTGTGCGGATGCTGATTGAACATGGTGCCGATCTGACGGCTGTGGACTCATGCCGCGAAACTCCACTTGTTGCCGCGATGTTACACAACAATACCGACTTAGCGCGCATGTTATTGGACTACGAATCCGCGTTTGATATAGTTACGCCTAACAAAGAGAAGGCGTGGGACATAGTATTACGTTGTGAATATGTCGAAATGGCAAAATTATTGTTGAGGCACGAGAGAGCAGGCTGGCCAGACAGACAGGACGACAACTGGGCGCCCCTCTACAAAGCGATCTTCTTTGGACAAGATGAGATGGCGTTGCTACTCATGGACTTGGACGGTGAAGTGAATCGTGCAGACAGCCGTGGCTATACGCCGATCATGGCTGCAGCAGACTGTAAAAATGTTCCAATTCTTCTGCACTTGATCAAACGAGGCGCATAGATCAACCACAAGGCTGAAGATGGATATAGCGCGCTTACCCTGGCGGCATCGAGAGACTGCATTCAAGCTGTCGAGATACTACTTGATCATGGTGCGGAGCTAGAGACAAGCAACCACCCCAATGTAAAATTACCTCTTGTACACGCGATTTCAAGGGGTAACTTCAAGGTTGTCGAGATGCTCCTCAAGAGGGGTGCAAATCCCAATGTCATTGAGGGAGTGTCGGGATGGTATCCGTTGCATATCGCCGCTGGGAGAGGAGACTATCAAGTCGTTCAACTTCTCGTTGGGTATGGAGCAAACATTGACAGCGTAGAACGTACTGCCCAAACTGCGTTATATCTCGCCTCAACTTATTGTCATGTTCCTGTAATAAGGCTGTTGCTGGATGCTGGCGCAAAGCCTGATCTGCCCGATTATGAAACAGCCTGTGCGCTCAGAGCTGCAACTCGCGCTATTAGCCACGCAAAAGGTGCGGTGGACGTGGCTGAATTACTTCTCAACCATGGTGCGGACCCTAATAGACGTGATACACGGTTTGGAGGAAATACGGTGCTCCACAAGGTTGTCTGTCACGCAAATTGTGGTCGCATGGTCGAAGTGCTCCTCTCGTACGGTGCAGATGTTATGGCCAAAGATTACCGTGGTAGAACTCCTCTCCACTACGCAATGCACGATGCTGGTGCAGTCGGGCTCCTGATCGACCATGGCGCAGATGTGCACGCTACCGGTGAGTTGTCGAAGAACAAAGCGCATACGGAACATTACTGATTGATCTGCAGACAATGCCGGGCTCACGCCTCTACATTTTGCAGCCCAATACAGTTCTCTTGAGATTGGAAACATATTAATGTCACACGGAGCAAGTTGCACGACCAAGTGTCATGCAGGAATCGCCCCCTTCACCACCGCCATCTGCGAACGCGCACATGAGCTCATCCAATCCATGATCAACAACCAAGGCATAGACATCATCACTGCCACTAGCAGCTTACATCCCATTCATGCCGCGGCAAGACACAGCGATCCTGTGACCATTGAGCTGTTACTAACAAACGGCGCAACAGACGTCTCATTCCAAGATGAGTCGGGCCTCACACCTGTCCTCCATGCTCTAAGTAACAAAACGTGCTCCTCCTCCATCCTCGATCTCCTCCTCGCACAAGGCGCCGACTTCGAAAACGGCACCACGAAGCTAGCAAGTCCACTCGTGGCAGCCGTTCTATGGACTGCACATCGCTCTGACGACCGCGCGGCGGAGATTCTCATCAGTCACGGCGCAACAATCAATTCCCGCGGTCCCAACGACGACCTTGACACACCGCTGTATGCTGCAGCCAGTCGAGGCTTGCTAGATAAAGCGGAGCTGTTGTTGAGGAACGGCGCGGATCCGAACCTTGCTGCGAAGGGCGGGTGGACGCCACTTCAGATTGCTCGTAGTATGGGCTTCGAGTCCGTGGTTGCGCTGTTGCTTGGTGCAGGTGCAGACCCGAAAGCGAATAGCGATGTTGCTGAGCCGCTGCGGCACTTCGAGGGTGAAGAGAGTTGTCCCATATCTACTTATACAACCAAGGGCGATGAGGTAGATTACCCAGACGGTGACGACTGGAGCATCCCCTGCTGAATCCATAGCTCGGCTTCAAGCAATGGAAGGTCTTGAGTAATCGTCAAGCGAGTCAGGTTTGGACATTGAATAGATGAATTGAATTGGCTTTTTTTAGCCATTGCAATACCCTCACTACGCTCTCAATCCCTCCATGAGCGCACCTTCCTCCCTCTTTCCCACAGCCTGAAACATCGCTCCATCGCCACCAACATCCAGCCCCTTCTCGGCCCTCTCATACGCCTCATCACTCCTATCCAGCAGGATCTCGAGCTCCTCGTCACCAACCAACTTCCCCGCCTCATTTCCCTCGATGTCAAACCTCTCACCATCACTTCGTCTCAGCAACTTCTGCAATTCCTCCACCTCCTGCTCTTTCTCTTGCGCACGACTTTTCCCACGGTCGTTACGCACACCGCCCTTGCGGATGACAAGTTTCTCCAAGCGACGCTTCGCCTCTGCGCTTTCGAGGAGTTTTTGCTCGACCGTGTTGCGCGTTGCGAAGCGGTATACGATGACGTTGCGGGTCTGGCCAATACGGTGCGCGCGGTCCATGGCTTGGAGATCTTGTTGGGGATTCCAGTCGCTGTCGAAGAGGATGACTGTATCCGCTGCTGCAAGATTGATACCCTGCCCTCCTGCGCGTGTGGATAGAATGAAGATATTCGTGGCGTTCTTAACGCCTGTTTTGTTGAAGGCGAGAATCTGCGATTGCCGGTCGGATTGCGCGACTGAGCCGTCGATGCGGGCATGTGGCCAAGAGCGCAGGTCGAGGTATTGACCAAGTAGATCGAGGGTGGTCGTGAATTGTGAGAAGATGAGGACTTTGTGACCACGTCTGATGAGCTCAGGAAGCAGTGTGTCGAGTAACATCATCTTGCCTGATGTTGATACCAAAGTCTCATCCGGCTCAGTCTCTGATGCATAGGTCTCGCCGTCATCGATGTCGGCCTTGAGGAATGGATTGAAGAAGTTATAAGGTGAGTTGCAGCACAGACGAAGCTGCATGATCGGGTTGCCCAACTTCTTTTGCATGAGCTGACGCTTTGCGATTTCGAACGTGGCTGCTCGTATCTTCTCATCTTCATCCTCGGAGTCTAGATCTTGCTCTGCCTCCTCAGAAGAGGCACCTTCCTCATTTAGCTTGGCAAAGTATTCGGAGTCGCTCACTTCTTCGTAGTTCTTCTTTGCCTTCCTACGGCTCTGGGTAGATGCAACAGATGCCGGTGTGCCTGCGCGGGAAGTCTTCGCACTCTTGTTCGGTGTCGCCACCCCACTCAGCGCCTTCCGCTTCAGACCACCATTGTTGCTACGATTGCTGAGGGGTGTAGCAGCTCGACTGCTAAGACCGATACTGAGTCGCTCGACTGCCTTGTCTTCTAGATACGACCTGCTCGTGCCATCGAGAACAGCCTGATAGAGGCCACGTTGCATCGGCGTAAGCGGTGCGTAGAGAACGTACTCGCGCTTCTTCGGCATGAGGCTCTCGACATCCGTTTTGACGCGGCGGAGCAGGAAAGGTTTCAGCACGGCATGGAGCGACTTCACCAGGTATTGCTGGCGCTCTTCTGAAAGCAGCTGCTCGTAGCTATTCTTGTCTTTGAGACCTGAGAAGTCGAACCAGCTCTCAAATGTAGACAGCTTGTCAAACACAGTCGGCAGGAGGAAGTGTAGGAGCGACCACAACTCTGTGAGGTTATTTTGTAAAGGTGTTCCGGTGATCAACAGACGATTAGCAGACTGAAATTGCTGTAGCTCGCGGATCAGACGGCAATCGAGATTCTTGATGCGATGGCCCTCGTCAATGATGATGAACTGCCAGCCAAAGCTGGTGAGATATTTGCGATCATTCATGCATATCTCGTAGCTCGTGACCATGATCGGGAACTGGTCGGTCCCTGGGTTTCGAAGTCTGGTTCTGCGTAGCCGCTCGCGCTCCTTCTTGTCGCCGTGATATAGCATGACAGGGATGCTTGGTGTCCACTTCTCGAACTCGGCCACCCAGTTACTCGTCGTACTGAGCGGCGCAGCGATCAAGAATGGGCCATATGATTTGTTGTCCCACAAATGCGCAAGCATGGCAATGGTCTGGATCGTTTTGCCAAGGCCCATCTCGTCTGCTAGGATGCCGTTGATGCCGTTCTCGTAAAGAGACAGCATCCATTCAAGACCTTCTAATTGATATGATCGCATTGTGCCGCCAACTACGAGCTTCGGCTGCCGTGCAGACTTGAGATTCTGCATGCCAATGTCGCTCGTCTTTACATTATCGTCCTCGTCAGCCGCATCCTGCAGGGCATCTGCAACATTTTGCTTGTCTGTTTTCTTCTCCAGATCTGCTTTGCTGAAGTAATTCGATATCTTTGAATTCTGTTTCTGAGGCCCGCTTGTGCCACGAGGATTCTTTTTTGGCCTTCCATGGCCCTTCTTCTCCGGGATCGCATCCTGCCCTTCCGCCTGTGGTGTGTTGGTTCCGTTCGCTGCTGATGCGCGTGTGGCTCGTCGCTGCGACTCGGCTGCAGCCTCGTCGGCTTTCTTCTCGCGTTTCGAGGCCTGACCCTTTGTCTGCTGGTCCTGCGCCTGTTCTTCGTCCTCCTGTCGTTGCATTTGCGCAAGCATGACCGTCGCGTACAGCTGTCGCGGGAATTAGCCGCCGTTTCTCTGCTTTGCCAGAACGTATCTATACGGCGTCTCTTTACTGACCTTGCTCTTGTTCATCAAAAACTCCAATTGCTGGAATTTCTTGTCCAAAATGTCCTTGCCACTCTTGAGATCCTCCTGCCTCTCCTTCTCCAACTCTGCCTCGCGTTTTGCGTCATTCTTCTCGCGCTGTGTTCTCATGCGCTCTTCTTCCTGCTGCATCGCGTGCGAAACACCACTTTCTTTGTTCCCGTTCTCCATGTTGGCAGGCGGTGGTGAGGATCCCGGCGTAGATTTTTGTGGGGAGGAAGTCGCGCTGATGGCAGGTGAAGAGGTCATAACGCGCAAAAATACTTGAGATGCAATATGGGAGATCCAGAAACACCAAAGAGAGGGACGCAATGGCAGCTAGCGCCAGGGGTACGCAGGTGGCGGCGGCTGCGATTGCAGTGGATGTGGAGTGAAGGGGAGACGCGCTAAGCCTGTCGTTCCGTCATCGATTTGACGCGTTTGCGCGCGGTCACGCCTCGGAGTTTAATTGGCGTCGCGCTAAGCCTGAATTGAGCGCCTGTCTTGTTGAAAGTTACAATAATCCACCACGACACGCGACACACGACACCGCTGGATGCTGATATATTCGAGAGTTCTCTAATTACAGCTCTATCCCTCAGGAACATTACAGTCTGTTGTCGCAAACTACTTTGGCAGTCGAAGCATGCCGGGCCTGTTCACATCACTATCTTTCCGAGCCTCTTCACTCGTCACCTCGTAATGCCTCTCCCTCCGTATGAACAGCTCTCTGCTGCTATGTTGACTCTCGTGATCCGCATCATGCGCAGTATCCTGCGCCTTCAAGCTAGGCCCCGGACTCTTCTTGCGTCTCAACCGCGAGCCTGGTCGTGCACTTGTGAACGGCCGCAGGTTTATCTTCATGTTCCCGTCGTCGTCCTTTGTACTCAATCGACTCTGCTTGGCCGATGAAGACGCCTTACTTCTTTCCATGGATGAGAGCTCGTGGCTTTCCCCTAGTGTTCGAGAGCCGCTGCGATTGTAGCCGTATTCATTGGAGTAGCCCATTCCGGCCTTCACACCGCTACCAGTGTCGAAGCTCTGTAGGAAGCCTTTCAGGCATGGTATGGTTGCTGCCATTAATGACCAGCAAAGCTCGCATTGTTGGAGAACCAGAGCTGATGTCCGGCGAACGCCGGGATTTGGCGCCACCAGTGAGTATGTCCATCTCTTCAAAAAGAGGCCACTCAGCGCGACCAGAGGTAGGCGGACAGCGAATACTGCAAGCACCTGCAATTTCAGCATGGTGGACATGTGAAGATCCCAGCACAGCAAGAAAGGTATGACGACAAGTGCGACGTCAGTAACTGCGTCAGTAACAACAACGGCCGTGTACCTCGACACAATAGATGGGCAGATTTGAGACGGCATCGTCGGTGCCAAGCTCTCGGGCGAACATCCTACTGACACCAAGAAGGCAGTCAAAACAGTCCATACCACTGCCAGTACCGTCATCGAGTTGCAGATCACCCAGGATTTCTTCATGTCTCTGGTGAACAGGCGCCTGATGAACAAGACTGTGGAAAGCTTAGAGAATCCAAGGGATATGTAAAGTGCAATCTGGTTGCCGAACTGCATCTGCAGAGAGGTATAAGCTGGCAGTCATGTTTGCGCGCGGTTGAACCTACTGCTGCCATCCTTGCATAGTCATCATCCCTTAACGAGTCGAAATTCCTTGCCAAGCCTCTGGACAGCGCAGCAAGCAGGAGTGCGAACTGGACGATACTGGCAACCTGTCTTTGTCAGTTCCATTATGCTGCTCGCTATCCAACAGATACCGACCTGGGCAAGTGCATTCGCGGCATCATCGAGTCCGAGTACATGCCGCTTTATGAAGCATCGTGTAAGGAAGGTAATGCTGGAGTACGTGAAGCTCAAGAAAGCAGCGATGTAGAGGATTCCGCTTCGATCGTCAGGCGTAATGGTCGCCCATCGATGGCCGAAGTCTGCAGGTGATGCCATTTTGATGGCGACGTGAAGTGAGTGACTGGGTCAGATAGCGTCCGGAGATGTAGTGCCGCATATAGCTTCGGTTTTCTTTTTTATCGGAACAAGGTTGGGATGTACCACTGCGTCGGGCACACGAGCTCTTTCGACCAATTTCCGCAAGCATGGCACTCAACCTGGACATCGGTGCCAGCGTACGAGTCCTGGCCATGTGGTACGCCGCTTCAGGTCCTTGGAGAACAAAAAATACCATGAGCACGTGTCGGGACGGGAGGAGAGCCTCAACATAGATCGGAGCCAGAGCTTGAACACTTGCTTGTTCCAGGCCCTCTTGCAGCGTCTCAGCACGAGACTCATTTGTGTGGTACTGATTGCAGATCATGCCTTCGACGGGTTTGGGGGAAATTTGGTACGACACAGCGTGGTCAGTACCACATACGGTCGACCGTGGCACTCATGTTGCGTGACGTGACGCGGTTCCGTGTGGCAGGATTGGCTGAAAGGGCTTTCTTTGTACACACAACGCTGCAGTAGTGGGTTGCTCATGGAAACTTCGGATGTTGGCCGGAGGAGGTTCCATCTCAAGATTTTCCAGCAGACGATCGTCGGATTTCGGTATATGATTCAGGGCTATCATAATGAGAAGAAAAGTGCCAGGGCACGTTCGGAGAGACGAGAGTCGTTGCGGTTGGGTACTGGGCCTAGCGCCATAGGCGAGCTACTTCGTACCCCTCCCAATGCTGACCGCACCTGCACGTTAATACGACACAAGATACTTTGCATCCGACGGCATAAACACGAGCATGCACGGCCTTACCGACCCTTGGCAAAGCCGGCTAATTCACGTGCTCTCCACGATTGTGCAATGTATCCAGCAGCTGTTGCTAGGTGCAATCGTACTTAGGCGAAATGTTTCGTGCCGCATATCGGTATTATTGACAATGTCTGATCGATAGCCCTCTCAATTACATGCGGAATTACGGCCGTCTACTTCAGTACGTCTACCAGGGCTACGTAGTGTCCGGCCCCTCCCGCCCGCGTCCACCTCGCGAGCACATCCTGTCACACTGCAGATGCTAAACGAACTGAGCAATGGGAGCGCTTCGTCGATGCGCCCACGCTGTCCCTGCACTCATCTGATCGCATGCCGAGTCCCCATGCCTGATCTGCGGATAAATCTCAGCCATGCCGCAAAGTAGCCACTGGAATGCGCTCTGGCATGGACAATCTCCGTCTCGCTACCGACGCCTCGGATGCACAAGTGCTTTAGAATGCTCGGAAGCCACGTCCAGCCCTAGCCCGATTCGCAACTTGTGACACCCACCTATTCTCATTATTTTGCCTTTGTCTTTTTCGTGACACTGTTGTTTTGTCTCGAAGAGCGCTCGTCCGGTCATCTCAAGATCCCATCTCGCCTTTGCGACTGTCGACTTCAACATCAGGTGCCATGTCTACTGCGTCCAAGGAAATCGGCGGGGTGACGCTGAACGATGATGACTCGCAAGCAGATAGCGTGCTGGTGGAAAAGAGAGGGACACAAGATGACCAGAAAGACATGCATCGCATGGGCAAAATCCAAGAGCTGAGGAGGAATTTTCGATTCGTGTCGATCTTTGGATACTCTATGATCTTAATGGCTACATGGGAAACAGTTTTGACGTAAGTGAAGTCGTGAGGGTCGGGCGCTGAGACGATTATCCGCTGACTACAGACAGAACTCTTATAATTCCTCTAACGAATGGCGGGACAGGAGGTGCCATTTTTGTCTTCTTGGGCACAGCGATTGGTATGGGGTTCGTGATCACTTCGATGGCTGAAATGGCCTCAATGTATGTCTCAATGAGCTGTGCTACACAACAGCATCGATGTGGCTGAACGTGATACTTACACTTTCGGTCAGGGCACCTACCAGCGGGGGACAATATCACTGGGTCTCAGAATTCGCACCCAAAAAGCATCAGAAGTTCCTAAGCTACGTTGTCGGTCGGTCTGCACTTTAAGACACCATGTATGCATCCTGAACTGACTTGTTATAGGGTGGCTGTGTGTCTTGGGTTGGCAAACAGGTATAGCGTCCATCGCTTTCCTGGCAGGCGGTCAAATCCAAGGCCTCATCATTCTTAACAACCCATCCTATGTGCCGCAAAGATGGCACGGCACACTTCTCATCATCGCAGTTGCGAGCTTTTCAATCATCTTCAACACCTTGCTGGCACGCAAACTACCTCTAGTTGAGGGAACAGTCCTGGTGCTGCACATTTTCGGCTTCTTCGCCATCTTCGTGACTATGTGGGTCCTAGGGCCACGCAGCAAAGCCAGCGACGTATTTGGCTCTTTCCAAGACAATGCAGGGTGGGGCAACATTGGGCTCTCATGCTTGGTAGGCCAGCTCGCACCCATCTTCTCTCTTCTCGGATCAGACGCTGCAACACACATGAGTGAGGAGCTCAGGGACGCTGCCCACACTCTTCCCCGCGCCATGATCTGGACGGCCATTGTCAATAGCACCCTCGGCTTCCTCATGCTCATCACATTCTGCGTCACATTGGGAGACGTCGAAAGCGTGATATCGACCCCTACTGGCCAGCCGCACATCCAGGTCATGTACAACGCCACACAATCCATTCCCGGCGCCACCGCCCTTGCATCCATCACGACCATCATGGCTGTCTTTGGCTGCGTCAACAACGTCGCCACCTGCTCCCGCCAGCTCTTCGCATTCGCGCGCGACCATGGAGTCCCTGGCGGTGCATTCCTCTCCCACGTTCGCCCTGGTTGGGACATTCCCCTGAACTCGGTCCTCGTCTCCTTTGCCGTCTCCATCGCTTTATCCATGATCAACATCGGATCAACAGTTGCTTTCAACTCTATCGCCTCGCTCGGCACATGCGCGCTGCTATCTTCCTACATCATCTCCATATCCTGCATGTTTCTCAAGCGCTGGCGTGGCGAGCCGTTACTACCCTCGAAGTTTAGTCTTGGAAAAGCGGGGATATGGATCAATGGTGTGTCGATTATTTATCTTAGCATGGCGTTCACGTTTGCTTTTTTCCCCACGTTTCCGCATCCGACTCCGGATCTGATGAATTGGAATATTTTGATATATGGCGCGGTGGTGGTGTTTTCGCTGGTGTATTTCTTCGTTAAGGGGAGGAAGGTGTATGAGGGGCCGGTGGAGTATATTAATCGGGATTATTAGATTTGAAAGCTTGAAGGTGGTGAGTCGAAATGAAGTCCATAGAACAAGTTGAGGACAATAGGACAAATGATCAAAGTCAGTCCAGAAAGGGCCTAGCGTTGAACGTGGCTGTGTCAAGAACCTGGGAAGTCGAGCTGAAGACCAGGTTGCGAGTTCGATCACTCATACTTCAGACTTCGTTCAAGATTTAATGCTTCTTCAACTTTGATTCCTTCGTCATGAGTGGACCAACACAATCTAACCTCTGCAGCGTATGCTGCAAACAAGATCTTGCAACAGCCCTGAAGCCTCCGATGGACACGGACCGGCCTCTAGCACTCTGGCAAGCCAGTCATATTCTTGACTTTCACACGTTATGCACTTTATGCACTTTTCTGTACGACGTGCTTAACATGAAGGGTCTGGTGTCCCAAATTAAAGACCCGCTGTGGACGGCCGAATCCATATATCTGTACGCATCTGCGAAAGACGAAGAGCACGGATGCCGCGTGGAGATCCAAATTGGGAATGCAGATATGGCATCTCCAATAACTTTGATTCGTAGCCGACCTGTCATCGAAGGACTTGAGTCTAGCACTCTACTACCTGGTGCGTCAACTGAATCGCTCAGACCTATAGTTGGACGAGCCCAGGAAGGAACAGTGCCGTGGCCATTAGTGCGAGGCTGGATCGATCATTGCGCAAAAACACATGAACATAACACGCCTTCATATCCCCATCCTCATTATCGGCGTCAGAGCAAGAAATGGGCGTCTTGCTTCCGTCTCGTCGATGTCAGACATGATTGCGTCGTCGAAGCAGATATGGCTTGGCCTTATGCCGCACTCAGCTACGTGTGGGGAAATAGTGCGCATGTTCGTTTGATCGGGCAAAACCTCACGGAGCTCATGACCAAAGGCGGTTTACACAGGCTTCCATATCTACCACAAACTTTTCGCGACGCGATACATGTTACAAAGCAGCTGGGACTGCCTTACCTTTGGATCGATGCCTTGTGCATTCAGCATGACGACGATGCTGATAGAAATCATCAAATCAACGGAATGGACCAGATATATCGCGAAGCTTCAATAACTATTGTCAGCGTCACGCCGAATGCTGATTGCCAAATGCCGGGTGTAAGTCCGGGGACAAGGGATACCACAATCCTGCGGTACAGCGCTCCAGGCACCGACCTCATGTATGCCAGATCAAGTTTGGAAGCTTCGATTGCACAGTCGGACTGGGAGTCGAGAGGTTGGACACTGCAGGAGAAGTTCTTCTCAAAACGCCTCCTGTACTTCACAACCGAGCAGGTTTTCTTCCAATGCGCTGACGCAATCTGGGCGGAAGATGCAGTGTTGGAGCCACCAGACTTTCAAGAGTGTTCAGGGAATGCAACAGGGTTGCTCCGTTTGTACACTAACTCCGTTAGCAATCCTCGTCCTGCACCGCCTACGTCTACGATCCTGGAAGCATTCTTACAGTACCACGATCTTTTGCAACAATATATAACACGCAATCTTACTCGGGATACGGATATACTGGCTGCGTTCGCTGGTATACTGAATTCCTTCGAGTCCAAACTCGGCACGTCAAGATACGGCTTGCCTGAACTCGTATTCGGTGCTGCCCTACTGTGGTACGGCGATCCATATGCACAACCAAGAGCCGGTTTTCCGAGCTGGTCCTGGTGTGGTTGGGCACCGCAACGAAGCCAAAAGATAGCGTGGCTGGTCGTTGCTGCTTCTGGATGGGATTTAAGCCCCACCTTGCGGCCATCGATTGTGATAGACGATCTGACAGTAACGAGGCAGCGTAGGCTAGAGCTTGACTTCAAGCCCAAGTTTGTCCCTAGATCTACATCTATGCGGTCCGACGACGAATCGGCTGGTGAAAAGCTCGGGCGGCCAAGTCACTTTCTTGACACAATGTCACCGGCATTTCGCACATTTCCGAGGATGGCCAGTCTCGGCGCCGATGGGTCAATGCCACCACATATTTTGATTTTCGAATGCGATACTTTCTTCGACGATAAGTATATCAAGGGGAACAGCAGGATTGCCTTACAACAAAATCTGGACTATGACCGTAAAAGAGGGCGACCAGCGCCTGTGCATCTGGATTTCCTTATCATGTCTGGCTCCCGAGTGAATGACACATGGTTCAAGCGCCGAAACGGAACGTACGCTTTACCACCTGCACCAGGCGTGTATTCAGATCTTCCGCCAACTAACGTCAACATCATGTTAGTGAAGACGGACAGAAGTGGTATCTCAGAAAGGATCTGGGCTTTTAGTAGCCTGATGGAATATGTGTTTCCAAAGACGGTCCGTAAGACTATTCATCTCGCCTAAATTGCATGTCCGGGAGTGGCCCGGATTGACTTTCAGGGGCGGTCGAAGCATCTTCCCACTTGCTTCTTGGTGACAAGGCTGATGTTGACTTTGGAGCGTCTCAGGATGAGGCTCTGCGTGGGCGACTTGTGGTGCATCTGCCGTGGTATTTCATGAAAGAAATGTGCACTGAACGTACCATTGAAGCGTAGAGGAAGAGGGGGAGGAGGAAAAGAAGTCGAAAATGGACGTAGGAAATATCTGTGAGACGTGCAGGTGCAGAAGAGACGTTCCGGAGATTGGATCCAATCAAATCACTCACTAAAACACTGTAAGACAGAGTTTGCGATCCGGGGCCTTGGTTTGTGTAGTGATACAACACGCAAACCCTGGATAGACGCGGTGCACTAATTGGCTGTAATAAAAAGGGTAACAGTATGCCGTCCAAATCTTGTTGGTCAGCTTATAGCGGGCTATATTGAGGTTTGGGGTATAATTTGGTATCATTAGCGGGATCGCGACACGATTGTCATACTAGATGGAACTTCCGGTCCGCAGGCTTGTCTTGAATCCATGCTGTAGGCCAAACTATGCCCGATCCTGCGCGACGAAAGGTGTTTTCTTCATCCGTCGCCTCGAGCAGAATGATACAGTAGAACAACTTTCCCTTTCCATGTTGCTTGATAAGAGTCTTGATCAATGATTAGTATCCCTACGAAATACAATTTCGAACGAACTCACCCAGTCTGGTAGCTCATTTATGGATTCCTCATCCCCATTACTAGCTCCAAATGACTCAAACAGCTTCCTCAACGGATCGTTTGGCAGTCTCCGGGCCATCAAGCAACAGGTGAAGAAAAGATTCGATCTGTCAATATCTTTATCTAGCTGTGCCATGCCCACGAGTTGCTTGACGCCGCCAACATGCGTCCAAAGGAGACGCGCAGGTACCTTCGTTTGCGAGATATGAGTGAAATGGAATTCCGGACTATAGCGCGAATACAGAGTCGTGTAACTATACTTGTCTTCGTCACCCGCCCACGTCTTGAGGTTGTCGGCTGTAACTTCGAAACCAATGTTTCCAATCTCGGCGGGCATAGATGAAATACTACACGCAACGAGGCATCCTTCGAGGGTCAAGGTTCTTTCATCCTGCTCGAGTTGCACAAAACGTGCAATGACTCCAGCGTTGTCGTCCGGGATGGGAAATCTTTTGTATATGAATTGTTTCTCGCCCGGCCATGCCGCCCAAGTCCACGATGGAAGCTCAGGAAGCCCAGTCATGCCGTACTGTGGTCTATCGGTGCGCCAAAGAAGCTGTCTCGGCAGGCCATCGCGTAGAAGCCCAAAGTAGTGAGCATCCTTCCACCTCTTCGAGTACTCAGTCGCGAGTCCCTCCAATGCGAAAAGCCGATCCGACTCGAATGTCAGCTTGGTGCACGAGTACTCCTCGATATTAGACTCCCAATTCGTCCAATTAACTGTCTTAAAGAACCTGAAGCAGTCGCGCTCGTCGAAAGCATTATAGTTGATGTCTCTACAGTCCCAGCAGATTCCAGGACGCATGAAGGAAACAGTACGACGTGCTAGGCGGGCTTCTTGGAAACACCATGCACGCGTGGTAAGCATGCTATCCTGAGGCTCAACGTTCAAGCCTGCACTCGCTTGGAGATAGATGATATGGTGTATCAGGTCCTCCGAGTCTTCTTGTACGTCAGACTGAAAGATTACACGCAATGGCGGGCCTATGCGCTCTCCAAACAAGCCTTCTTCACAGTGCGTTGCACCAGTCGCTGCAATGCGGAGGTAGGCTTTCTCGTAGATTGCGCCCATCTGTGCGGACTCTAGCTGCCTAGCATGTGTCAGTCAATTCGATGATTACTGCGTTGCATATCATGTACCAATGATCTTTGTCGTCCTGCCGTATGCACAAAGAATCAACCCAGAGGTACCGTATACCTAGCCCTCTTGTCACTTCCACAGCTTCGCGGAAAGTCTTTGGTAGCGTAGTGATCTCGATACCCTTGAAATGAGTCTTCTCATTCTCTGTCATCGTACACGGTGGTCTCTTATCAGCTGGGCCCCAGCAGTGAGACAGAGCGCAGTATTTGGCTTTAAGTCCAGCTGTTTCTACCAAGCGTATAGTATCGCTGGAGATATCTCCCACGTCAATGATACGATCTGCAGGAATAATCTCATCATCCTCGTCAATGATGGTCCTGGTCATGCTCCATCGACACAGATCATGGCATTCTTTCTCCGGACCGTACTCTGGCCCACCAACAACACACCTGTTCAGCCAGTGCTTGATCAAAGGTACACTTTCAGTCACACTCTCTGCGTCTGCACACGCTAGAGTCGAGAACTCGCGGTCTGTGGCTGCTAGGCTGTCTACGTTACGGTATCAGCTAAATGAGCTGATATTCGCTTACTGACATGACATATTTACCTTCGTCGGCCCAGATGTAAGCCCTATGAGTCAACCATATCTCCGGATCCCGTCGAAACTCTAGATCAAGCGCTGCAATCTTACCATGAACGTCGCGTTGGATCGTCACATCGCAGCGGATCACATTCTCACACTCGAGAGGAAGGAAGTAACCCAGCCTGAGACATCCTTGACATGTTGGTATGGTTGACAGCCATGACGCGCCACTTTTGTGGATTTGGTGGATCTCGCCCGCGGGAGGTTTGGAAGTCACCCATGCTACGAGAGCAACACAATCTTCACAGATGATTATCGTTGGAGCTGGCACTGCATCTTTGGATTCTGACGTTTCCGGGGACGATCCGTCATTTTCAGTATTAATTGGCGATCTATTTATTGTCAGTCCTCATTGCGTTTAGCACCAATGTCTTACCCAGAGGTGTTGGCCACATCCAGCTTCGGGCCATCTTCTTGGCGACTATCGAGCAAGTCAACCATTAATGCTTATAGTGCCAATCTATAGTGTCAAGAAAGTCGTTAGGATAAGTACACTTGAGTTACACATCAGCGTGTTTTGGTGCAGCGCCGAGGTCGTCTTTGACGTGAAGCTATTTTAGCGCCTTTACTGGTGTTCACGCGATGTGGATTTAGATACGCGAATGCATGATGACATAGCTGACTTCTGTGATGGAATCTCCAACCCTCATGAGTAAAAAGTGGTTATTAGGTGTTTTCCATCAGTCCCCTCTACCAATTTTCATGATCGAGACGCAAAATGGGGTTTCTTTTTCTTTGAGCATAAAGTACTCCGTCTCGTTCTTCCTCGAAAACTTTCGTAAGCAAGATTCATAGTGGAATTCTTCTATCTCTGGCCAGAAACTACATTTCATGCCCCAAGAGACCTTCTAAATCATGCAATGCGTGATTCTCTTTTTGTTTTTCCACGTCTTTACTCCTTTACCTCCAAGATTTTCCTCGCAACCTCCTCAAATTCCTTCCTAAATTGCAACTTTCCCAACCACCTCTCCGGAATCTTCTCCACCCCATCCCTCGCCCCTAGTAGTCCTCCAGCGATGGCTCCGTTTGTATCGCTGTCTAAAAGATAGGTGTACGAAGTCAGTAATGTCTCATACATGCAGTTCAAATATTAGTCACTCACCTCCACCCAATCTCACCACATCCACCAACACCTCCTCAAACCCCCTCTCATCCACCAACGCAGCAACCGCAATCTTCAAACTACTCAGCACAAACCCCGACGGCGTAAAATTATGTTTCTGCGGCCCCTCCCTCGCCACGAGCTCTAGATCAATCTTCTCCCCCTCGATAATCGCATCCACAACTTTCTTCCCATTTAATTCCCTCGCTACATTCTTCCCAATCTCAACGGCATCCTTTACGCTCTCGCCACGCACCAAACTAGCAACCATCTCATTATACGCAGCACACGCAACCGTGCACCGCACATCGTCGTGCGTGAAGGCACTAATCGCCAGCGAATCTTGGATCCTGGCATCCGGCGCTGCGAACAGCGCGGTAGGGATACAACGCATCAGACTTCCGTTTCCTGCGCTACCTTGCCCAGCGCCTGAGCGCGACGGGTCTTTGGTGCGCTTATAGTTCGACAAGCCCTCGCGCGTCGCGTTGCCGATGTCGACTGGTCTGCTGCCTTTCCTGCGGTTGGGCCAGTCGCCCTCATTCCACTTTACTGCGTAGTTCGCGGATGCTTTCACCACGTCAAACTCCGATCCATCTTTGCTACTATCGGCACTTTTGCTCTTGCTGGCGTAGTAGTCCGCATATGCGAGTAGAACTGCGCGCGTGAGGTCAGTATCGTCTGTCGCTGACCCAGGAGCCCAATGGAACGGGCCGCCGCCGACAATTTCTCGGAGCCCGTTCGGATAGAGACTGATGATGGAGGACCAAGGTTGGAATTCGAGAGTTGCGCCGAGCGAGTCGCCGGCGTGGACGCCTAAAAGGGCACCGAGGGTGCGCGAGGTGCGCTGGTCATGTGTTGAGGACATGGTCGAGTTGGTGCGAAAGATTGTTGTGCGAGAGACTAGCAATAATGTAGCGAGCGAAGATGGCGAAGGAGGGGTTTCGAGCTTTTTATCACAGTATGTAAGTATACATTGTGTACATTGAGATGGGGCCGTTTTGAGGTGCACCGCCACAATAAGCAAAGATGTACATGGCTGCCTAGGACTAGCGCCGTATGATCAGGATATGGAAGACAGTCATATCTCAGCTGGACTAAAGGAATTACTTCGTCGTCATTGAATGTATCTATTCTGCTTTCAGGTTGGGAAACGGTGGACTGGTAGATAGGCTGAAGTGTTGATGAGCCTATCTCTCTTAAAGCAGTTCACAAACAAAGCATAAGATCCTACATTACTTCTACGAGCAACAACATATTGCCTCAGCACAAATGTATTAAAACTACCTTGCTCTCCTCGACGCGTCTAGACAGATTACCCGCCCTAATCTTCCCATCTGTCCCTCCGCCTCGCTCACGGCGCAGGCTCATCTTTGGGAATCAGAGGCTCCACATTCCAGATCGCCTCCGCATACTCGTCAATACACCTGTCACTTGAGAAGAATCCCATCCTCGCCACGGTCGTAATGCACTTGGTAGTCCACTCCTCGGTGTTCTTGTAGCTCTCGTCAATGAGCTCCTGTGTCTTGACGTAGGACGCAAAGTCGTCGGAAACAAGGTAGTAGTCTCCGTGCTCGACGATGCCGTTGAGGAGCGCGGAGAAGCGCTCAGCGTCGCCGAACATGCCTTGGTGGATGCTGTCGAAGACCTTGGCGAGCGAGGGGTCGAGCTGGTAGTGTGAGTACAGGTGGGCGTGGCGGAGGTCTTCGACGTCTTCGGCGAGGTTGCCGAAGAGGAAGATGTTGTTCTCGCCAATCTCGCGGGTGATTTCAATCTAGTAAAGATTAGCTAGGTTCTGGGATCTCGAGCACGCCAAACTTACGTTGGCACCATCGCAGGTTCCGATGATCAAGCCACCGTTCAAGCAGAACTTCATGTTAGAGGTTCCTGACGCCTCGGTACCAGCAGTGGAAATGTGCTCGCTAATGTCGCTGGCAGGGCAGATGATCTCGGCCTTGCTGACGTTGTAGTCTTCAATGAAGACGACCTTGAGTAGATCGCCGACGTCCTTGTCGTTGTTCACAACATCGCCGACCTTGTTCACGAGGTGGATGACAGTCTTTGCCATCCAGTATCCGGGCGCGGCCTTACCGCCAAAGATCGACACGCGAGGGGCAAGTTTCGACCTCTCCTCGGGCGACATCGCCTTGATTTGGAGATAACGGTGAATGACACCAAAGATGTTGAGCTGCTGGCGCTTGTACTCGTGAATACGCTTGACCTGCACATCGAAAAGCGCCGCCGGGTTGACGGTGATCCCCTGGTGCTCCTTGATGTGCTGTGCAAGGCGCACCTTGTTTGCATACTTGATCTCGCGGAATTCTTTGCGGAACTCCTTATCGTCGACAAATGCCTCCAGCTTGCCCAACAATGTCAGGTCCTTCAAGAACTCGTGTCCACCGAGCTTCGACGCAATTAGAGCCGAAAGCCTTGGGTTGGCCTGGTGCAGCCATCTCCGCGGTGTAATGCCGTTGGTGACATTTGTGAACTTGTCGGGTCCGTAGATCTTGACAAAGTCCTTGAAAATTGTCGTCTTGATCAAGTCCGAGTGCAACTCAGCCACACCATTGACCTTGTGCGAGCCAATCAGCGCGAGATATGCCATGCGCACCATCTTGGGCTGCGACTCCTCGATGATCGAAACGCGTCCCAAGATATCGCGCTCCTTGGGAAAGTTGCGCTCCACAAACTGTAGAAATTGCAAGTTGATTTCATATATAATCTTCGATAGTCAGTACATGTAGCCTTCAAGTCTGTGATCAACGTACCTGCAAGTGGCGCGGCAGCAAGTGCTGCATCAGCGGCACCGACCACTTCTCAAGCGCTTCTGGGAGCACAGTGTGGTTGGTGTATCCGAACGTCTTTGAGACGACTGGAACACGTTAGCGGATTCCCATGTCATCTTTCCAGGCAGAACTCACTGTTCCACGCATCATCCCACTCCAGACCTTCAATATCAACCAATATTCTCTGCAGCTCGGGGATAGCGAGGGTCGGGTGGGTGTCGTTGAGCTGGATGGCAACCGAGTTGGGGAACTCTTTCCATGCCTTCTGGCTCTTCTTGAATCGGCGAACGATGTCGTATAGCGAGGCAGCGCACCAGAAGTACTGCTGCTTCAGTCGAAGCTCCTTACCGCGCTCGAGGCTGCTTATGTTAGTTGTGACCCAAATACGACTTCAGTGTGCACATACTTGTCGTTGGGGTAGAGGACAGCAGAGATGGTTTCAGCACGCTGCTGATCCGCCACGGAGCTCTCGTACTCGCCAGAGTTGAACTTTTGGAAATCGAACTCGCCACTTGCTGCCTTGCTGCCCCAGAGACGGAGGTTATTGCAAGTACCAGTCTTGTATCCAGGAACTACAATCGTCAGCTTTCACTCACATGTAGATCGTACAGCAACTTACCTGGCACATCGAATGCCACAGCCTGCACAATCTCACCGCCCTCCCACGAGCACTGCTGCTTGCCCTCATCGTCCTGCCAGCGGTTGACTTGACCGTAGAACTGCACGTCTACGACAATGTCGTGACGCTGGAACTCCCACGGGTTAAAGTCAAGCCAGTAGTCTGGGACCTCGACCTGGTATCCGTCGACGATCTCTTGCTTAAAGATGCCGTATCTGTAGCGCAGGCCGTATCCCCAGGCAGGGTAATTGAGCGAAGCCATGGAGTCGAGGAAACAAGCGGCGAGGCGTCCGAGACCGCCGTTTCCGAGCGCAGCGTCGTGCTCTTGGGAGATGACGTCTTCCATGCGGAAGCCGAGGTCAGAGAGACCCTCTAGAATTGTGTTAGAGATGCCAATGGCTCTTTGTGGTGGAGGGGTGCGTACTAGAAGCGACATCCTTTTGCTCGACGTTGAGCATGGCATTGTCCAGCGCTCGTCCCATCAAGAATTCGAGTGAGAGATCTGATTTTGTCAGCTGAAATCTTTTGACCTGTGATTACGATTCATCTCACAGTATATGCGCTTCTGGTCCGCAAAAGTCTGGCTCTGCTGCGTCTTATTCCAGTCCAAGACCAGACGGTCCCTGAACGCCAGCGCAGTGCCCGCATACGCAGCCGACTCATCGCAATTGAACAGCGAGCGCGCCAACGTTGTCTCAATATGGCGCACAGCCTCCTTCTCAAACTCCTCTGGTGTCGTGAACGGCTTGGGCATCTACATGGTCCCCCACACACTGATCAGCACTCGACTCCACAACCCCACGCAAACAAGCAAAACAGCTACCCCGCAAAATGCGCCAGGATTGCTGTCGACAGTGATCTACTTACAAACTTCCTCCAGGCCTCCCGCTGAGGCTCTGGGATGCTTGCTTCGACGCTCTTGATCTCGCTGGGCCCAAAACCTGTCACGGTGCGCTTGTGCTTGGGGCGAGTGAAGTTTGGTCCCACAGGGCCCTTGAGGTCGGCAATGGGCGCGCTCGTCGAGGGACGGCGCTCGCGGGCCGAGGGAGCTGCAGCCGCCATCTTGAGAACGTCAATTGCTGAGAAGCGAGAATTGCTAAGTGAATGACGGTGCTGCAGAGGCGATGGTGGGGTAGAAGGGCGAATGGTGGAGGAGAGGGGAACGAGAGAGAGAGAGAGGGCAAGACGACAAGGCAAGGACGGCAAAGGGTCGTCGGCGGCTAGCTTATAAAGCGTGGAGCAGTGGTGTGCCGGCGGATTGATAAAGCTCGATGCTGTGCATGCACAGCAACGCGTGTTTACTGTTATGCTGCACGATGCGTCTGGGGTGAGGGGCTAGCATGTATGGAGATGGAGGGGCATCACGCCTTCACACCACTGGCACGGCAATCAGTCGATGATGACGGCAGGGAACAGACAATAGCTCTTCCTAGCGGTATCTGGCACAGCGCGGGGAAGCTGGAGACGCCAACGGGCTGACAGCTTCATGTGCAAGCAAGCAAGCTGTTGAGAACAACGATATGCAGCTCCATGCAGCTGTCTTTGGAACCGCATGGGAACGGACAATAGCGGGGCAGCGCGACTGTTCCCAACCACTCCAGTCGATTCTCGGACGCATCTCCAGCGCGCTAGCATGGCGGTACGCGTTGAAGCGTGATCGTGGACAGGGCCAGACTGCAGCGGTGGAGAAGGACGTGACGTCGAGATGCGTCTGCTTGGCATTGCCCCTCCACACCAGACTGCGGGACAAATCACGGGAAGACAGCAGTCTTTTGTGCACAAGGAGAAATTATGCCAATATATATACAGGATGCAGTGCGCGCTATGTACAGTATATTTGCGAATTCACCGCCTGTATGACGATGTGTGCGAGCGAGCTCAGATGGGGTCCTCCCAGAGCTGAGTTGGGTATCATGCAAGCAAAGTAATCAAACAAGATGCTGCGCGCCGAGGACATTAGGCCTCCATACCCGAAATGCAAAGACTCCCTGTCGCCCAATGATAGAAAGTACCTCCAACCGAGTATCGCGATGCTTCGTGAGGGTGCATGGATATGTCGACTGCGTCGTCCGAAATGGCGGAACGCGGTGGTCATCAACACCAAAGCGACGCTATCGGACTTTCCGGCTTGATCGTTACCGGCGTCCAGAATCCAAGTCCACCCCCAGTGCGACTCCAAGGACGTTGCAAGATGAGGATCGTGATGAGCATGTCCAAGTACGACCTCAAGGACTGGGCTCTGGCGTCTGCACACCATGGCTCCAAATCGACGTCCCCTTCAAATCAATCGACATGGTCCCCCTCCTCGTCTTCTTCTGCGTCCCCATCTCACCCAGCATTCTCTGCACCGCCTCTTCCTTAATCTTCGACAGTCCCCAATCCAGATCCCTCAGCATCGTCCTTTGCGTCGCCTCGATCTCCCTCACGCCAAACATGCCATTGCTCTCCTTGACCGACCAATGCCTCGAGGAGCGCAGCCGATCCGTCAAGAACCCGTGTGCAAGAGCCAATGCTGCGAGAACAACGAGGTCGGGATTATTATAGAAGTGTGAGACATGTTTCCGCACTAGGCGTTCGCGATCATTTGGTTGCTGACTCTCGAGCTTCAGCTGCTCCATCTCCTCGTACCAGCTCTCCATAAATCGCGCGCTCAGCCCATCAAGCACGCAAGCCGCAAACGCCACGACTTCAGCTGGTAGGTTCGCGCGCTCCAGGAACCCGCAGATGACATGTGAGTTCGTGGCGGCGGGCACCAGTTTTGCAAGATGTGTTGCGTGCGCTATGAATAGAACGTATTAGCTCATCGTCGTGGTCCGTCGTTTTATGCGGCGTGATTGGTCGATGCTGCATTGCTGCAGGGAAAGGGGTGGAAAATACAA
Source organism: Phaeosphaeriaceae sp. SRC1lsM3a (assembly GCA_001644525.1). Taxonomy (NCBI): domain Eukaryota; kingdom Fungi; phylum Ascomycota; class Dothideomycetes; order Pleosporales; family Phaeosphaeriaceae; species Phaeosphaeriaceae sp. SRC1lsM3a. Next base: position 2,073,306 of record KV441709.1, on the reverse strand, counting down.
CAACGGTACAACACAACATCGATGATCGACAGGAACAAATAAAACTGTGGAGACGCAGCAATACAGACGGAGCGGACAGTCCTTGTTGAGGCGAAGAAGGCATTGAGATGACGTCTGCTTCATGCAGGGGAAATCGTCCGTCCGCTCTTCGCCTATAACACACAGACACAAAAGGGTCCGTGAGCTCCATCCATCCCAGAAGTCGGGCCAAGGACACCAGATTGGGGAGATATGACATCTTGTCTGGAATGCGGATGATGAAATGGGAACAAAAAATGGCGAAACATACCTTGTTGTTCAGGAGTGTGTAGTGACGTCGTTTGTGACACCGTGTGTTGTGTCGGTTGCTCCTTTGCGGGTGGAGGAGTGGGAAGATTGGATAACGGGACATAGGTCGCAAAGTACTTGTCCAGCTCTTCGTCGGTCATGTCGCTGTTGACGGAGAGGGCGGGGGAGAGGTACTCCATCTCTTCTGACTTTCACTCCTCTGGAATGTGCGTTGCGATAGTTGAGTTGCTTTCCTCCAAATCGTCAAGTGAGCAAACTCGTTGTACAAGGGAAAAAGCGTTCGTTTGTTCGTAGTAGCAATCGTAATCGAAATCGTAATCGTGAATGGCGTGCGAGTGTCGATTATGCCAGCTCCAAAGCGAGTCGTTTCAACCTAACAGGTCTCGTCGTCAAAGTGAATGTCCGTATGGTGTAGGTCATCCACGGGGAAGGCCGCCCTAGATATATCTCAAAAACAACCATCGGCAGCATCCACCTACCCAGCTAAGTGTTCCAACTAGCCCTACCTTGCCCACAAATATCGAAACGGTCAACGCGGCTGACGTTCCTTCCCTAGCCTCGTGGCCCCGGTCCACCACACTTTAGCGTACACACACGCACCGAGGACGGCCACTGCAGATGCGTCCACGACCCCCTGCCGCGCTCCCTTTCTTACTTCCAAGGTTCGGCTAACGCATGCGCTGACTTGGCAGCGTCACGCCATCTGGCATCCGCTGGCAGCAAGTGTCCAGTGTTTGGATGTTTGTTGCGCGACGAACATGCTAGTTTGGTGGGCAAGCAAGAACCCAGAAGAAATCTTTCGTCTCAAGATTTCTCCGTCACAGCCTTCTCCCACCAAGGCATACTATGTATAAATTTTTCCCTTTCGTCCAGATCTCCATCTATATACCGGGCGAGAATATTACACCGTAGATCGAGACTGCGATGTCCAAAGTGGCCCATCTACGCATTCTCGGTACTTGCGCGATAGTGTGCTGCACACTTCAATCTACTCATCGTAATCAAACCTTGTCCCGAAAGGCGAACCCCAGATCATCATTTCATCCCGGCCCTGCCGCGCGCTGCATCTCGCAATCTGCACACTGTCGCTTTTCTTTGCTCCATCTTTCCGAGCCGAGTACAAGAAAAGCTTGTCAGATGGTAGCCGTGGCACCTTCCACAGAGGAGATGGGCAAGACGAGCGTAAAGCGTAAAGAAACCTGCAACCCCTGTGGTTGGATTGCCAAAACCGAACGCAGCTATGACTTGAATGATGCCAGATTGCCCGAATTTCTCACTCGGGTCATCTTCATCCATCTTTCTATCATCGCGCGGTGAAGTATTGATGCCATGTCATGCTGCTGTACCATATTCCAGTTCCTTCGCCAGCATGTGTGTGACTTTGCCCTGCAGTAGTCCGCCCACGCCACGGACGCCACTCACATCCTCGTGCTTTTTCTCACCGCTCCATGGACCAACCTGAGCCTCCCACGCCAGTTCGTGCACACGCACAATGGCGCGGCGGATGTCCGGCTCTCGCGTGTTTCCGAAGACACATAACCGCACTAGTAGCTACCCGCATTCTATCGTTTCCAAATACGAGCGCTCAGCTGTGGAGGTGCGAACAGATATTTTGCCGGCAACAACCCACACTCCCGCTCCGCTCGTGTTCGTATCGCGATACAGGGCGGTGGAGCACACCGCTGTGGCAGTGCATAGGTACCGTGCGAGAACTCAGAAGAGAGATAAAATTGTTGCACCACTCCCGCACAAACCACCCAGCACACAGTACATAGACCATTTTGGGTGAGGATTTTAACTATGGGGCTAGGGTGGATCACGGCAGGCGGGTGGAATATTGAATCTTGGGACATCTGCAACGTGCGGATGATGTATTCTTGGCTGTGGACCTGTGCTTGCATGATTCGGTTGAGTTCGTTGAAGCCACAACACCAGAGGTTCTCGATAATTCGTTCAAATTCTTTGTGTTGGCTGTTGAACAGGCCAGACTATGCTATGCAGCTAGGAATACTTTCCGTCACGAGAAAAGCGAATCGGGTGCTGACCAGCTGAGCCGCAAGCAAAGCGATGCCACAAACACCAACACCACAAAACGAGCATTTCTGCGCGTGGAACTTCCCCATTATCTCGTTGGCTACTGTTTATACTGAATCTTTGGGACCCAAACGTTCTTCAGCGTGCTCGAACAGTTGAAGCTTTACCCAATGAGTTTGAAACAGCCTCATCAGCCAGCCTCACAACACTTGTACTTCTCTCTTCGTCGCAGAACATCCCAATCAAGCCAAACAGAACACGGGCTGCAGGATCTTAAGAACTGCATCTGCCATCGGCTGTCCGCGATAGTCCAGAACACAGCCACAGCTGAGCACCAAACTCCAAACTATCCTCTTCGTGCCAGAGCCAGTGACATTATAAACTTACTTTAGCCTTTTGCGTGGAAGGAGGAGGCTCCGCGGATCGGGTGGATGTATTTGGTCCAACGGCCACATCCGCCCACGAGGGAATAGACAGACATCGAGATTTTTGAGAATTTGGTACTTCTACTGAACTGGTGATGGCAATGGCCATGGGAATAACCGCTGAATTGTCCTCCGTCTGTGGTGGCATAGAATGGTTGTGAAGTCTCCTCCGCAGATCGAATCGAAACACTGCATCCAAAATCACATGCAATGCACTTCTACAGCTCACCTCCGGCACGAACGTCTAGATTTTAGAAATTCTCAAACCTTCGATTGAACTGGCAATATCGACAACAGCCACAACCTTAATCAATCGCTTCACGAAGGGTAAATCAGCCAAGTAGGTATGGGAGACGAAAGACTTCGCGGAATCAAATCAAAGCAATCAATCCAACATCCGCTTCCGCCACAAGGCGATTCTAGAAAAGATTCAGCAGACGAAAGCGCCAGCAGTGACAGGCACAGAAGATGCCACACAGACTCCACTCACGGCGCAGATACCTCAAGAAGCCAAAGTACAGCCATTCCCGACGCGGTTCCATCACGACACGTGGTGCGTATGGCGCTTTGCCTGCGTTCTACTTCGTTTGGAGAGGAGCGATGAGAACATTGACGGCAAGAACAGCCGCAGCTGAACCATCCTTCGCGTGGCGATAAAATATGGTTAGTATGGGTATAAATTATGGTTAGTACAAGTGATGGAGAAAACTCCGCGGATCGGACGAGAATATTTGGTCCAAAACGGTCGCTTCTGCGTGCGCCACGAGGAAACCACAACATGGAACGCGAAAAGTCTAGATTTTTGAGGATTTGAGGTTCTAGAACATTTAGCGAGAATGTAGGTGGCGTACGATCGAGGCGGCAGTATTTGAATTTGAGCTTGCCTTCTTTTGCAGCGGAGAGAAAAAATAAGACGGGCAGGATGGCACGATGCAAAGTCATCCTTAGAAGCGCTACGGCATGTGTCAAAATGTCACCAGCACGAGCGAGCAGCATACGGCTTCCAGCATATCGAGTCAGTCGGTTGTGACAGGTTGTACAAATAAGAACCAGCATCATTGATTCTTCGCATCAAAAACCAAGCTAGATAACGACTCAATACCTCCCATCCACCAGCTGAAATAACTATCATCCTACTCGCTCTCTCGTTCCTTGATATCATGCTGACGGAGCTACTACTGGTCTCTCTCGACTGCCCTTGTGTTTTCGTCTCCCCTGTTCCACCACTTCCAATTCCTGCTGCTGACATCGAACATGAAAATGGTATAACCACATCCTCCATATCAATACTAGCCACACCATGCATCTCCTCACTCTGTCCTTCCTCATGACTGCCGTAACATCGTCAAGATTCGTACCGTATGATCCCAGGCGACTTTATCACCGCTCGCCGCCAGAGAAAGGTTGATTGGACAATCGACGCAATTTCGACGCTTACTGCGCCTTCTTGGGTGCACCCTGCTGGCCACCGACATACTTGCGGATGTCGGTAGCATCACCAGCCTGGCGGACGATGCCCTTGAAGGTTCCCCAGGCGTTGCGGGCGGCGGGCGGGGTGCTCTGGTTGGCGAGCTGGGCGTCGATCCTGGCGGTCAGCGAGTAGATGGCCTCCTGGACGAAGCTGCTCTGGGCAACACGCGCGCGGAAGAAGACGGTGTAGACGGCGAGCAGGATCCACGAGCCCTTCTGGAAGAGGAGCGCAGAGCCGAGCACGCGGAACCAGAGACCGATCTCGAGGAGGGCAACGAGCGTCATGGAGCCGTCATAGTACTCCTTGACGAACTTGCCAATGGCCTCAGAGGCACCTGAAGCCGGGGGCTTGGAGCCAGCAGCGGCCGAGGCGGGGGGAGGCTGGATGGTGGGAAGCAAGTTGGAGCGCACATAGGTAGCGACATGGAATACAGAGTAGACTGCAAAAGGTGTGACTGCAAGCGGAATCTGGCGGGAGAAAAGCCAGACAAGTGCCATGACTGTGGGCGGTTGTTAGCTCGTGCCTGGTGCGGGGGAATGCTGCTACGCAATCCCAAGGGGGAACACATACTCAGATACTGCACATTCTCGTCGGTGGCCAGCGTGAGGATGCCGCCCTGCTTTCCTGTCCTCATGCGGGCGCGGTACGCCTTGTAGACGACAATGCCGTATGTGACGCAGGCCGAGAGGAAGGCGACGCGGTAGGAGAAGCTAGCCCATCTCGAGTAGTAGTTGAAGGTGATGTAGCTCAAGCTGTACCGCAGCGTAGCGAGCAGCAGCGTAACGTGTCCAGAGAACCACGCGAACTGCAGCGTCTGCGCAAGCTGTGCAAGGCGCTGGCCCAGCGGCTGGTTGGCGGGCGGAGGAGGGGCCATTGTGAGATTTGGCGGCTGTCGTGTGGGCTACGTAACTACGTAATGGGGCCTTTGGGCGTGTCAGTTGGGCTCTGTCGGTAGCAATAGAGCTGTCAATGGGCGTGGAGTTGGGGTCGACAGCTGTATACAATGGTTTGCTGCCTTGTGGAGGGGTGGAGATGAAATCTGTCAAGAGCAGCGGTGGCTGGGACCTTGACCTCACCGGCACTCGGGACCCGCTCACGATGCTGCACAGCGTGACCGCAGGGACTCACTTACTGATGGGGATAGCAGGTCCAGAACACAACACGTCTCGACGAAAAAGGACGAGTGAAATGCAGGGGCAATATACAGAGCAGCGCGGAGGAGCAGGCGTCTTTGTAGTGGGCAGAAAGCGGGCAAACCAGAAATTCAGCGTTTGGGTGGTGACGTGAGTGCTCGAGGGCCCGCAGCACCAGCCAGGTAGCGGACCGCCCTTTGCAGCACCCTGGCGATCCCTCATCAGCCGCGAAGAGGCACGTCATCTGCCATTATCTCCTGCGCAGTTTCGGACGGCGGTAGATAGCAACCATCACATCATTCACATGTCACTTCAGACCCCGACACTTGCCCACAAATGAAATTCTCGCTACTAGGATGATGTGTAGAATACATGGAAAGAAGCTGTCCCTCACATTCCCCGCTCCGCCCTCCGAAGAACAGCTGCCCAGCTACTAAAAGTAATAAGAAAGCGAAGAGAAGTAAGAGAACCGCAAGAGAGCGCAAACATGTTGGTATGGTATCAATCAACGACCCGGACAACTGGACCAAGAGATGACTTCGTCGTGCTTCATCCCCAAGATTAGACCGCTGTGCAGTATCCTTTTGCCGATAGCACCAGTGATATCGTCAAGCGGCATTATATTAAACAAGGTCTGGTAAGAGGGAGACGGTGAAGGCTGAAGAGGCTTTTGTGCTGTGCCCGCCGCCCACACGGGGCTACGAGCCACGACCCGAACGCTACGCCGCCTGCGCTTAGCGGAGCGAGAAGCCCTTCCTCTTGCCCTTCTCTTCTATCGGTCGGCCTGACTCGATGCGCGACTTCTTCTCTTCGAGCTCTTGTCGTTGGCGGTCCAGCTGGTCTTTCATTTCCTTGTGTCGGGCGTACAGCTCCTCCTCGCTCTGTCGCAGCTTGCTCTCCTTCTCCTGCACCTTCTGCTGGAATACCATCTTCATTTCCATCTCCATCTTCTGGAGCTTCTGCTCGTGCAACGAGCGCTCCTCCTCCTGCTTGACCGCAGGGTTGACCTCCTTGAACACGGTCGAGTCTTGCTGGACACCCATCGATGTGAGCTTCTCCGATCGGTAGTTCTCGTACAGGGCATTGTTGGTGTTCTCCTTGAGCTCCTCCATGTGGGTGCGGATAAGCATTTGTCGGAGCTTGACAAAGTCGCAGTGCTCCTCGTTGTCGACCTCAACGACACCCCAGGGAAGCTGTCGGCCCCTAACCTTGCGGCCATCTGGGGTAGTCACCTCGGTGTTGGAACCGACGACGGCGAAGGGGACCTTGCTCATGATCTCCTGATTTTCGGCGATGGTCTCCTCGTCATCGAGCTCGTAACGTGGCCCCTCGAAGATCTGGATCTTGTGGTAGGCAATGTCGGCAAGGATCTAGTAATGTCAGCTTAGTACTACATAGAATAGCAATCTACTCACCCTCTTCTTGTAGTTGTCGAGGTCGTCGTCAGTAACGGTGTCGGCCTTGGCAATGACGGGAATCAGGTTGACCTTGGTGTGGAGCTTCTTCATGACCTCAATGTCAAGGGGCTTCAGCGAGTGACCAGTGGGCTGGATGAAGTAGACAACGGCGTGGATGCGGTTGTCGACAACGTTCATGCGGTTGACCTTGTTCTCGGCCTCGAGGTAGGCATCGAACCGCTGCTCAATGTTCTTGACAATAGGGTCCCACGACTCATCGTTGTTAATGAAGTCGCCAAAGCCGGGCGTGTCAACGACGGTCAAACGCAGGCGGACACCGTTCTCCTCAATGTCGGCGCTAATGGACTGGACCGAGACGGTCTTGGAGATGTCGAGGCTCGGGGGCTTGCGCTCCTTGGGCGGGTATAGCGAGGTGTTGAAGAGGGTGTTCACTAGGGTCGACTTTCCGAGGCCAGACTCGCCTGTACAATGACGTTAGTGCAATGCAGGCATGCGCGGTGTGAGGCCACGTACCAACAACCATGACGTTGAAGTTGAATCCTTTGCGCACACTCTTGCGATGCCACTGGTTGGGCAGGTTCGCGAAACCGACATAGCCTGTGAGCTTCCTGCGCACGATGTTCATGTCGTTTGCCATGGCTGCGGCGGCCTTGGGGTTCTTTGCGGACACGGTCTGCGGTGCTTGTGGCTGGCCGTTAGCCCTTGAGAGTGTCTCGTCCATAGCGTAGGCACCGTTGGAGGACGTGGGCGGCGATGGGGAGGCACGCGTAGGGGCGACCGGGGATGCAACGTTCGCTTCTGCGGGAGAAAGTCAGCCCCTGCTCGGAAAAAGTGAAGCCGGACCATCGACGGCAGCAGTAGCCATCGCAATGAAATTGAGGTCGCTGCACCGAGCTGCTGCATACGCCGTGCTGCAAAATATGTGCCCGGTATGCCTAGCGAGCTCTGTGCGACCGTCGACGGTCGGGAATGGAGTCGGGCAGGTTCCTTACCCATGGTGTAAATAGAGCCGCAGATGCAGACGAGGTGTCGTCAAGTGAGAGTCTCCTGCAGCGTGGGCGCAATGTCAGCGGGAGTGTCCAATGCGAGCTGGTGCTGACAGCCGCGGCCGCCAAACAATAAATTGTGTAGAGACGCGACCCTGAGCCGTAACGTGGAGAAATAGTGAAACGCGGCGTCAGGGGAGGATGGGCGTACCAGGCAGCGGTAGGTATGCTCTCGAGTGATGGATGCACTCAAAGCAATGGGTCGAGCGAGATGCAGGAGGCGGGTGTGAGAATGGCGTGGTGTTGGCGGAGGGTGCGAGCTGGAGAGGAAGGCGTGGTGCGCTTCGACTTGCTGGAGGAAAGGGGCCACTGGAGGCAGGGATCAGAGCAACGTCGAAGAAATGGGCGCTAGGCCAAAAATCCCCGCCTTGACCTCAGCACTTTTTGGGGAGATAATATTTACAGGAAAAGATGCAGCACTCTCCGTATGGATCAGTGAGTGGCTATGGCTTGCAATTGACAGGCTGCAGCCTGGTTGCAGGAGAATCTTGTGCGCTGCTGCTGTACTCGCAAGAGCAGTCGCGGACCGTTGCTGTCCCGAACAGGAAGTTGTCACGTGTCACAGCCGTCCCGCGACCCTTGGAGAAGCAAGCACGAGCGGGCACGTTGAGTCTATCAAAGTCACGTCCCCTTTTCTCGCCGGATCGCTTTCCGCCTCAGAGACACTACGCTCACAGCCTCACTCCTGTCGCATGCGTGGCTCCATTGACGGGTATGCAGTCTGGCGGGCCGCTGAATTAATGATTAACGATGTATATCCAATCACGCCTCATGTAGCCGCATAATGCAAGTCTAGTCTTCAACCTGTCGCGCCCAAACAATGCATTCCAAAGGGTATTGTGCGCAAAAGTCCATATCAACGCCGCATCCAATTCTCACGAGAAGCTCGTCAATGCCTTGTTGAGCTCCGTCTTGTCGTACTTGACATATTTGCCTTTGCCCTTGTCGATCTCGCGATACCTGTCGTAGAACCGGTTGTACAGAGGCTCGATGATGTTTTGTACTTCTTTGCTCAACTGGCCCCGCACCTCAGGTTCCATCGCGTAACCCTTGTGGCTCGTGACCAGGCCGTCAAAGCTAGTGTTGAAATTCTTGAACTTCTCCTTGATGGCGTCCTTGTCTTTAGATCCGAGTCCTTTTACGATAGCTGCAGAGTCCAGGCCGCCTGATTGTGGTCGCTCTTTGGCGCGATTCGTGTACTGTACATCGAGCAGATGACCAGACGGCTCCCGCCATGCCTCGAGGTACATAGCCGTGCCCTGCTTGCGCCAGTCGTTGAGCTTCTTGGAGAAGCTTTCCATGAGGGGCTGTAGCTCAGAGGAGCGGATCATGCGCGTGACAATGGCGACGTTGTTTGCGATGAAGATACCCTGAAGGTTCTTGCCCTTGAGTAGGGTTCGTGCTTTCCCAGCGAGGTTTGATAGTAGGGTGTCGATCGTGTCTGAGGCGTACATCGCAAACAATCTCATTGAATCAGGTCCAACATCAAGGGTTGTGGAGGAGTTGTTCGTTGAGCTTGAGTTCCAGCCGCCTTCACCAAGTGAGGCCAGTATCGAGGACAAAGGCTCCAGGTAGTTGGTCATTTCCTGTAAGCGTCGCATTGTCTCTGTGGTGATGGGTACTGCCCCGCCATCGATTGGCAAAGCAATCAAACTCTGAGTCTTGCTCCTAACATCATCGAGAAGCTTGCTCATGGACGTCTTTGAGGTCTCTCGAACCGGCTTGATGCTGTCGTAGATCTGACCCTTGAGTGCACCCGTGGTGTCCTGTAATCGCAGCGAGAGCACCCGTACCATTCCGCAGATCTCGTAACCCAAGAAGCAGTCTGTAAGTAGATTCTTTTGGATGTGCCCATTGAGCTCGCGCAGTGTCTTGCTAAACTCAGCTAGAGGTGCTTGACAGGCGGCCTCGCAGACCGTACTCCATTCCTCTCGTGGGAAGATGTTGGTGATATTATCGTACTCGGCCACGAAAATGCCTTCTATCGCCTGCACGTAGGTACCGATGCCGTTGGTGCCCTTCTTGTATAGTGCATCAGCCTGTAGCTTCCTTGCTGTGCTGATGGATGCCTGCGCAAGACTAGCCAACGAGCTCTCGAGATATCCACCCCTCACATCTGCGTATATTCGTTGGGTTGGGGTTTGCGATACGTCGATTTGTGATAGTTGGGCGAACGACTTTGAAATGTGTGCGTTGATGGCGCGGAGGGTAGACAGCTTTTCTTGAGGTATGAGTGGGAATGGATTTTCTGCAGCATGTTAGCACCGTGATGTAATCGTGTTGCGTACCACCTACGCTTTGCAACGTATTCCAGAGGCTGCACTTTCTCGCGAGAGCAGTCCTGCAGTATGCCGCGGAAGACATCCTCCAGCGACTTGTTGCCAAGCTTGAGTAAGCCTGCGAGCTGCGCGACGGCCTTCTCGTTGGATCGGAGGTTGGTGCGCTTGAGGTCTGAGAGCGCTATGGCCGTGCGGTCGAGCGAGGCGATGTAGTCTCGCAGGTCGCCTCTGCCAGGGCCTGCGCGGATGATCCTCTCTTCGCGATCCGTCTGATCACGTGGCGCCCGTAGTCGTTCTATAGCCTCAATGACTCTGTCGATGTTGTTGTTCGCAATCTGGAGCTTCTGCGTGTTGCCGTAGATCGGGCTGATTGCTTCCTGGACCGCCTTCCCGCTGGCATCCAGTCTGTTGACGCTCGCTTGGATTCTCTTGGTGAGCGTCTTCATCTTATCCATGTTTGCAAACAGGACTTCGACTTCGGCGCTCTCCTCCGCGAGCGCTACTTTGCGTGGGCCGACCATGGCTGCGGTTGCCCCGGGGGGCGAACGGGGAAGGAGCTCGACGTGGAGGGTGTGTTGATGTCGGGGGTGGGAGGTGAATGAGTGAGTGGCTGACAGATGAGATATATACAGGATCCAACATAGAGGTATTCACATAGCGACTAGATTGCAGCAGACATGGTGGTGGCGTATGGGGGTTGGACGTGGGGATGCATGTGGAGAGCTTAATCGCCGGGAACATCGCCGGAAACGAAGCTATGACGACCAGGGTCTCTGTTCCCAGCAGTCAGTTTTTTTCATCACTCCACTCGCATAGAAACACCAAAAAGCCGATTTGCTAGAACACATGAATTTTTTGTTGTTAAATATCGCATTGTAACCAAATCGCCAGTATCCTGTTCATTCTTGCTCGACCAAACCTGTAAACCATTACCGACATTTCATATTCGTCCTACGTGAGTTCCGTGAACGCATTGAAAAGGCCGAAGGGAGCTTTCATATTCTTTGCAAACTGTCAGCCAATAAATGATGAAGTGAGAAATGCCACGTCTGAGTTCCACCTAATTTATGTTGACTAAATTGACGACCGAAAAGGGGGACCAGAAGGAACCAGGTAACGGCAAACCATAGTCGCTGTGAAGATCAAGAATGATATACATTTCCGAAGGCGTCAAGTATGCGCCAGATTGAATCAGCAAGTCTAATCCTCAGTCGAGCGCACCTTGACTTTTGTGAGAGCAGATAGAGGCCTGAAGGTAAATGAGTAACGACTGCATTCCGAATGCGAGCGGCAATCTCTTGTGCTCGAGACTTGCTGTCTCTCAAGTGTTTGTAATGGCCGCAGCCCGAAGTTGATGTTGAATTTGCATGAGACTCGCATTGAAGTCCTCAACCAAATGTCCAAGTAGCTCCCTGACCTTCTTGTGTTCATCGGTCAAGTATGCATCAGGCATAAGCAGGTTGTCTAGGCTCCGGGAGAATTCTTGCAGTTCAGCATCGACATCTTCGATGAAGTTTCGGCAGCTGTGTTCCCAATGTCCGTATAGTTGGCTCACAATCTGATTCTGTATGTTGTCCACAAGGGGATCGAGGATTTCGTTGGTTCCCTCCCAACAGTATTCTCGCCACGGATGCAGAATTTCCTCCTCTAGAACCATGCGCTGTCTCCCATAGATGCCTGGGCCCGGCTCAGCAAAGAGACTTTCGTTGGCCCGTTGATAGCGTCGCTGCATCTCCTTTGCAACTGGGCAGAGAACATCGTCTTCAGTCGTGTAGCGTATATATACCTGTTTCAATGCGGTCCGAAGTTCCTCAAGCAAACGTGTGCGAGCTGCTTCGATGTTCATCACTGTACCCTCCAGTACTTCGTGTGCTTGAGACTTCAATCCCGGGGCAGCGGAGGATTCGTCAATGTGCTGAGAGATGAGGCGCAGCAAGCCCTGTGCTGGTCGTTGTAGACTTTGTGTGAACAAGTCCACGCGGGAAGACATTGTCGAATTCCAATCTTGGATGTATGGTAGCATGATTTGCAGTAATTCGTCGTTCAGATTGCGACCATGGTACTTGCCATTCATCGGTATGCCATTTTCTCGTAGCATCTTCGCCCATCCAGCCCATACTATGGATCGCCTCCAATCCGAATCGATGAGCTTAGTGAAACTCTTCGTGATATTCGCTTTTTCGCGACTAGACCACGGTGATGCCACGTACTCGTTGAGCAAGTCGCTCAGGATCGATTGAAGGTCGGCCTTCACGAAAGGCATCTGCCGTTTCGATTCTTGACGCATGTCCGCATAGCGCTGATCCTCATCATGTTTCGCGTTTATGTGACAGGCCTTTTGCACGAGTTGCGGCAAGGTCTCAAAGAAATGACGACAGTAACTGCTGATGTTTGTCTGTGCTGGAAGGCTGGATAGTTGATGTTCCAGCTCAACAATTCCACATTTTTGAATATCGAGGATAGGATCTCGTCTACGCATCGAGTTCTTCCACGCAAGATACTCTCTTGGTGCCGTAGCGAGGATTTTCATACCCTTCTCTCCCAGGTATCGCCTGGCGATCCTTGTATGATACGTGACTGTGGCGATGGCTGCCTCTTTTGTAATTTGATCGAGCTCGGCATATATGTGATGCCCCCAGGTTTCATTCGAGGTTTGTAGGTTTTCCAAACGCGCCGTCAACGTTATGAATGGCTCTTCGTTAATCTTGCGGATAGCATCATGGAATTCGTTCTCTTCGAACAAAGCCTGGTAGTGCTGTCAACATAGGCGAAAGCAAAGAACGGGTTGGGACAATGAACTCACGTCTGACTTGGTCAAAACCAACATGGTCCGATGGGCGCCTTTCTCTAGAGATAGGCCCAGATACCGTTCAAGTGTTATGTTGGAAAGAGAGCGAGTATGGGGGGCAACGACAATTTCGTAATCGGATGTGGCCCGATATCTGTTAACGACCGCATTACGAAGCTGACTCGTGTCTCCATACCCTGAAGATATTAGTACACATTGAGAAACTGTGGGTCTGGCACATTACCAGGTAAATCGAGAAAGGAGATGCCGGCTCGTAAGAGGGGGTGACCCGTTGATATTGTCATGGTCTTAACAAAAGGCCAGATTTTCTTTGCAAGATCCCGCTTCCGTGGTAGGTCCTTGTCATGAACATCCAATTCCAGGCACAGTCCATCGCGAGCCTTCAACTCAGACTCGATATGCTTCATGCGCCGGGCAGCATGCTCAAGACACTGACTTGGAAAATCATCATCAAGAACACACCCTGCATTAAGCCTTTCTTGAAGCCATTCTTTTTTTGCCAAGACTTCGTCGACATTGAAGATGATGCTAAAGAATTCCTCGGCGGTCTTTGCGTTGTCCTCGAGTGCTTTGTCTTTCTCGTCAGGTGAAGCGGCCTGGTAATCAGCATACCTTTCAATGAGATCGTTCACAAACAACCTGAGCTCCCCTTTGAGAAGAAGCTCGATTTTAACATTGCTGAACAGCGTGTCATCCGCGGCACCTTCCTTGTAATTGATGATCGTGCAAAAGGCAGTGCATGCGATCGAGCCAGCGGACGTGTCGAGTAACATACGCGCTAGGAGTGCATTTATAAGCGAGCTTTTACCTGCTGCTTGCTCTCCCAGAAGTGCTATACGTAGCCTTTTCAGTTCTGGCAGCTTCTTCACTGCGAGCGCTTTGTTGAGAAGACTGGCAATAGCTGGGTCCAGTTCAGCATATTGTTCGAGAGACTCGATGAAAATGTTGCACAATTTGACAGCCTGTTCTTCAAGGTGATCGTGCAATGGCTTGCGTGGAACTGGCATGGGAGTGGGATTTTTTGTTGCTTGGAGCGCTCGTTTGGTAGCTGCTGTTGTGATGTCGTAGTTGGGTGGCGCTGTGCTACGCCACGCTGCCATGTTTGCTGAGAAGAGTCAGCATGCAGTCTGGCAAAGACTGTAGATGGACAGGTTTACGAGGCCAACAAGCGCAGACAATGCGTGGAGTTCAACTCGATATCGCTCAGGTACCAGTTTTGCTTAGACAGTGTGGATGTTGTTCGAAAATGGTGTGAAAAAGATTGTGGGAAGTTGAAGAAGATATTGTATGGGACACAGCAAAGGCAGAATTTATAGTTATATATAGTGGTTGCTACCACGAGCTCGGACTACGGAGGTGAAGGTAAATGTCTATGTCAGGGCTCCAACTCGGTGAGAGAGCGCTTACAGGGGGTGCAAAATCTGCGAAGTGAGAGGATGTAGATTCATCTCCCGCTGCATCAGTGAGTAGGATTAAGCAGACTCGCAAGGCACGGACAGACACCACCGTCTGCGCATTGTATGCTGTCTCTATTTGGGACTGCATTGCTGTGGTGGTTCAAGAAGCGCATCTCTGCAATAGGAGCGCTATGTAGATCGACCACCAGACAAGCATTGGGAGAGCCGCACAGCCGGAGCTTATGTAGAATTCGCATGTCTAGCTGTGGTGGCTAAAGGCAAATGCCATGTCAGATCTCGGACGATGTTCTGGGGTGGCCCCACGTGGTCGCGGGTTCCTGGCGGCTTGGCCGACGTTATGCACGCCATTTGCAGGATCGACGTGCCATGTCCCGCCAAAACCTGATCGCCAGCGGGCGGAACATTTGCGGCCTTTCATCTGACAACGCCAATCGTCATGTTGATCGCATAGCCTGTCTGCCAATTGGGCCCAAAGTGGCGGTTCTCAACGCCTGTCTTTACCACTGAATTCTCTGTCTCTTTCTGCTGTTCACTCTTTTATGGCGCTGATTCGAGGCTCACGCGATTTGGGCCAGCTCTGGCTGCGGAGGACGCGCCGAGGGTGGGTTTCTTGGTGGACATGCACTATATCACAATACTGACTGCTCAGACTGCATACACAACGTCAAACATCCCGAACGTCCCATTTTGTCGCAACGAGTCTCCGCTATGGTCCTCCCTGCCTAATTGCAACCGCTGCAATCGGCTACCTGAGCACCGCGTCCCCACTTCTATCTTCACGGCCAATCCAGCTCGATGCGCCATCTTCGTGGTCGCAATGGATGCCTGGGTTTTCTCGAGGCAGTCAGCAGCGCAATGCGTCCACCTCGGCAGAAGGTGCTGAGAATCAGAACACGGAGCAGGATGAGGAAAAGTCAGGTGAGCAGGAAGCGCCGCCACAAACCCGTGTTGTCAAGGGATATAGTGAAGAGGACTCTAGTGGAGGGGATAAGTCAACATGGCAAACTATCAGAAATTCCTTCCCCAGTCCGCCAGACCTCAAGTCTGCTTCCACTATCGGCGACACCATCATTGACTATGTCATCCCTGGCTGGGTGAAGATGATGCCTGGCTTTATAAGGAAACTGCAGAATGAGCTGTCCATGGCACCGGGATCGCTCGCAGAGGAGATCTGGTACGAGGCCAACAATCCCGAAGCGAATCCAGAAATCATCTGGGACGCCTCCGTCAGAATATCCAACGAATTGTGCAAGGAAGAGAAAGCTTTCCGCGAAAAGCGAACGCACTTTACCAAGAAGGCACTTGCACGATATCTCGACATCCCCGAAGCCACGATCAACCCCGACGACATTCCCATTATAGCCATGTGCGGATCTGGTGGTGGTCTGCGCGCCCTTGTTGCAGGCACATCGTCATATCTCTCCACTAAAGAGCACGGCCTATTTGACTGCGTCACCTATACTGCAGGAGTCAGCGGGAGCTGTTGGTTGCAGACACTCTACTACTCGGACATTACACAGCGCAGTCATGCGCGTCTGATTCGACATCTCAAGAACAGGCTGGGCGTGCATATTGCCTTTCCTCCAGATGCCCTCGAGCTCCTCGTCAGCGCGCCAACGAACAAGTATCTCCTCAGCGCGCTGGTGGAGAAGGCTAAAGGTGTTCCGGATGCCGAATTCGGCATCGTTGACATTTACGGCGCGCTCCTAGCCGCGAGGCTACTTGTGCCCAAAGGAGAATTGTCTGTAAGCGAGTATGACTTCAAGGTGTCAAATCAGCGACGCTTCACAGACGATGGCTCACATCCACTGCCCATTTACACCGCGGTGAGGCACGAGATCCCGCTGGCCGAGCAGTCTGACATGGTAGATCGCATTGAAGCAGAAGCAAAGGCCAGACGAGAAGCCTGGTTCCAATGGTTTGAATTCACACCATACGAGATGTGGTGTGAAGAACTTTCGGCAGGAATACCAACATGGGCTATGGGACGACAGTTCGACAAGGGACGTACCGTGTGGCGCGACAACGGCCTCGCCCTACCGGAAGTGCGTGTTCCTCTACTAATGGGTATCTGGGGCTCTGCATTCTGCGCTACTCTATCCCACTATTACAAGGAGATCCGCCCTGTCTTGGTTGGCCTCACCGGGTTCAGCAGTCTAGATGCTATGATCTCTGAGCGTGACGAAGATCTCGTCAAGGTACATCCTATCGACCCAGCCTCAATCCCTAATTTCGCATTGGGGCTACGCGAATTTCTTCCTCCATCGTGCCCCGAGAGCATCTTCGAGCAAAAGAACTTCCAATTCATGGACGCAGGCATGAGCAACAACCTTCCCATATATCCCCTCCTCCGCCCTGGCCGCGACGTCGACATCCTCGTAGCCTTCGATGCTAGCGCCGACGTGCGGACAGACAACTGGCTCAAAGTAGCAGACGGCTACGCTCGCCAGCGTGGCATCAAGGGTTGGCCTGTCGGCGCCGGCTGGCCTTCCGAAGATGAAACAATGGAAGAAGTGCAAGAAAGCCTCGACGCCGCACAAGCCAAGACGGAAGAAGAAGCTCAAGCACACATCTCCAAAGCGCAGTCCGACGACGCCGCAGCCCAAAAGTCTTCCAAGAAGAAGGACCTCGGCTTCTGCAACGTCTGGGTCGGCACGACCGAAGAGCGCGTCTCCGACACCTCGCCGCCTGAATCCAAACTCGTCGAAGAAGACTGGGAGCTCATGCATCCCGAGTCCGGCATCACAGTCATCTACTACCCGTTCCTCGCCAACCCCAAAGTCCCCGGCGTAGACCCGAAAACGAGCGACTTCATGTCGACCTGGAACTTTGTATACACGCCCGAGCAGATCGACAATGTGGTTGAGCTCGCGCGCACGAATTTCGCAGAGGGCGCGGACAGGACGAAACGTACGGTTAGGGCGGTGTATGAGCGGAAGAAGAAGTTGAGGGAGCAGAGGGAGAAGGACGAGAGGGAGAGGAGGTGGAGGTGGAAGTTGAAGCAGGGGCGAGTAAGGGGGATTAGAGTTGGCGAGAGCGAGCAGGGGGACCAATTCAGTTGAGTTGTTGGAGAGAGTGGGAGGGAGGTGGTTTGGAGCGGAAGGAGTACTAGGAGCTATATACCCACGTTGGATCAAGAATGTAATGGAACGAATTGATATGAAGTTAATGGATTGCATTGCATTGTATTGCAGTGCTATGAATAAAGAAGAATGGGTAAAAGGACAAACTTGTCATCTCGCATATCCTCCTCAAAACTGCGTTCGCATCCAGATCGCTCCTTCAAAAATCGTCAAGACGCTCACAGACCAGCGCACCCTCAACTCTCCTTCCCAACATCACACGTCCGTCTTCGCCTTCTTCGCCCGTGACGCACCATCCTCCTCCTCTTCCAGCTCAACTAATTCTACAGCCCTCTTCTTCGACTGCGGAACAACGTCTTGCTTCGCCTCAAGATCAACCACTTCGATGAACCTCTTCTTCGTCTGCGGCACAACGTCCTGCTTCGCCTCGAGGTCGATGAATTCAACTGGCTTTTTCCTTTTCAAGGTCTCGCTCAGCTTCTGGCTCGGTGCCGCGCCCTCTTTCTGGAACGGAATGACCTTGGTATTTTGTCCGAATCCGCGATTTGGCTCTTTACTCCTCTCGAACGGACCGCTCGACGGAACAGGGACGCGCTGATGCTGCTCGGATCCGCGTTGCTGGGGGTGAGGTTGAGGTTTCGGATTTTGCTGAGCCGCTTGCTCGCCTCCACCCACTTGCTGCTTCTGCTTCTGCTTCTGCTTCATCCCTCCCTTTCCACCCCCATCCACATTCCTCCCCTTACCCCTCCCCACCTCTACACTACAAATTCCCACCACCCTCCTCCTCAACTCCCTCACCAACCCCTCCATCGCTCTAAACTCCTTACTGAATGTAACCACAGCATGCTGCTGCTCCAGACGCAGTAAATGCTTGCTAAGCGCGTTCTTCCAGAGAATACACAGCTCCATCTGAATCGCCGCCTCGTATGCATTACTAGCCTTCTCGCTCAGAAAGTCCGGCGCGACGGTCAGGTCGAGGTGGTTGAAGCGGTGTGAGGCCCAGAGGCGGGCGGCGTGCATTGCGGCGCGGGACGTGGAGGGGAAAGATAGGGATGGTGGGTCGGTCCGTGGGCGTTGATAGGGATGAATATAGGGGAATTTGGATGACTTTGTTGATTTTGATGAGCAGGTGGTCAGAGTGATGCGATGATCGGGCGAGGCGGTATGTATTGGCGCTGCGATGGAGAGGGTGGGATCAGTACTCGTCACCTTTAGAGCTCTGTCGTTAGATGTGTGAGAAAATGCAGTGCGCTTGATGCCGTTTTGACAAGCATAGCGCTCGAGAGACGGGGGAAGGAGAAGGTCAGGTTTCCTGGCCGTATGGGGTTCGTGAGTATGCGGGCGTGTATGGACGACGCAGTGGAGATAGCTCTCCGTCAGGGATATCTTGAAGTCATCGTCTGAGTCGGCATCGACATTGTCATCAACGCAACGAACCGAAGAAGCTGGAGAATTGATAGTCATGCTGGCGCTCACATCGCATGCCATTTCAAAGGGTACTATGAATGCCTGTATGCCTATCAACATCTATCTCGCTCTAGATACACAGACCAGCCGCCATGGCCGGCTTCACTGATAGTGCGAAAAGGACTCAGCTGGAAACATGACTGGAGGGCGGAATACCTCGATGTTGGGAAGAGGGAACTGCCATTCGCTCAGAAGACTGCCGGGAAGGTGCATCTGCTGCAGGTACCGGATGGCGTGTACGACGCCTGTCTGCGGCGGCGTGTCGGGGTCGATGGCTTTGTCGGGGTCCTCGCGTTTGAGGCGGAGAAGGTGCGCGGGGATGTCTTCCGTCTCCCAGACATGGGCGTTCTCCTGGACGATCTTCTGGAAAGCAGCCTTGTTGAGCTGGAGTAGGTGGCGCACGGGGAGATAGCCATCGTGGTATGTGCCGGAGGGAAAGGCTTCGTAGATTTGCGTGATGATCGTTGCGCGAAGAGACGGGTAGAGGGATGCGAACTCGATGTCCTACTCATGTTAATCGTGTGAATCTAATTACATGTCCATGAGGAGCGAGCGACGAGCTGACGCATCACATACAACGACGTACCTGCACAAGTTCCTCGCCTGGTAGCCAGCGTTTCTGCAGCTCAGTGTACCATTCCTTCTGCTTTGCATCCATGTTCGCGGGGAAGCGCTTGCAGGTGTACATGGCGTCCACATCGCGCTCAGATCTCTCTATACCCGCCTGGCTGCAATTCTTGTATGCATCCATGCGTCGAGGAAGTCCGTGGTCATTTGCATGCTCGACAGGTCCAACTGTGGGTTGATCTGTAGGTAAGCTCGGGAAAGCTGCGGGCTGTGAGTTTGGGTCGATGGAGAGCGCAGTAAGCTCCACTGGTGGCTGCGTAGATTGAAGCCTTGTGCGAGCGGCGTGTCCGATCTCTGCAAGGCTTCTGCCTCCATCGTCGGCCTTCCGCTTCAGACGAACGTGCTTGACCTTGGCCATGTCAAGGGAGAGTCGTGATGTTGCTTCGGTTGTCTCGACCTGGAGGGCTGGTTGGGGAGGTGAACGCTCGTGTGATAGAGGGTGAGGTGCAGCGAGCGAGGATTCACCAAGTCGGAGGTGCACCACCGCAGAATTTATGCGAACCGTTGACTCCTCTGTGGTACTTTCCCTTGGTCCAGCATATGAGTGATCCGAAGTTGACGCGTTTTCCAGGTCCTCATCCTCGCTATGGTACCAGAAAGGCCTTTTTAGCTTGCTCTCCGGGCGCAGCTTGTACGGCATGCTAGGCACAACCAAATATCTATGTTTGTGGGGTTAAAGATGCACCCTGAATGGCTGACCAAGATTGTTAGGTACTTGAAAAGCTGGGAGGGAGCAAATAAATGTCGCAATACCATGGTAACTCGGAGTGCGCTAAACATGACGCTAAGGATTCGAGGTGAAAGACGAAGGCTCTTTCCCTTAGAGGCGGTGAAACTGGCCCGTTGCCATCCAGGCAGTCGCAGTGGCACTGTCTGTGCTTAATGTGTCGACTGAGCATCTTCACACTATCTCAAATTCATGTTCCAACCTTCAGCAAAACAATATTTTGGGCCCTTCGGCAAGTTCATAGGACAGACCACGACGTGGAAATGACTCGAAAGTGCGAAAGTTATGAGAGGGTTTTTTTATGATTGTGATGAGATTGTCATGGAGCTATCATTTCTAAGTGCTGGACCACAGCCAGGGGATATTTGCTGGGGAAGTGGTAGTCTCGATAATATCATCCGACTCTATTGCCAAAAACTGGCATACGAGGAAGCACAAGAGATAACGCCGTACCTGATGCGGGGTATAATGCTAAGAGAATGAGAACCGACCGTATGTGTGTTGTATGTATGGTGCTGTAAGCTTATGTGGGCCGGAGCCACTAATCCTCGCGACTCTGGAATGGAGTCGAATCCCGCCCTGCAAACCGGAGTGCATCTGATGAGTCCATACCACTATCCATGTCCATTTCGTCGTCGTCTCGAGTGCTGTCGATGGTTCGTTTTTGTTTCGAACTAGTGAGGGCTGGCAAAGCCAAGGTGTTTTGTGCGAAGCCTTCACTTGTTCCGCTAAGCTGAGCCGACATGGAAGTGACACAAGCAACTGATCGTCGTGCTTGAAGGATATCCCAGTAGGACTGCAAGATGTTCTTGAGCGTATCGTCAAAATTGACGCAGAAACGCTGGGCTTGGCAGACTTGCATGGCTTTGACGTGGTCGAAATTGGTGAGTGTTTCCATGAGATAAGCCGCGACTACTGCCGCAGACTTCTCGTTGCCAGACTCGCAGAACACGAGAACCTTGCCCAGTCCAGGCTGCCCGGTCGTTTCTAGGGAATGTTGGCGGTATCGTGCAATGTGGGTATTGATCATCCTAGTCGTTTCGCCGAATCTACTGATAAGTTCATGGAATGTCGCTGTCTCGATGGTGGCAACTTCGGCACAGACTTCGCCAGCAGCTTTAAGTGCGCCAGTCATGCTCTTGTCCTGGGCACGTATGGCGAGAACCATGGTGATGCCCTCGTTGGTAAGGAAAGCTTTGTCCTTGGCTGACAGCATGGGTCCCAGATACAGCCAGGGCAGCATCATTTGCGCGTGTCTCCGCCGCTCGTAGGCCCACTCAAGGAGCGTGTTCCTTTGTATGATGTCGTGAAGATCCAACTCTTTGAGGAAGCTCAAGTCGATGCCGCCCAGAGATGCGGGGCCCACAATGAGGCCAGGCATGTCGGTGCTTAAGGTGGGTGGGGGTACGACGATGCGCGGTGCTGCGGGTAGGCGGTAGCTGTATTCGTTCTGCTTCCTTTGGTGAGCGGTGCTCATGTCGCTCATGGCGCTGTCTTCGCGTAGGGAGGTCATGTTGGCGGGGTAGCTGTTGAGTTGTGACGTTGTGGTGTGTTATATTGTAGGTCCCGCTAGCGATCTGGTAATCGGGTTTCGGCGCGTCGCTATGTGAGAATTTGAGGCAGTGAGGGCAGCGATTGCAGGTGAGTGAAGCAGTCACTGGAGAGCTCGATAGGTAGGATGAGACTAATGGAGGTACAATCACTCCACAGTAATTTCGCCGGAAGAAGGAACAATGGACTATGATTTCACAGTCGAAGCATACATCTCAGCTTGACGCGAAAGACGCGAAAGTCGTTTCATGGTGTCGTGGCGGTCGTTGCTGTGAGTGAATGCTTTGTGCGCCAGTGAGGCTCGCGCTTCTACCTGTCTGACCGCGGCAGTGGCGGCGCTGACGTAACGCGACCATGACCTAGAACCGCTCTGAGATAGGAACCATCGCAGGCTCAGGGACTTCTGCATATTCAAACATGTCTTCACTTTCGCACCAACATTTTCTCGCAAATCTTCCCATACTCGGACCATTCATTGTGTCTCTACGGACTGTTTCGGAGGGACCTTGCTGTGCCACATGCAGACGCCTGCCTAAATGCCCCTAGCTTCGTGTAGTCCCGCATACTCCGGACTTTCTCACGATGTACATCTTCATATCTCTTAGTATCTTTTATAAATCGAAAGGTTTCTGTCAAAATGCCTGTACGCCTCGCTACACCACAGGATGAACCATACATAGCAGCAATCTGCGCCGCTGCCTTCTTCAACGAACCTCTTTTTGGCCAGCTCATTCACCCCCTCAGGGACCAATACCCCGACGATGTACAGATCTTCTGGCACGGGCGCATGCGCAGGATGTTCTACGACCGGCGCGACAAGATGATCGTCAATACCATCACCGAAAATGGCGTGGAGAAAATCGTCGGCATGGCCACATGGCAACGGCAAGGCGACGACGATGGCGCACAAAAGGTCATGCAGGAATGGCAAGATCCGGGCCCCGACGCATTCTCTCCCTTGGCGTCTGAGAATAATCGCGCCATCGACAGGTCCAAAGAGACCATCTTGTCGGACTCGTGGCCGTACTTCAAACACCACTGGGAAGGCATTACGAATGGCGTCCCTCGTCCGAACAACTGGTATCTCAACCTTTGCTGTATCCATCCGGACTATCAGAAGCGTGGTGTGGGCAGGCCGCTTGTTACATGGGGTCTCGATCGCGCGCGAGAAGAGAATGTCCATGCAAGCGTGACCACCAGCCATGGCAACGAGCACTTCTATCTGCGCTGCGGCTTTGACGAAGTTGTTGGGACGTGTTCCGAAGGCGAAGGGAATCCGTTGGCCGCAGCCAAGGTTCTGGGTGGAGAAATTTTGTGGATGTGGGCGAAAAGGACGGAGCCTAAAACAGAGCCGTAGCGGTGCACGTATAGCTAGGTGTTGCATACGTCCTTCACAATACTAGCTTGTAGAATACGGCGTCTTCTACACTTTGGTAATAGCTCTCAATCTCGACGAATCCATAGCCTTCATATAGCCTTCTTGCAGCGGTCATGCTGCTCAGACTGTCAAGTAACATCTCTTTGTAGCTCATCTCTCTTGCTCTTGCTATCACCGCATCCATGAGCTTCTTAGAAACACCCAGTCCGCGGCATGAAGGTGCAAGGTACAGGCGTTTGAGCTCGCAAGTCGGGATCGAGTTTGTAGTAGGAAAGGGCCGCAATGCTATGACGCCAATGGTGGTCTTATGAGGATCCAATTCTTTGTCTTGGTCTGTCAATGTATTGGTCGTGCATGCGAGGAATATAGCACCGCCATTCTCGACAGCGTATTTTCCAGGAAGCTTTGCTAGTTCCTCCTCGAACCCCTGAAAGTCGAGCGGAATGGGAAGCGACTGGGCGTATTCGAGGAATAGTTGACTGACGATTTCCTTGTCCGCTGGGAACTCAGCCGGGCGGATGGTGACCTTGGGCATCGATGCAGTAGTCATACTTGATGATAGTTTTCTGATGTTAGTTGAAGAGGTGTGTGAGTTTGGGTGCTTTGTCGATGACTGTTGAGCTGATAAACCCCGGGGGTATCCGCAAATATCCCAGAGGCAGAACGGTGCATGGCTAGTAGTTGAGGTACCATGAAGTCTGATCAAGCTTCTTTAGTTTCCGATTTTGGAAGAATTTGATTGCCCGAGCATAGTGTCATTTGTTGCGTGAGCGATGTGGGCGACCCAATTTTTGTTCGCAAACTAGAGTCGTATTGCAAATTCTTCACCGCCTCCAACTGCGCTCCAGATTGAAATAGATTTTACAGAAAAAAAAGGGACTGCATCGATTCTTAGCATCAAAAGATGCTTGGTCTGTGATTGTTAGTGCGTATATATTGCAAATAATTTTCGTGGTTTTCATCGAATCACGTGAACAGTCCTGTGGTGGTGAAGGTGGATTCGACACCGCACCAACACCACAACATCACAGAACACCACACAAAGCAAGGTCTTGTGGTCTAGTGGTATGATTCTCGCTTAGGGTTAAACCCCGAGCATTGCTTGCGAGAGGTCCCGCGTTCGAGTCGCGGCAAGACCCTTTTTTTGCTCAGGGGGAGTTCAACACGTACTTATGTAGGGAGTACCTGGACCACAGAACTCGCGAATGCAAAGAAGTACTCTTTGACTTCTTTCTCGCTCAGTACTACACGCCGCAAGTTCGGCACGCTCGCGCCAAGACCGACTATCAAGAAAGCAGGACACCAGATCATGATGTGATTCAAGCAGCGAACTTCTATCTGCTGTGTAGCAGTTGACGTAGGTACGTTGCGATACAGGATACCAATCCCTCGATACGAACATCCTCTTTTTGCTACCCGCAGCACTGGACTACCCGTACCTGTCAGCCTGTGACGTGAATCTGATGCGGCTCTACGTCCGCGGGGTGCGGTTCATTGGTGGGTTTAGCCATAGATTGTATGGGCACCCCACCATTGTTTCCACTCATGGAGGACATCTCGCAGAAGCGGATCCTTTTAGATGGCATGAATGTGTCCTGTGCTGTCTCGAGACCCTTTTATGCAACTTGCATGTCTAGCTTGGCAGGTACAACCTCGATACGTTCCTGAGGTCATTGGCAGAGCCCTTTCCGGCCAATGACCTCAGGAACGTATCGAGCATTGCGCCTCAAACTTCGCTACTGCTCAAATGCTTCCAACAGAGCAGATAACCTGAGGTTTCGGCCCTGAGCAGGATCGAGATCGACTATCTTTATGATGGAAAGCGGCTCTTCGAGCGATAATGGGCGTCATTTACATACTCTTTTGCCTGCGCCAGTCGGAGCAACTTTGCAGCAGCCCACGCATGTTCCGACAAACACCAAAGCCTCAAGGGCGCCACGCGTAGGTGCCTGTAGTACGTGCCGTGCTAGGAAGATCAAGGTAGAGTGTAACCACAGAATCTCAGACTTTCTCTTTACTCATTGCATGATAGTGTAATGGGCAACGACCAACATGCGACAAGTGCGCGGTCGCCGAGAATCAGTGCGTATATGTTGAGACAGAGTCCAGAGAAGCAAGACGCAGATATATCGAGCTGCGAGATCGCCGTAACGCGCATGAAGATATGATTGAACTGTTGAAGAGCATCCCAGAGACGGATGCACTCGATGTGCTCCGTCGGCTCAAGAGTGGGGGAGATGTCCAGCAGGTCCTCGACCAAACCAGGGAGGGAAACCTTCTCATGCAATTGTCCTCGTCACAACGAAGGGATGGTCGTTATGCGCTACCGTTCATCGCGGATCTACCAGAAGCGTCCGCGGCACAAGAAACTGAATCCCCGGAATCATCGCGTGGGACGCGGAGAGAGTCGGAGTCTGTGGCTTCTACGGCTTCTACGGCAGGCACAGATCTACAGACAATGAGTGGTTTTGGCAGAACTGAACAGAATTGTCCAGGTTGATGTCTGCAACGTACATGGCGGACCACTGACCTACATTGATGCCCGGCATATTATTAAATATCGCCAACACGGTAGCACGGCACAACAGACCTGGAGTGCTCATTCTAAGGAGCTGGATACTACGTACTGAGCATCTCAAACATGACGAACACGAAGATTGCACGCATTTCAAAGCGTGCGGATGAAATCGGCGCATTCTGATCTTGATTTTTTGCATGGGCGATCATGAGAATAAGGAATCCCGTGAATGGAACGAGACCACTATCGACGAGTGGATCTTTGAAGAAGAAAATCGTGGCTTTGAATCATGTTCTCGCTGAAGAATCATACGCCACGAAATAATCCATCCCGACTTGTACGCTGTTTCAGTCGCGTGTGAGCAAATGTTGTAAACTGTGCATTACGTTCCATCTATCTCAAACATACCTCAACTACAAGTCTATCTTTTTACAACTATACATTCACCGTCGCTCCATCTCGAACAGCGTGTGAGTTTTCTAGCACCATAGCGACTTCGGTCGGCACTCTGGACCACTCCACCGTTATCGTCTGCCTCGATGATCCGGCGGGCGGCGGAGCTACCCGTTTTAAGTGCAACAATTCCATGGGAGTAGTCATCGCCAGGATCTTTTCAAGGAGCAGTGTGATGCTTCGCTATCGATGCAGAGATTGTGTTCTTATGTGTTCGAACGGTCGTTTAGACCTAGCTTCATGGAATAGCTGTTCATGCCTTCGCCATGCTGAACTGTAGGATTGCTCCCAGTCGACTCAGCCTTATCCGTGTTTACGGCTCCGCTGTCAGCCGCGGCGAGAAGATCGCTCGGGACAGTTTTTGCATGATTTGAA
This sequence comes from Phaeosphaeriaceae sp. SRC1lsM3a, assembly GCA_001644525.1. Lineage (NCBI taxonomy): Eukaryota > Fungi > Ascomycota > Dothideomycetes > Pleosporales > Phaeosphaeriaceae > Phaeosphaeriaceae sp. SRC1lsM3a. The sequence goes on along the minus strand of KV441709.1, from coordinate 2,046,806 downwards.
TGGTTTTGTAATGTGAGCCAGAAACCGTGGTCGTTGGAGTATAGCAGGTGGCATCGACAGTATCTGATTAAGCGGCTGTTTTATACTCTAAATAATAGTTGAGCTCTCTGTAAGGAGCGCGGAGTTTTCTCATCTAGCATGTCTTCTCATGGGTAGAAGTGGGACTAAAATATTGGATGGAGTAGAAGGCTCTGTTCCTCTAAAGTTGTTGCAATGACTGGAGAGCAAATATCACTTTGAACTGTTCCGATCAAAGCTCTTGTAGTGGTAGAGAAATACTGGGTTCGACTAGACATTGATGGTAACTTCGATAGCTGTTGGCTTCTAGGACAAAGTTGGCAGTATGCCAGCATCTCACTCTGCGCTTCACACTGATACACCCTTAATCTGTGTACAAATCCAATGTACTAGTACTAGCAGACCCGGAGTAACTTTGGACGCAGACATGCCACTCCAAAGCCGCTGGTACTTGTGCACCTCGAGCTTGCCGAGGTCTTGTACGAAGAGCCGCTCCCGCTGCTCAGAAGCATCCCCCCATCTCTACAGCCCACGTTCCACCTCGATTCAACAGTGATTCGCTCTTAAGCCATGTCATTGCTCATCCACCAATTCTATGGCTGTCTTCGCTCCATAACGTCGCATGAGCTCGACGCACTGAACATGTCCGCTGGCTATCGCACGATCGAGGGGGGTGCTCTGGAAATCAAAGTAATTGACATCTACTTGTTCGTGCTTGAGCAAGTATTCGACACAATCGAGGTAGCCGAGCCGAGCCGCTTCCGCCAGGGGTGTGACATTCATACCAACATCGTTATGACACATCTCGTCCACATGCCCAAATGGCTCCAAAAGTTTCATGATCTCCAGTTGATTTCCTGTGACCGCTGAGCAGAAGGGTGTCCGACCGAGGCCACGAAAGGGTATGTTACCGAAAAAGCCCTTTGATCCAGTATGGGACAGTATAAGTTCAACAACATCGCTATGTCCATACTCTGCAGCAAGATGTAGGCCAGTGTCGTCATTGATGTCGAAGGCATAGATTATTTTAAACGCTTCTCCAAGCTCTGATAGGAGGAATTGCACAAGTTCGACATGGCCGTAGCGTGCTGCCCAGTGCAAGTATGTCCGGCGCCATGCAGAGAGATTCTGATCAGTGTTGAAGCTGAAAAAGTCGTACCCGTGAGCTGCCGCAACGTGAAATACCTCAAGATCTCCTCGGATGGCAGCTACATGCAGAGGGTTCAGTCCCATTATCGTCTTGCCGGGCCATGATACCGAAGTCAGATCCAATCTTCTTACATAACGCTCGCGACCGGTCATGGAGCATGCTAAATCAAGTGTCGAGCGTCCTAGAACGTCGCTATCATCTATGCGCACATTGAAACCCAGTGTGTGATCAACTTTACTATCATAAAGTATATGACTTGCGGAGCGGCCCAGAAGATCCCTCCTTGGGTCTCCTTGAACCAGATTGGCCAGTCTGGGTTTTCGAACCAGATTTGGCGGAATAAAAAGTTGTGTCTGGGGTATGTCGATCACCTGGCCAGTGAAATGTGTAATTTGTGGCGTAATGGACATCCCGCACTTCTCGAGTGCTACCCCTGTCGCGGAGATGAACTTCGCTTGAAAATCCAACAATCGATCGATTTGCGTATCTGTGGGAGATGCGCTCTGCTCCAATAATTGCATCTGGAGCACATAAGCAACCCCATAGTGCTCATCGTTGACGTATCGTTCAATCCGCTTGAGCTTTTCGGAAATCTGGTAGTCCAATGCTGCCGAGTGGCATGGAGACGTAATGTCTATCATTGCTGAAAATATGGCTGGATGAGCTGGGGATAGCGATGCTAATTTACATCGCAATTCTGTTTGGTAACTGCGATAATGGTCTGCGATACGATCGATGGCTTCTAAACACCGATTATCGACACAGAGTCGTTGCGGTAATTGTTCTTTTCCGATGACGATAAGAGCATGAATGGCTAGATCCATAATGTGACTTAAACTCAGAATAATCAGCCTATACATTGAGTCAGAAACTGTCTACTTGCAAAGAGGGCTGTGTTCTTACGCATCACGCTCATCAAGATCGCTATGTACATCACTACGGTTAGGGCTTGATACCGGAGCTCGTGCTTCCATGCGGCTGTTATACTTTGTATCTGATTTTTTCTGAAGTCCAGAGCAAGGAAGGCCCTTCTGAAAGCACCGAGTACAGCTCTCATCCACTCTAAGACCGTTCCGCAGAATGCACTATCTATTGGTTAATGTGATATTCTTGCCGATGCACGATATGATAGAGAAGAGCCACTTACTTTCAGTTTGGACCTCCTACAAGATGAACATTTCAAGTAGTCAAGCTTGCGAGGCTGGCGTTTGGGCCGTGGCGCAATGCCCGCATTGGGGGCTGAAACGGGCCCCGTGAATGCTGAAGGACTTTCTAGCATATTGATTTGAAGAAAAACCACACGCACGACGAAGCAGATGGGAACAGCCACTTATATGCACAGCGCACTGCAATGCGACAGCTGATAAGCCGGTCTACCACATACGACGACTCCATGGATTATTTTCGCAACAGGAAGTACGCGCTGTCAGCTGAGGGGGCGCAGCTTGTGGACATGTCCAATCACAACCTCGTCGCATTTCTCGCACTGTCTTTGGCCAAGCATTGCATTGTCGCACCTTTCGCACTCGTTCAACCTGTCTTACCAGCATGTCATGTTGGGCGCTACTGTGGCTGTCAGGCTCGACTCCAAGTAAGGTGACATTCACGGCAGGCAAGGTTTTTTAACCACTCAAGCCGATCTCGCACACAGTGCGATATCTGGTTTGCGTCAACCTTAGCCATATTTGGCACGACATATGAGCCCCAAGTGTCCTCCGATGTCTGAGCCAATCATGCGCTCAGCGCACTACAGTGCGAGTGCTTCACTGCCCACCTGGACGGCATTGGCGTCGTCGTTTCTAGTGCAACATCCAATGAGATACCGAGCGCACTGTACGCACTTGAAGGCTCTACTATGTCTCCACGGTCGTTTGAGCAATGCAGCATCTTGACTGAGTCCCTGAATTTACGCACATCCCCAAGCCTCATACTTGGTTAACCTACAAATTCGATCGTCCTCTACAGCATGTGAGCACTCAAATATCCGACCAAAAGCCCTTCTCCTTCTTGATAGTCATCGCAAGACTTCCGTAGCTTCAACAGCAGCCATAAGTGCCTTTGCCTGTTCCAATGCCCATCTCCCAAGCTACCAGGCATGACAATCAGCCCACCCAATCACTACAGGGCACAGCTGCTGTTTCAGTCACCTCGATTTCACAGTCTGCAGCCATGCCGAACAATTTCCTCGAAACCCCCGGCGTGGTATTTGCAGGGCTGGCGGTTGTCATTGCTGTGCTTGCCTTGCTTGTCGGTATACTCCAACTACGAAACGAACATCGAAGACAGCAAGAGGCGCGACAACGGGAGATTGAGCTTATCGAACTGGAAGCCATGGTTGCAGAGGTCAGTGACTCAAAGTCTTTCGAAGCTTTTAATTGAGAAGATTACAGAGTAAGCGTGATCGATTACGAATGCGTGCAGCCGAAGAAGCGCGGTTAGGCATATGGCAGCGACTGCTACTGTCAACAAGCGTTGCTCTATCGATGTCGGCTGACAGTAGCGCGCATGATCGACCATTGGACTAACATACATTCGCTGGCTCGGGTGGGAAAGGCGACGTTGAAGAGAATTGTGGCTCCTTCTCATCATGACACAGCTTCAACTGCACGCGTGCGCTTCGGATAAGTCGGCACATGCAGGAGTTGACAGGTGCATAGTGAGGAAATCCTGGCTCAGACTGCAGCTGCTCAATAATACATTGTTCACTCGTATGAATATTTGGTAGCAGACAATGGATGCGTTACAATACGAACCAGAGAGACATAAGTTGGGATAGAATGCATGACGGTGGATCGTACTGCAGGGTCAAAAGCTTGGGCAAGTAGCGCTAGCGCGTGACGTAACTCCACCCTGGACTTTAGTTCGCAACGTGCCCGCCATGCCAGCATTGAATGCACTTCACCACCACTATCTGCACCCTGTTACCCTAGATGCCATCGCCATGCGCACAGCAGCTTCGATAACCACCGAATACTATACCCAAAGAGCCTGATAATGGTGCGCACGCCTTTTGCGCGCCTCTTCCACAAGCTTCTGCTAACAGCACTCAGGCGTCGTTATTGCGCCAGATCGTGGCCGGGCCACGTGCCAGGCATGCTGAAGCAGGCCTTGACCTCTGCTACGTTACAGACAACAGTAAAGAACCTATGCGCATATACGTATATCGTCATTCGGCTGATCACGTGCAGTCATCGCGACATCTGGACCTAGCGGGACATATCCCCAGCGCGCATATCGCAATCCGCTCGATGCCCTTGTCAAGTTCCTCGATTCAAAACATGGCGACGACTGGGCCATTTGGGAGTTCCGCGCCGAAGGAACAGGCTATCCCGACTCCGAAGTCTATGACCGTGTCTATCACTACCCATTCCCAGACCACCACCCACCACCCTTCGCATTGATCCCGAATATCATGGCCAGCATGCGCAATTGGCTGCACGAGAAGAAGGACAGAGTAGTCGTCGTACACTGCAAGGCAGGCAAGGGACGATCGGGCACAGCGAGCTGCAGCTACCTAATCAGCGAAGAGGGCTGGCCGGTGCACAAAGCCCTTCAGCGCTTTACCGAGCGGCGCATGCGACCGAATATGGGCAAGGGAGTCAGCATCCCTAGTCAGCTGCGGTGGATAGGTTATGTCGATCGCTGGGCAAAACACGGCAAACTTTACGTTGAGAGGCAGGTTGAGGTACTAGAGATTCACTGCTGGGGCCTCAGAGATGGGGTTAAGATACAGATTGAGGGCTTTGTTGAAGATGGCAAGCTGATCAAGAACTTCCACACCTTCACCCGAGATGAGAGGGAGATTGTGCGGGGCGAGGTTAAGACTACGGGCATGGCGCAAGCCGTGCAAGAGGTCATGTACAAGAACGGCTGGGGCAGCGCGGGGGGCAAGAAAGAAACGAAGAGTGCCCAGGGGTCTGAGAACGCAAGCAGAACGTCGTTGGAGCAGCAGCAAGAGCAGGACAAGCAAGGTGGCACGACATCCTCAAAGCGTAACTCGCAAGAAAGCTTACCACTCGGCACCGGCGACGTTGTCTTCCGGCCCGCAAAGCGTGTAGTACTCCCCACAAACGATATCAATATCGACGTTGAGCGCAGGAACAATGCTGCATTCGACCTTACCATGGTGACCGCCGTCGCGCACGTATGGTTCAACGCATTCTTCGAGGGTAATGGCCCGGAGCAAAACGGCAAAGCTGACGAGTCTGGTATGTTTCAAATCGAATGGGATGCTATGGATGGTATAAAAGGCTCGTCGCGGAAGGGCACTCAGGCATTCGAGCGCATCGCAGTCGTTTGGCGCGCACTTTCTGAGGAAGAGGGACGGCCGGGCGTCGTGATCACCGAGCCGGGAGAGGGTGAGGCAGTGCCCCAGTCCAAGCCTGCAGATTGGAAGGGCGCAAAAGGTGTAGAACCAAGTGAAAGTAAAGACTTAGGGCTGCGTACCGCAAGTCCGGACAGTACAGAGGCGAATTTGAGCAAAGCCAACAGCGTCAGGAGTCACAACGATAAAAAGCCAAACCTTGTGAGCGCGCCAGGGAGGAAAGACAGCGACGATAGCGACACCAACGATGTTCGCAGTCACGGTCCAAACGGCGAAGAAATCTTGCGAGAACCCAGGACGAGTACGGAACCCAGTTTGACTGGAAGCGGACATCGTCCAGACACTGTCTTGCCAAGTCAGAGTGACGGCATGGTGGACGCTAATGTCGCTTCGACATCGCGCGACGCGTCGGATGGGTCGCACAAGAGTGGAGGTCCTATCGAAGCGATCAAATACCATGTCTCTGGCGCAATGTCTACAAGCGATCTTCCGGATGGACGACCAGAATCAGAGATGAAGAACATAAAAGAACATGCACTAGGTCATCTGGCGAGGAAGAAGCACAACTCATGAAATGGCATTGTTAAAGAAGGTCGTTTTACACGGCCTCGAAGACTCGACAACCATTTTGACACGAGTTGGGGCTATATTCGGGAATGGGTATGCAAGATCGGGCGAGGCGAATGGTCAGCCCTCGAGGCAGCGTATGACAGACGTGCACGAGGTGTGTTCTCATACATGCTGCAGGGTGCAGTATGCACGGTCGAGGCGTTGAACACTGAGGAATATGCCATTCTGCCGCGGATATGTTCAGATCCATATGGTCTTCAACACTGTTCCTACCTCCACAATTTAGATACACCACTTGGCTTAGAGAACCATTACTCGAGCACTGAGATACAGATCTATTATGTGCAATTAAAGTCAATGTGCAGTATCACAACTCAATTGTGAACAAGAAAGTGAGGCGAGAGCAGCCTAGGCGGTGAACGCTTTTCGTCCCATACAGTTAGCGCATTGCTTATTCCCTCTCTCGCACATCCGTGTGATCCAGTAATCAGCACACACGCGCAACGACTGCTGCATCTCAAAGCCCTCAGGGTAACACAAAGCCGACTTAATTGAGCGCCATGGCAAAATGCGGGTGCGTTGAGAAACAGGGTGTCAGTGCGAGACGACAGCGCGGGGGTGGTACCAGCAGAGCGGCATGGTGACAAGATGGCATATATAAATGGGCAAGTGCAGTCAGCCATAGCATGTCTTCTACTGATCTGGACTGCGGTCTCCAGGGTGATATCGGGTATCCCGAGAAAAGCATCATCCGCTCCGAATTGCGCGAGTTCCGTGTGGCAATCGTGCTACCATCTGGCGAGGCTGGAGGCAGCTAAGAGAAGGCTGAGCAATCTGTCTCACTATTATTGGTCGTACTTTGACCGGTCAACTCGCATCCATCCGTCGTCATCCTGTTCGTCTCTCCAATACAGCCTGTTCGATCCAGTCTGTTTGTGAATATATCCTCGCGAGACTGTGGTCACCGGTTAGGCAGCAGACTTGGCCAAGCAAGCTGACGCAAGGTATGTGCGGCCTCTAGCTTTGCAACATATCTAACACAACCATAGGCTGAGAATTATATTGTTGGGACCTATTTGATGAGTTCAGCCTTGTGCTACCCAGATCACGATAGCTATCGGCACAGGGTTCACCACTTGCCGTACTGGAGTGATTGCGGGGTAGGCATCTGACGCTGGTAAGATAGACCAGCAGCCTAGGATAGGTGCGCACACCCTGATACTCGAGTGGCGTCACGCTGCAAGTAAGAGAATCTATTGTTAGGCAGCACTTGCGGCTCTGTGACTCGAGAGATAAAAGGTTTATGAGGGTATGTCTGCCCCTCCATTTCTTCAGCCTTGCTCGACGTCCTCAAACTACACCTTACTTTTGGCTCGTACACAACTTGGAACTGATAGTTGCAGCAATACTATCACATTGTTGTGTTCTGTACGGTATCTTTCTGCCTTCACATTGCTATTGTATCCGCCGTTTGCACGCAAGTCGCTGTAAACAGATTGTGAGAGAGCCTGGCTCCCCGCTGTTTGTAGGTGCTAACACGATATATAAAGAACTCCCCGTCAATAAAAACGATCACATAACACTCATCCATTATCGTGATCCATGACCTCTCAAGCTACCAAAACCGAATCCTCTCTGTTACCGACTTCCAAAACTCAGACTATATCAGACACTTCAGCATCTTCTCCAGTCATTGTTCCCACTCCATCAGTCACATCAGAACCAGAAAATATCACTCTACGGAACAGCTCCAACATGGAGACCTCCCAGGATCACGTGGAAAGCCAGGTTGTCGAGGAAACCCAGAAACTGGAAGAGCAGGAGGAACGAGTCCCGGCGCCACCGGTCGAAGAGGTGAAGGTCGAGGTTGTTACGGATAGGAAGAAGGCGCACAGCAGTCACAAGAGCAAGCGCCCTAAAAAGAAGTCCAAGCGCGTCATCATCGAGAGCTCATCTTCAGAGTCCACCGATATGGATAGCGACAGTGAGTCCGAGAGCAGCAGTGAGGACGAGAAGGCCAGGCGCAAGAGGAAACTGAAACAAGCTGCTAAGCGAGCGGCGGCCAAGAAGAAGCAGAAAGCAAAAGCCAAGGCTAAGAAGAAGAGTAAGAAGCACGAGATCTCAAGCGATGATTCTAGCTTGTCTGAGTCGTCAGACTCGTCAGACTCCGACTCTGAGCCCTCGAAGAAAAATCGGCGAAAGGCGCTCAAAGTCAAGGCCAAGAAGAGGAAGAGCAAGAAGGCGGACACTTCAAGCGATGACAGTGACTCAGACTCGTCGAGCTCATCAAGCAGCGACTCATCTTCCGAGGAGGAGCAGACTAAGCGCAGGCGCTCTAAGCGGAAGAAGGCGAAGAAGGAGGACTTGTCGTCAACAGAAGAATCATCGGCAGATGAGGATGCTCCAGTGCCGCCGCCCCTCCCCTTGGAAGCTGCTGTTCCTGGCAACGACATTAACACACAAGTTGCTCGAGTTGAGACCATTCTCGCAAATCTCAAGTTGAAGCAAACCGCAGCATCAGCTTCTGCCACTGCTACCAAGCTCGACAAGCCGGTGAAGAAGAATGCTCTCGAGTTCAAGCGTGTCGATCAAGTCTACGACATGAAGATTCGCGACTGGAAGTTGGTCGAGAGCAACCAAGACGCCAAAGACGAGTTCGACTGCGTCTTCACGGTCCGCCGAAGGCTGAACTGGGAAGGCAAGTACCAGGAAACCCAGGTGGACATCAAGTCCAAGGTTCTCCGAAACTGCTTGCAAGAGGTTTTCAAGGAGTGTAAGAGCATTAGTCTCGTTGAGGATACGCCACAGCTCGATCCTCATACCCTCTTCCATTATTACGACGAGATCAAGGCCTACGTCAAGAAGGAGCTGAAGCCGAAGCTTAAACGCGCGAAGAAGTCTAAGGACAAGAAGCTTCGCACGCAGCAGGTCGCCCAGTGTAAACTTCTTCTCAAATACCTAGACGAGGACTATACTTCCGTGCGCAAAGCGTTGAAGCCGATGCTGAAGGCTGGCACCATTACGTATGATCTTGTCTGGGCACTGTTCAAGCCAAACACAATCGCCTACACGCCCACGTATGGGAACAAAGACGATCCGAGATGTTTCCGAGTCGACTTCTCATACGAATATGAGAGCTGGCTGACGCAGGCGAAGTCACTCGTAGTTGATGGAAGATATCTTGAGTATGATGGCAAGTCGTTCGGCTTGGGTGACCATCAGGTGCAGATTCAAGCTTTCAAGGGCCACAAGAAAATCACGAGCTTGTCTGCCTATCCGCTAAAGTATCACAAGGATCCCGAGGTAAGAATGCACTTCCTAGTATCTGAGATTGCTTTATCCGCATCAACAAATTGAAGGAAGAGCAAACAACTGACATCTGGACAGGGTATCAAAAAGCAGCTCATCGAACGAGGCATGAAGTTTGTCGCGCTCCAAGGCATGAATTATCGCCTGCAAAAGGGCATAGCCTACATGAAGCACAAGAACAGCGTCGTGCGGTTCAACATCAACGGCCGAGTTATGATTGACCCAGCCATCTTCCGTCGCATCAACCCGAATTACCAGTTGTCGTACATCAAGCACGACGAGCTGAACCAAGACGAGGACAATGAAGACGAAGAGGATGGCGATAGCGAGGATTGTTGTTGCGAGGACGAGGAGGATGGCTCTGATCAAGAGAAGGACAAGATGCGCATGGTCATGTGGAAAGATCGTAAAGGCAAGAAGTGGCCCATTAAGCTGCCTCAGAGCACGATCGACCAGGAAGCTGGAAAGCATCCAGAGGTGAAGCTGGAGACTGACGACGATGGTACTAACAACAAGTGTCATGTCTTCACCGAGGAAGAGCTGCTCATTGCTTCTCCTGTCGTCTTAGGCTTTGCCTTCTCCGAGAAGTACTGGCTTGAATTCTCACTCTCCGGTATTGAGGAAATTAATTGGAATGCCGAAGCCTTCGATTCGCTCGTCCTACCCGACCGCATCAAGCAAAACCTGAAGGGCCTCGTCAGCTCGCACCGCTTCAACGCCGCAAAGACAATCGACGACGTCATTCAAGGCAAGGGCAAAGGCCTCAACGTCGTTCTTCACGGTCCCCCTGGTGTCGGCAAAACGCTTACAGGCGAATCGATCGCAGAGTACCTCAAATGCCCACTGTACGCAGTGTCGGCAGGCGAACTCGGCACCAACAGCCGCAGCCTCGAGCAAGACCTCAATCGCATCATGGACATTACGCATTCATGGGGTGCTATCCTTCTCCTTGATGAAGCCGATGTCTTCCTCGAGGCGCGCCAGCCACACGATATCCATCGCAACTCACTTGTCTCCGTGTTCCTGCGCTTGACGGAGTACTACCAAGGTATTCTGTTTTTGACGACGAACCGTGTTGAGACATTCGATGAGGCGTTCCAGAGCAGAATACACATGGGCATCAGGTATGAGAATCTGCAACCCAAGGCGCGGAAGAAGATCTGGCAACACCATGTTGGGAAGGTCGAGGCAATGGCGGAGAGGGCGGAGAAGGCGGATGTGAAACACTTCAGCGAGGCGGACTTTGATGAGCTGAGTAAGCGGAATATGAACGGAAGACAGGTAAGCACTTTCTCAAGCGTGTGTAGAACTATACTAACGTGTGACCGCAGATCAAGAATACGGTCAAGACGAGTCAGTCGATTGCGCTGGCGGAGAAGTCGGCTTTCAGCATGGAGCATGTCAAGCGCGTCTTGGAGGTTGCAGAGGCGTTTGAGGACGATATGCGAGGTGGGAAGGGTTACAGAGACGCGATGAGGCATTATACCTAAGATTATAGCTTCGAGCCGGTGCGTTGCGTGGTGCGTTCGATTCTTTGGTATAGGGAAAGGGAAACTTGGTGGATACTCTTCACTTCATCTTGTTCTTCTTTTAACGGCCTAGAGCGCATAACGGCAAGAGTCTGGATGGTCGCATCAAGGTGTCGGTGTCTTCATATACGTTCCTCCATTCTCGGTACTATACGTACCTTACGGCCTTATATACCTAGCTTCTCCTCTCCTGATCACTCGAGTCTGCTCGGCATGTGTGCAGCCAATTAATTCGATTTCCATATGATTGTTGAAACACTTCGCAAGTACATTCTAATTTTGGCTGTGGTCCAGGCCATACTGGATGTCGTTACGGTGACGACAGACGGACGTGTTCTAGACTGGGGATGCCAAGGAGCTCCTCAGCGCATCCCCGCCTCGCTTTCTGGGGCTCTGGGAATACATCGTCCTTTATTCCCGCCCGTTACCTCGCACAACGCGGGCGCGTACAGCCACAGCACCAAGTCAGTGTCGCATTGCATCCCCGAAGCACCGATAAGTGGTCCACAGGTCGTCGCATTATGGACGATGCCCATCCTTCCACCAGTCCGGACAGTGCCGTGCAAGGTCACGACCAGCCACTCAGGAAGAAACAGAAGCGCAACAAGCCAACATTGAGCTGCGAGGAGTGCGTAGAACGCAAGACAAAAGTGAGTGATGCGAATTGATGTTGCGCATGGTTTAAGAGATGGAAATGTCGCGACGTTGAATGACGTGCATGTTGAGTGCAGAACGACTGCAGATGGAAGCAATTGCTGAGCGTGCACGCAGTGTGATCGCACTCGACCCCATTGTCTGGCATGCATCAAGCGACAGTCAACATGTAAATATTCCGAGATTGCGAATCTGATCGCGTCTTCTGCAGAAAAGTGAGTTGCGCATCCCCTGGGCGTCATCAACACCTGACAACCACCCGCGCATGCCTGCTAAGCTTATCTCACAGGGTTGGCGCTGCGCGGAATCCGGGACGATCCAGAAAGTCGAGCACCAAACCAACAGTCGATCCGCAGCCAAATGCGATGTCTGCTCAGGTGCGCTCATGCCAATCCTCTTATTCCCGAAGCGCCCCCATGCGAACAGGCGTTCGCCCACCTTTTCAATATGCTCCACTTTCGGGCATTTGGCAGAGGATGGGAATGTGCTAAGCTTTATCCCGGTAGTTGGCTGACCCACCCTCCAGACACAAATGCAGGCACCGCCGACGCCTATCAGGACACAGTATCGCAGCGTATCGCTGTCATCGTCAGGCTCTTCCCCATTTCTACTATCTAACATACCATACTCAAATCAAACACCTGCCCCGTTCTTCGGCCTTGGCTCTGAGCACCCATTTGCCAACTACTGGACCAGTCGAGGCGGTCTTGCGGAAGTCGTTGGAGTATTGCCTGCAAGAGAACAGGCAGACATCCTCGTCGACAAATACTTCGATGCCGTCGACCCTGTATACCCCATGGTGCATCGCCGGAACTTCTATGCCGACTATGAGCGCTTCTGGTCATTACCACTGGAGGAGAAGCAGGTAGCAGATCCAGTACTGGTCGCTCTCCATTTTGTCGTGTATGCCATGGGCACGCAGTTTATTCACACTCCGTCGAATCAAGAAAGAGCACAAATCGCAGAGTTTTATGTGTCAGCAGCACAACAAGCTCTACGATTGTCGTCATATCTGAGTAGAGCATCAGTGCGAACATTGCAGGCAATGGTACTGATAGGCTACTTCCTCATGAACGACAATCATGCCTCGGATGCTTGGGCCTTTGGTGGAGTTCTTGTTAGGCAGGCATATGCCATGGGCTTGCATCGAGATCCAGACGCCATTGCTCCTCGCTGTTCACGAAGCGACAAGCAGCAACGAAGAAAGCTATGGCAGGCCATCTTTTTCCAGGACACCTTTTTGACTGTGTTGCTCAAGCTACCACCAACAACAACGTTTTCAGATATTCAGCCAGAGTCGCTGGGCGATGAGCTTGATGACTACGTGCCAAATGGTGCATCGACTAATGGAACCACGGACCCAATCATAAACCCGATGAGCATTAGTAACATTGCAAGCATCACAGACTTATATCCTCCATACGAGCTTTCGGATCGTCGATATATCCGCTCCATGTGGCATATGGCGAACCTCGTTTCACGGACTGTTTGCACACCTCGTTCGCTCAACACACCGCTTACGAATTCAGTAAAGCATAAATTGGAGCTGGTAAACGAGTTTTTCGCCCTCCACCAGACCTTTCCCGAAGCTCTTACGACGTCAGACGACAGTGCGATACGCGAAATGGCCGAGACTAATGCACGTGGCTTGCGACAAAATCTGTTCTTCAGGAGCAACTTCTGGCACTGTGTAATGGCGATTCACGCCGACGAGAACATCCCTGAGGGCGTAGCGCCCGATGTCAAAGGAGCACTGGAAGCCGCGCGAATGGCGTTGCAAGCTTTCTTCCACTTTTGGGACTATCTCAAGACGGATGCGAGCGTGTGGTGGGTGTTTCAACATCGGGCTTTTGAGGAAGCGGTAAGTTATTTGCTAGAATATGTCTGTTGTGGGAAAGAGCTGACATGTAGTACAGCTTCTCATGGCACGTATCTTAGGCCAACAAGAACAGCCTCTCTCGCCTCAACATAACGGCATGCCTCCTTCGGCTGATCCGCTCCTGCAACTTGCAAAGGAGGATGCGAGGAAGTGCCTTGAGATATTGGACCTGGTGGGTATTGCCCCGGAGATGCAGAAGACGAGGACGGAGGTGTTGAGGACAGCTTTTGCAGATATTTTATGGTAAACCCAAAAGCTGCGGGACTATTGCAATGGATGTCCGGTTGACAGAATGATTGGCATATGACTATTGAATGTGACATCATAGGTGTGGATCCACAAATATCGGGAACGAGCGCGTAAGGCCCGAGTCTTGCGACCGCAACAGCAGATTTGATGGCATTACGCTATCGTTGTTCTCTTCGTTCATTCACGACAACAGGCGTTGTATCATGGCACTCAGCAGACAGTTATCAGAGTTTGCGCTAGCATTGGAAGCGATTGGGACTGCTATGAGTGCGGTGGCGTTGGGGATTGCTTTTGTGCGCTTGAGGGAGAGGAGAGTGGAGGAGGGGGTATACGAACCAGTGTGAAATGTTGCAACTCGGTTGACGTGTATGTTTCATCGTTCCGGTTTACTGTTCTGCCCACTGAAATGTCATCGCAGGTCGACCACAACCGAGACGGCCCAAGAACACTCATTGTAAGTCATCCTTCGAATATCTCTCCTCTGAGCTTCAAAAAAACCGTTGTTTGGTCACGAGCATATTGCTGCGTTGAACACCCAAATGGGGTGGCAAGTAAGTCTACGGTGTCTTTCATGCTGCATGAAGTACAAAGATCGCGCCTTGCCCAACCTGGCATGGATCAAGTGTGTTCGCAGTCTCGCTTCCAATTCATCCCCCTGACTATTGTTTTCCCCCCAATCATCTCGTTCTTCATTAACCATGCACCCAGGCCCCGTGGGGAACATGAAAATGCACTAACCACTCGAAGCACACCAAGGTCTTCGACACCTGCTTCATCAAGACAAGCCCTCGCCTGGCGAGTTGAAGCCCGGATAAACGCCCCGTCGCAACAGCTCGATGTGGGGCCCCGCAATCAATTTCCATTAATCTCGACAAATGGCAATGTCGCACGTTAGATGGAAGAAGCTTCGATGCATGTTCTCCGGTCCAGCCTAGGATCACTCGACAGCACGAGCGAGGGTTCGAAACAGCGACGACCCGGACATGAGGTCAAACCAAACATCGCAGCCAATGACCATGGCAAGATCAGGCTCGGCACAATATCGGACGACCCATATCGACGAGCAAGATGGCTTGCGGCTCAACTGGTCCCGCTGTTCCCATATTGAGGGGCAAAAGTAGTCGCTATCACGAGGCGACTGACATGACTTGTCAGGTATCTTGGAAAAATGTATAAAATGCAGTGCAACCTGCATCCCAGGATGGTCAGGAAACTCAACAACCCTGTACTTTTCTGTCCCTCGTTGCAATGGCTTCTCGCGCACTTCTCGCGGCTACCCTGTTGGGTCTTGCCGTTGCTCAAACCCCTGGCGCCGGAACTGAGGTACATCCCAAGCTCACGACCTGGAAGTGCACCAAGGCCGGAGGATGCACGCAGAAGAACACCCATGTGGTCATCGACTCGGCAAGCCATTGGATTCACCAGAAGAACAACACTGCTCTTGGCTGTGGAAACTGGGGAAGCGCTGCTGATCCCACTGCATGCCCGGATGAGAAGACTTGCGCGCAGAACTGTATCATGGAGCCCATCTCGGATTACACCAACAATGCCATCTACACCGATGGCGGAAACCTGAAGCTTGACATGTATAACCCAGCGGGTGGCGTTTCTAGCCCTAGGTTGTACCTGCTTGGTGAGGACAAGCAGAACTATGAGATGCTTCAGTTGACGGGCGGCGAATTGTCCTTCGATGTTGACGTCTCGCACTTGCCTTGCGGTATGAACGGTGCTTTGTACCTTTCTGAGATGAGGGCGGATGGCGGTCGCTCGGAGCTCAACCCCGGAGGTGCTACCTACGGTACTGGGTACTGTGATGCCCAGTGTTTCGTAACACCTTGGGTTGATGGTGTCGTAAGTACATCGCAAATCATTGAATAGCTGCGACTAACTTGTCCAGGGTAACATCGCCGGCAACGGTGTCTGCTGTAATGAGATGGACATCTGGGAGGCAAACGCCCGCTCCAACCAAATTGCTCCCCACACTTGCGGCAAGGAGAGCCTTTTCACCTGCTCTGGCACCGACGAGTGTGGTCCTAAGGGTGTTTGCGACAAGTACGGCTGCGGAGACAACCCGTACCTCCACCGTGACGACAAGCTCTTCTATGGCCCTGGCCTCAAGGTCGACACCTCGAAGCCCTTCACTGTCGTCACCCAGTTCCCTACCAACAGCGAGGGTGTGCTCCAGGCGATTGTTCGCAAGTACGTCCAGAACGGTGTTGTCATCGAGAACACCAACATCAACATCACCATGGATCAGCCATTCTGTGACGCTCAGGGCGGTGCTGCGCAGTTCAACACCCTCGGTGGTCTGAAGGGTATGGGAGAGGCGCTTGCTCGCGGTATGGTTCTTGCCATGTCCATCTGGTGGGATGAGGGCGGCTTCATGACGTGGCTCGACTCTGGCAGCGCTGGACCTTGCAATGCTACCGAGGGTGACCCTAAGGTCATTCAAACCATTGAGAAGAACCCGACTGTCACTTTCTCCCAGATCAAGTGGGGTGAGCTTGACTCTACATACAGTGGATCTGCGACGAATGCCACTGCGTACAAGTGGAGGGCGTAAAGGGCGCGAAGGACCCGCAAAATGTAGATATCTTGTAAATATTTGTGAATGAAGAGATGTACATACTTGATTGATGTCGATAGGTGTATTGACTTGGTGGGGCTTGTCTGTATGCTTACAAATGTCGCGATGACGATCAGGTACCGCGGTGAGTGGGTCCAGGTACGATTCAGATCTCGGTATGAATTTCGAGGATGGCTGTGACGACAGCCTTGATGCAGGCCAAGCAATCCTTGAAAGATAACTCTCGAGGTTTGCATAGAACTTTTACGATGTGAAGCCACCAAAATGTTCCAGACTGTGCCGCTGCAAGCTTGTCATGCGCCACATCCCGTCCTGCAGCACCTCACCTTCACAACTCTTCATCGCATATGCGCACATAGTAAAATGACCAACATGCTCTCCACCTGACTCAGTTCCCTTCACCGGCCCTACAAACACAGTGCAAAACACGAACAAAGCGACTCGTCTTTGTCATCACCCACCCCCAAAAGAGTTGAACCCCACCACCCGCCCTTCGGCTAATCCAGCAGCGCACCGCAGCACCACACCCCCTCCAGCCTAGTCCCCCGAACACTCTAGATCTGACTCAAGCCAAACTGCGTCGCTCAGCCCTGCCTGCCACGCAACATACTACGCAGCAAACGGCGCCGCATATCCACCTTGGTCTGATAAGCCGCACCTTGGTATATCAGTAGTGTAGTAGTTTATGTGCTCTAACACCGTCTGGGGCTGCGGTAAGCGAGCTTGCGCCCTTCTGGTGACTGGGCAGTGGACCGATTGCGGAGTGAGTCACCTTGGCCTATGAGGTGAGTGGATGATGCGCTCGGTGAACTGGACTTGGTTTTGAGGCAGAGGCGGCGCGGATGGGGTTGGGTTGACGTGGCTGAGGGCGTTACAGGTTTGCGGCGCTGCGGCGGCGCGGCGGGCGTGTGTGTGTGGTTTGTCAGATGGGTTGGTGAGTTGGGGCTGGGAAGGGAGGGAGGTATAAAGCTTGCCTTGGGGCCTGGTGTCAGATTTTGTATAATCAGCTCAGCATTTTTCAAGATATCAAGAGTTTTACAGTATTAGATACATTTCTTATTTACGATCTACTCAAATCAACATCCAAAATCGAGAATCTCGCAATACCACCGGCAATCGAGAACACAACACCAACACATCACGACCTCATTTCTCATCCGAGCACAATAACCCAACACCACACACAAAATGAACACCTCATATCGATCAAGCACAAGCACCATGTCCGAAAAAGACAACATGTCCACAAAATCAACATCAACAATCGCATCAACAGTCGCTCTGATCAAATCAATGCTCCCCTCAAAGCGATATACAAAGCCAGCGGCGCCGAGGAGTAAAGAGACGCCGAAGGAGAAGTCAGAGCGAAAAGCTATCGAGGCGGAAGCGAGGTATTATGCCTTCCGATAGGTGATGGTTGTGAGTGAGGGGTAGTGGGATGGGATGAGGATGATGGGGTCCGGATGGGGCCGGGTATGATGATGTGAGAGGGGAGGGGGTAGTGTGGACAGCAAGGAACTGCGTCTTTCCGAGGCATATGGGCTTGGTATTAGTCTGTTGAAGGGTTGTTGGTTAGAGACAAGATGCGCATACCCATTGTCGAGGTTCAATTTACGAATCTGGTTTTTGAAAGTGTATTTCAGTGTGGCTGTGTGCTGGTAGGCAGTAATACTAATTATGTCATATGTTGTAGAAAGAAAGCTCAAGTGACGAGCTCTTTATGGAGTATACATTTAAACATTCAAGTTTTAAAAGTAACCCAAGCCTAGCTGACCATCTATCGGAAGTATGTCTAGGACCATTTCGTTTCGCCTTAAATATGCAACAATAATTATGTGGGAAGTCTTTCACCGTACCATTAGCTGTCACTTATTCCGGCCGCTTTCATCCTCTGGGACGCACAGACTTGAACAACCCGCAAGGGTTATCTTCTGCTCGCTCCTTCTTAATTTCATTATGCTGCTTTCTTTGTTTGAGTCCCAACTATTCGCAATATATCAAGTGTTCGTACAATACTTCAACTCAATTTCGCTATCAACATGGAGACGGACATGGATGTTGGCGCCATCAGGACGAGGTAAGCAGATTGGACTTTGAGAGCATGATCAGACATTTCATTCAGCACCGGTTTGTTCTCTGTCCAGGCAATCTAACAGAGTTCTCGAGCCACACGTTTTGGTTGTCTAATGTACGACGCATAGCATCAAGTACCTGGATACAGTGGGCCTGGTCGACAATATTTCAGAGCAGTGCTCTTCATCTGTAAAATCAATATCGCCTTCACGACCCATCAGTACTGACATCAAACAGTAGCGAGTACCGAGGCTCCGATGAGGAACAAGATGTTTCCAGTATCCACTCTTCAGATTGGGCGACGCCGCCACACCAGAGGGAGGCAAACGAATCACGCGGGTTCTCTCACCCTACATCGACGCCTTGTGCAAACTCAAGTGAGGCCGGCGGCTTCTCTGATCCTGCGTCGTCGCCTTGCGCAGACCGAAGCGAAGGTAAGCTTGCGAGCGATCACAATCATTTGCTTGCTCACTCCTTAAAGGCAGCGATAGCGATCTTCCCGCTCCGCCACGACGATCTACTCGCAATCGCAATCCTCGCCCTCGATACACTTCTCCTGCACACCTCGATTCTGAGGACGAGGAAGACGGCGTTCTCTATTCGGTATCACCCACCCCAACTGACGAGCCTTCTCGTCAACGCAGCTCGCCTAGCCTTTTCGTGCCCGAGGACGAAGAGGACGAACAGCCGTTTATTGTACGAGGCGAAACCACACTTAGCAAGCCAGAGAACGTCCTACAGAAGGTCTCCGGAATGGAGGGACTCAAGCGCGCCCGCGACATCAAGGACCAGATCGAGATGAACATCTCGCTCCTGCAGCCCCGCAAAGATATTACTAGCAAGCGTCCTGAACCAAAAGCAGATCCAGACGAGCAGCTGATCAAGGAACTCCGGTACGAACAGAACATGAGCTGGGCCGAGATCGCCGAGCGACTCAACGAAGAGCGCCGTGAGCGCGGAGAAGCCGCCACCTTCACATCCACCTCCGTTTACTCGCGCTTCGTCCGCCTCTCCACCACTACTGCGACTCCGATTGGCGAGATCGGCTTCCATGGCAAAGACTATGAACATCTGGTCCAAGCCAGCCTGTCCACAAATGCAACACCAAATGCCAAGGGCAAGAAGCGCGTCAAGAACTTCGACAACCCCAAAGAGCTCGATGTCAACATGCGACATGAAGTCAAGGGTAAAGAGAGGGAGGATCTGGAGACGCCGGAGAGGTCGGAGCAGCTGATGCAGGCGGTGGCGAAGGTCGAGAGGAATTTCTGGCTGTTGGTTGCGGATGAGCTGGAGCGGAGTACAACGAAGCTGTATTCGCCTACCACGTTGGCTGATCGATATCACGCCATCTGATTGTGGCGGGCAGGCTGAGTGACTCGGGGATGATTGGTCAATATGGACTCGATGCAACTTCGAGAGGCGTTGGCATTGTCCGGATATTTGGCAAAGGAAACTTGGAGGGGGTCATTGATGCCTAGACTTTGTTGCCTGTGCAAGTCCCTCGATGGACTTCATTATGGAACACTCGAAGTATGGATTTCTTTCCATGTGTTTGGTGGCATCATGGAAAGTCGAGAATAATGTCTTTCACTAATCCTAAAATGACAACCCACGCTAGATGTGCATCTGTGACTTGAGTCCTACATTCGCCATCAACTGTATCTGACTTACTAAGTCTTAGATTTGTTGGTTTTCCGAGTCTCTATGCCTTTGCCATCCTTTCCTTCCACATCGTCCTGGTTGAATGATGAGGTCCCATGATCAAAAGCGGACTATGCCACGAGCTTACATGTAGACAGTAGGTCAGGATTAGTTCTTATACACTAATTATAGCAAAGAGCTTTTGGCTGTAGCAGGATTATGAGTAAGTCAACGAGGCTTGCCATGGAGACTATTGTCCTCATGCGTGCCTGTTCGCCCACATCAGCGACGCGGGATCAGATCCGTCAGCTGTCCCATGCTCCTCTCGGTGCGGCTTGGAGATTAATGTCTTCTGGCCTCTGGTGCCCTCGTGATGGACCGGGGCTTGGGGTTGAGTTTAATTGACAAGGCCTCGATTTCCCTCTAAAGCTGAAGATGGAAAGAGAGACCGATACGGTAGAAGTTGAGGCTAGCTGATGCTGTTCCTGCAGGGGCGTGGGCGTGCGAATCAAAATTCTTTTATTTGAAATGTGGGATTCTAGTGCTGAGGGGCAGGGATTCCACGATCTGGGTGTTTGCAGGAGACTTGGGTGTTCATTATTTGTGGGTCGAGGTATACGTGACTCGTGATACGTTTGCTGCTTACTGTATCGACGGCAGAGAGACGCCTCTAAACGAATGTCGCTAAGCGAAGAGTATCGAGAGAGATGCAGAGAACAGTGCGCTTCACCTTACGCTGCAAGGCTACTGCGTTTGTTCAAGACTTCAGGTTACCTTGGCGCTGGTGTTGTCGCGTCTTCAAACCTCACGATACATACGATATGGTGGAAGTGCTGCAGACTTATTTGTTAGATCTCGTGAACAAATAAGAGTACAGGAAGTAAGCTTATTCAAGATACCGGATATCTCGGCGGTTGTGGTAAGGCTGAAGACCCTTAAATCTCAGCCTGGACCTTCGAGCGAGCCGGGATAGCTCGTGTCACACTCGACGGTACAGAACTCAAGTTACGAGCTGCGTGTGACGGACTTTGCGATATTCTAGAACTTTAGACCCCTAAGTAAGCTTGGGCCGCTCGTGTCACCCCATTGACAGCGACTCAACACCACTGACGATATCGCGAAGATTATCGCAACACGGGACACCAAAATACGAATACGAGCTGCGTGTGACGAGATCTTACCCTAGAAATGGGGATATTTCCCTTCTCGGTGGTTGCGAGGGCATGGTGGAGTGGCAGCTGTAGATGGGGTAGATAATAGTGTTGTTATAAATCATTAAAGATTTCTCATCGAGACATTGCCATATGAGAATCGTCACGTAAATCGAGAGCCGTTCGGCTACCGCCCGATGGTCATCCGTAGGACGTCTGTTGAATGGCGTGTGACAGTGGCTACATAAAGGCCAAATCGAATTGGTCGATCTGAAGCTGACAGCGCTATTTCGAATTCAGGTACAATTTCTCACACTCCGTCATGTTGGTGGCAGAAATCGATCTTGATAGTGAAACTATCCTTGTCTTATGTGGTGTCGAGCTGTGTTACCCACCATTTTCTTACCACCACCACCACCACCATTCTCGATAAGTTTGACAACATGGAATACAGCTCAAACAATTTTCTTTCAATGGTTACACTTCAATTAAGGCAGCTATCTCTTAACTGATTGTCGCGATATTAACACTTCGAGGTTCATTGGAAGGTTGGCCCCAAAAAGCACATACTGAATTGCCTGGATTGGTCAAGTTAACCCCTTGAGCTACACCTGATTCAACACCAAGACAAGGATTGTAGTGGTGCAAAGATGTCGCGTCGAGCTGACGGTGCTCGCTAGCGGATCTCCCGTAAAAGGATGCCACCTTTGTCGAAAGCTAGCAGGGGGCGGCCCATCCCGGATAAGTTAAGATAACGACAAATGCTACCACAACCGTGGCGCACAAAACACAGTGCTTCTGCACTGACTGGACTCTCTCTCTCCTGATCACCACACAACCACGAACTCCGTGATGGCGAATACCACCAACACCACCCCAGTCAGGGTCTATGAACCAACACGAGGATACTGGTGCCAGCACCTCAAGGATGTATTCGTAGCGTGGGTGGACCCTTGATACCATACACAACTATGTGGGCTTATGAGAAGAGCTATTCGTATGTAGGATATGTCCTCAAAACGGGCATCCAGCTGTATAAATAAGTTGGACTTCCCTACCTTTGGCAAGCCAACTGGCTACTTCCAAGCTCTCTCATCAATCATGCGTTTTCTCTCAGTGGTAGCCTTTGGCCTGCATTTCCACGGTCTACTCTCTCAGGATTTGGATGCAAATGGCGTATCCCTTGATCAAAAAGTCCTGGCTATAGAGAGGCTCTTATTGACTCCTGGAACGATCAACTTCCCTGTCCAGCCTTGCGAACTCAATCTTAACTCGGCCCCAAATAGTGTCTCTGGTGATCAAACTGCAGCTCAGTGGGTCAGAACGGTTTTTCATGATTTCATCACGGCCGACGTAAAGGCTGGTACTGGGTAAGCAAGACAATTCTGACTTCTATGACTATTCTGACAAAAGTAGCGGGCTTGATGCATCGATCGGGTTCGAAACGACCCGGGATGAAAATCTTGGTCTCACATTCAAGAATACTTCCTTCATCGATGAAACGATTATAGGCGTAAAGACCTCGCGATATATTGGTGACCGCAGACTGACTTTCATAGTTTAACTTGTTTGCCGAGGTATACATCTCTACCGCCGACTTCATCGCACTCGTAAGTCCACCTCGTATGGTCGTGTTTCCGAGCTGATCAAGCTAGGGGCTTGCTGCGACACTCAATTCTTGCGACTCTGGTACTCCACTCGTGAAGCTTCGTGCAGGCCGTATCGATGCTACTGTTGCAGGTCCAACAGGCGTGCCAAAGCCAGAAGATGGCTTGGCCTCGGCTACCACTGCTTTCGCGAAAGCCGGTTTCAATCAGACTGAAATGATTCAGGCAGTGTAAGAGCTCTAGCTTCTTGATCGTCTCAAGCTCAGATAGGGCTAACACTTCTCAGCGCTTGCGGTCACTCATTAGGCTCGGTTCACAAGGTTGACTTCCCTCAAATTGGTAGGTCGTGATGAAATGAACATGTATATGAAATAGCTAATGGTTAACCTAGTGGGCAACGACGCAACTACTGAGTGAGTGATATGCATTGTGCGGTACTGGAAGCGATGCTAATTGGAGTCTAGTGTATCGCCCCCTGGCACCGGTGCTGATACCTTCGACAGCACTCCGTTCAAGTTCGACAACACAGGAGTCCAAGAATATCTCACCGGGACTGGGAAAAGAGGTGGTCCTCTTGTGACCACCAAGAATGTTACCATGCAATCTGATCTCCGCATCTTCAAATCTGACAACAATGCCACGATCAAAGCCATGTCTTCAGCTGCGGCTTTTAGAAGTACTTGCTTAACCATCTTCGCGAAGATGCTCGATACCGTTCCTAAGAGCGTTACGCTCTCCAGTCCTATTGGTCCCCGACCTTGGATAACCAAAGAAAGTCATCTGGACCTGACGCCATCCGGAGTTCTTCGGTTCTCTGGTAATATCACAACGCAGTCCAAAGCAGCGGGCGCCGCCCCGGCTACAGCTTCTTATGCATTCCTCACAAGCAGTGGTAGCACTGCAAAGAGCGGGAACAGCCAAGCCGGACGTAAGTCAGGTCTCTTCTGCAAAGTAGACCAAATTTGCTGACCTCAGAAGGCTTGCAAGATAACACTAGCAATGGTGCAGTCTCAGAGCCATTTGGAAAGATCACTGACTACTCTTTCAACGATACTGTTCCCGCCGGCGTTACGTCCATCAAGATCCAAAACTCCTACACGGAGAACTTCAACACGAATATTTTCCTTGTACCTTCTCAATCTTTCATCAACAATAACGGTAATACTGGTATAGCTAGCTACCGTGTCCGTGCGGCTGTATGATTCCCACGACTTCCCACTTTCACCGATCCAAGCTAACAAGCTTCTACAGTTGCTCACATCACTTGCCACCTCGAGCACAAGTGTGACGGGGACACTTTATTATCCGTCTGCACAAGCCGGGTCCGTCGCTCCCAAATGGACCCGTACGCCTTTCACCTTGACAAAAGAGAAGACGCTGGGCAGCTATACCATATTCAAGGGACAAGTGACCGAACCTGGCAATTCTGCCGCCGGTCTACGCCACATTGACGTGCAGTCCGGCAGTCTTAGGAGCGCCAAAATGATTGCCTCCCCTTTTGCTGGGGATCAAAACTTCTTTGGGTCGTGCTCGGACTTCACTAAGTGCTAAGACTGACGTCAAGCACAAAGGCTGACGGGAACCGGTCCTGATTTACCATGTGGGAGTGTTTTAGTGTGTATCTATAGGATATATTTGTAGTATACTATAGTGCTACTGCGAAAGGATTACTGTAAGGTTATACTACCAATCTCATGATACTCCAATGCGATACGGGTGAGGCGCGAGGAATCGTAAACGCTGACATTGGCCTGGCGGGCGGCAAACAAACACGCAGCGGAAACTTCTCCAATATTGCGCCAAGTTTCAGAGTTCAATGGTATCTTTCCACTCTGGAATACAGTCCTAGTGCTCATCACAAAGTCTCAGACGTCCTCCTTCGGCAGTCCCACGATTCGCCTCGCTAGGCCAAAGATTCCCACATGCATTCAATCCCATATCTCCCGTTTCTGGGTCGTGTAGCAGAAGCTCAATCAGTGTACGCAAGGTAAATCGCAGCATATACACACCCTTCCACTCACTACTTGTAATCGAAACTCCCGTCCCTTCTTTGCATAGAAGCTGCGATCTGTTATTCCGTGGTAGCTGCAAGTGGATCAAATCCGTGGTTCTTTTCTCCAAGGCAGGGCTGCCATCGTCTTCTTTGGTTTCTTGTCTGATACGTTCCCAGAACATATGGCCTTGGGTGTCAGGACATGCGGTGCCCAAGCAAAACACATGCCCTTCCTTCTTTTTCCATGACGAAGGAATCCAATTTGAGCAAAACAGGCAACCTGTGGGCCCGGGAGCTGAGGCATACATGTGGATCGTGGCGAAGGGTTTGTCGATGTCGTGCTGGAGGGTATCAAAGTCCCATGGACCCAAGGCATGTGCAACAATAGCTGCTGAGCATAAGCAGATGGACCTCTCACGTAGGCTAAGCACCTGGCGCAGGATCTGTTCCTCTGGTATATCGTAATCCACTTTCAGTACCTTGGCCTCTTTTGAAAGGGCCAGGAGTGAGTAAATGCGATCTCTCCTTATAGCACATTCCTTGTGTCGAAATCGATGTAGCAAATTGACCAGACCCCAATTCTTAAGACCTTGGCCGAACGGATCGTGCTCTGTGTCTTGGTCTTCCTTGCGGAAGATGACGTCGATGATGTTTTCAAAAGCACTGTCCCCGTGGTATTGTACTGCCGATCTATAGGTCTTTGCCAAAGCTATGAGTCCATGCGCCTCAACACCAGCAAGCACTACAGTACGGTTGGCGAGCAAAACTTCTTGCGTTACCTGTAGCGAGAGAAAGTTTAGCTTGAGACTTCAATGAAGGAAACTAAAGAGACTTACCCAGGCTCTTGACCAGTAGTCATTCCTAATGAAAGGCTCGAAGAGCTTTTCAGCCTTGCCCGTAGTATCGCTGAGAAGATCGGAATAATACGAGTTTCTCCAGGAATTGATAGTAGGGGCAATTGATGGTTCCCTAAAGGAACGACGCCCGAGGTCCACAATTGGTCGGGACATCCAGAAAGGAACCGTTCGCCGCAAATCTGCGTATGTGTCCGGCCTTGACTCGAAGGCGGCCTCGTTGACCTTCTGCAGGACTCCCGCAACCTCGGAATCGTCCCCTAGCCACACCAGTACGCTCTCAGCATTCGAGTAGATTCTTCCCATTTGCTGAACCTGATGATTCCGTTCCGATGTATTGCTTTGGTCGATGCAGAGAGCGTCGATCCATAGATAGGTGCTGTAGAGCGTTTGTCGAGCTATGGAGAGAAATGCGTGTAAATTTTGACGGACCCTGAATATCTTCCCGTTCAATGTTATCATGAAAGGGTCTTGTGTATCACCCCAAGCGTAGGAAAGACACTGGTACCGTGGCAAACCATTGCTATTCGCTACTGGTCGTTTACCAGAACCAAGGCTTTGTCCCTTGTTCTCTGGACTCCGAGGCAGTGTGTGGTGACTGATCCTGCATTGAACCAACGACTCTGTTGATAGACTTGGTAATATCTCTACCAGCCGGATAGCTAATTTGTCATGGTCGAGCTGGTTGTGCCTGAATTCGACCGTGCGGGGCTCGATCGCATGTGTTAAGGTTTCCATGTTGCCAGCCCGGGGCGTTATCTGATACTAAGAGAGCGAACCGGCCGAGCGGTTCGAGTGAGGTATAGATGGGCATTACTTGGACCGAATGCGGCCTGCATACAGATAAGACGCAGAGGACTGAGTCACACATCGCCAGCTGCAACACCGCCACAAATCCCTTGCCTACAGAAGCTGCAAGAGCCTGGAGCCTGGAGCCAACGTACGCGAAAACCGAGCAGTGCCGAAAGCCAGTCTACGTCAAGGTGTCCGGGGTTTGATGAATCGCCCAAGGCGCAGTAAGCACCACTATCATGTGGGGTACGGTGGGCTAACCGAAAATGTCGCAGCTGACCGCAACACTTCGTGTCTTCCGCGTCTTCGCGAACATTTTAAGCCACGGCAAAAGTGACTTCATAAGTTCCGCAAGGTATTTAATCATCTCGCTTGAGTATGCGTCTTCGTAGAACAAGCGAAAGAGCTCTTTTGCGGTCATACTAGGCCTCTCTCACGCTCACGTTTCCACTTACAGACTAAACCACGCTGCAGTCAGCAAGTAGCCATCCCAGCCAACGATACAGTCTGGCCAGTCGTTGTCACTTGTAACCATTGGGAGCGGGGCGGCGCGGGCAAATCGTTTACCCGTGTCGCTGCCTTTCAGTTGCCAATGTTACGCCCTACGATGTTGCGCTGCCGTCTGCTCACAAAACCTAGGATCTCCATAAGACACCACTTTCTTCCACAAGTCACAATCTATTCACTTCTAAAGCACTCATAATCTATTCACTTCTAAAGCACTCATAATCTATTCACTTCTAAAGCACTCTTTTCGTGGTACCACAATATCCCCGCATATATTCAGAAAATCAAGTTCAGGCAGGATGAACAATCGTGCAGCATTCGTTGAGACGGAAAAAGGGCAAATTGTGGTACGCGATGCTGAGATTGCTGAGCTCGGGGAGGGTGAAGTCTTGGTCAAGGTCCACGCATGCGCCATCCAGCCTGCAGACTCCAAGGTAGCGAAGCTCTCTATGGTTAAAGTCGAATATCCTGCTGTGCTTGGAAGCCCTGTCGCCGGTGCTGTCGAAGCTGTCGGCCCTGGTGTTACTGATGTGTCTGTCGGATCGCGGATCGTGTGCGGCACGAAGGTTTTCTCACAGAAGAAGGCGAAATTCGGTGGATTACAGCGTTTCTGTGTTGTAGATGCGTCCGAGATCGTCCACGTAAGCTGTCACATCGTTCCTGAGAGCAGTTAACTCATGGTCACATAGATTGGCGATGTAGAGTATACGAAAGCTGTCACCCTTGCTTCATATACTCCTCCTGGGGCTCTATTCGGGTCCAACACGTTGAACCTACATTGGCCGACGGTCCCTGCATCTCCACTGCCAGCCAGTGAGCAGGGAAAGAAGATCGTCATCTGGGGCGGTTCCTCGGCCATGGGAGCTCTGTCTATCTCCTATGCGAAACAAGCGGGCTATACTGTGATCAGTACCAGTTCACCTCACAACTTTTCCATTCTCAAAGAATGTGGCGCCGATCACATCTTCGACCATAGCGATCCGGCCACTATTGAGAAGATTCAAGACCTCTTCCCCATCGACTACTGGTTCGATACCATCGCTCTCAAGGACTCGGTCTCGACCATCCTCAAGATTCTGGCACCTGAAGGTAAGCCTGTTACGAAGGCGCACATCCTGACATTACTGCCTTCTGTCATGTTCGGCATCAAAGAGTTTCCAGAAGGAATTACTGTACAATTCCATCAATTTTCGACTCATGCTCCAGCCAACGCAGACTGGCACAAGCACTTCTTAGCGAGCGGCGGATTTATAGAGCAGGCTATCAAGCAGGGCATTCTGAAGGGTGTTCCTGCCGATGTTTCAGGTGGATTAGACAGCGTCTCCGATGCGATCGAACAGAGCTACAAAGGTGTGAGTGGACGAAAGTTGGTAATCGAACCGTGGGTATGAGGCCAGTTTCACTTCAAGGGCAAGAAACCATTGTGAGTTGAGCCGATCAGGGAGGACATTTCATGTTTTGATAATTATGTCTGGCATAACTTAATTAATTTGTCGGTGTCTATGGAAGTATAGTGATTGTCATCCGTAATGCAATGCTAGTCGCGAGGAAAGTCTTTGGTTGTACGAAGCGATCAGTCATTTTGATGCTAGGCTCAATGCAAAGAAAGCCTTGTGTTGCGGCGCACAAATAACTTGACCTGATGTAAACGTGAGACAATGAAGTTGGGACGTGCTTTCTTGTTGCCTTCGTGAACAATCTCGCGGACGATGGTCTGTGGGTCTGACCACAAAATAAGCCTTAAGGCAGGGTAACGGTCCGATATTCTGACATCCTCCTGCATCCGGCTAGCTTTTGCGACACAGCCAATCATCATCCACTCCTGCATGGTAAGGCCAGCCACCATAAATTAGCTCAATATAACTGTCCCCTTTTTTTGGTGTTTTCGCGATCCTACACATCGCGTTCTTTGCTGTTCGGAGCCTCTGCTGCCTGTTGGCATAGGCCACAGCCTCTAAGAACACGGATCTAGGCCTCATAGTGGTAGGTGGCAGCCTCGCCCAGACGGAAGATGATCGTGAACGTTAGTAAGGCAGACTGATACCTAGACGGTGTCTCCATCTGGTACTGAATTAATGATGATGATCGGCAAGTATAAAAGTAGTGGGAAGCTTGCAGTCAGAATTCTTTACCAGCGCAACTTCGCAAGCATTCTTCACAGTTTGCTCTCCATTGTACCACAGCGTAATTGACTCGGTCGCCAATATGTTGTCCAAATCTCTTGCACTTGCATCCATCCTTTCGACGGCTATCGCCGGACCAGTCGCTTCTCTTCAAGCGAGAGCTGCTCTGCCTAATGTCGAGATTAAGGCCCTTCCAGCTGGATGCGCCTCGTTCCCGGACTACAATGCGGACACAAAGATAGCGGGTCCCTGGAGTATCACGGTCGCAGCAGCTGAAAATCCCGACCTTTTCAACTATGGAACCAGCACCTCCTACTCGCTCGCAATAGGAAGCCAGGGACGACCTGTCATGCGATGGGGCTTTGTATGTATTTGGAAACCTCGCCTCTCAGAAGGAAGTGTCTAACACAGATCGTGTAGGTCAACCTTGGCTTCGCTTTCGGTATTGCGCGCTCGTGGTATCAATGCCAGTCTGACAAACTGCACGTATACGCCGATACCAAGGTCAATGCTGCAGGCGCGCCTGGAGAAACCAAGCTCACACCTGTCGCTTTGTCTCCGTATCCCTACGATGCAAGCCTGCTCTACTTGATCGATGGCGAGCAGCCTACTCTGTATGAGCATTATCTTGACGGAGAGAAGCAAGATGGATACTTCCTTGGAGGATATGACACAACGACTTGGGGAGTCCAGTGGCAGGAGGCAGACTCCACAAGCTATTTCTTGCCGTACTACTACATGAGGCTGCTTCCGGAGGGCCAAGAGCTGAAGACGAACGAGACCAGGGTCCACATCAAGATTCAGGTCTAGATACTGGTTAGCGACAAGCTGGACCGCGGGAGTTTCAGCAAGTCTGAGGTACTATTGGTTCAAGTGTTGGCAGCTGATGAGGAATATGACTGAGAGGGAGCAGTGTTGCGGGAAACGTGTAAATCTCTTTGTCATACAATTCGAAAGTGCGTCCATGGGAAGTTCTAATGTCAACCCATCAACGAAGTTCCTCATCCTGAATGCATGCAGCTGTTCAGACAAGCTTTTTTGTTGGTGTGGGGTAAAATTGATAATCATCGTGACCAGGCCCCGACGTCGATCCCATCTCCACATGTTCAGCCATGACGATTCCCGGACGCCATATTCCGGACCGGTTCCCAGGTTCTCTTCCGCTGTGAAACATGTCCAATCCAGGTTTTGCCAGCATAGCGCAATATATACAACGGGTGGTGTCGTGCCTAACCCCGCTACAACACCACATTAGCCAGTTTGAGCTTAATCAAAAGCTGCCGAATTAGGTGAAAGCACTATGTAGAAACAGCAACCATTGGCGATCCTATGATGCAGCATCAGCAATGTTAAAGAATGGGAATGTAACGTCTGATCACCAGGACGGACATATTAACTTTTCCTTCCTATAGCTGGTGCATTATGACTTGAACGGCTCCGTTGTTGTAGTCACTGAACAGGCAATCATCTGAGATATAAAGCCTGTAACTGCGACTACAGAGAATCATAATGCAGAGATAGGAGATAGTCCTTGATATATACAGCAGCCATGAAGACCTTCGTTCTTTCGCTCGCCACAAGCTTGCTTGCCCATCGAGCCGCTGCACACTACGTCTTCAACCGCCTCATCGTCAACGGCACCATCTCCAAAGAATGGCAATACGTTCGGGATGTTACTGGTAATGCTGGCACCCGCGAGTCAACCTGGTTCAAAGCCTTCCCAATTTTTGGTCCGGAGAACGTAAACGTGACATGCGGTCGCGGGGCCTTCCCCGTATACAACGCTGCAACCATCGAGACCGCCACCATTGTCGCAGGTGATGAATTCGGCTTCATGGTCTCACCGCCCATGTTCGAAGACGATCTCATCCAGTACATCTATCACGACGGACCTGGACAGATTTTCCTCTCCAAGTTACCTGAGAATATCAAAGACCTGAACGACTACGATGCGAGCGGAGACTTCTTCAAGATCGGCTATGAAGGACCAATCAACGCCACAGCGTGGTACTTGCAGGACAAACTTTCGATGAACGCTACGGTGCCAAAGACTACGCCACCTGGCAAATATGTGCTGCGCATCGAGCAATTCCTGCCCTCTTCGCAGCACGGCCAAAGCCAGTGGTTCGTCAACTGCGCAAATGTGGAAATTGTTGGAGAGGGGGGCGGGACTCCTGGGCCTTTCGTCAAGTTCCCGAACGCATATAGCGAGGACGAGCCCAGTGTCTGGTTCCGAGAGCCAGGCACGGAACAGGGGTTCCCAAAGGACGCAATGACGTACGTGGAGCCGAAGCCTGCGGTGTGGACTGGATAAGTTGGATCGTAGGACAAGTAATTGTTACATGAGACAAGATGGATTGAACGATAGGCACAAGTTTAGCGACTAGAATATGTGATTATCATAATGAAACGCACGAGATATGAATGCAACACAAGTTGACACTGCACTATCTCTCGTCTTCATTGTATTCGGCAGGCGGAAGTTACGCTTCCAATCGCATCGCAATGATACTCTGTGAGCCTGCGGAACCACAAGAGGCTCCAGCGGTGCGTGTCGTGTAAGTGAACAGTCTAACACACGTCGACAATGGCCTCGATAGTAGTAACAATACCTTCTGCATAAGGCGAGTAGAAACAACTTCTGTATAGGTATTCTCAATTCCGTATACCATTCACCATATAGTCCTTGAATCAATTCGCTCTATGGTGTGTTTGACCAAATCATTCCATGAATATTCTGGTGTGAAATTGGTCAATATGCACATGACGGCTATGGCTTCACAATAGGATCTTCACACAAGAAACGAAAAACAGCCGTTATATAAGAAGTCAATATCCTCATCGCCAAAAGTAGAACGTATCAAAAACCGAACATCAAGCTCCAATTAGAAAACCATTCTCGTTCTCGTATACAATAACATCTTACTCAGATTCCCGCTTCCAGTCATATCCCCAGCACTATAAGCAGCTCAGTCCTCGAGTCATACATACCACATCATGTGCAAACGTGCTCCGTTGAAATGCTATCGGTGTGACAAGAATGTCCGATACATGAAGTTGATGTGCAAGGAATTTTGTTGTAACTTCAAACCTGTCGCGGAAGTGAAGAACAAAACGAAGGAGGAAGGCTTTGGATGTATGGAGAAGGAAGACGAAAAGGCACGGAAGAAAGAGCAGAGGCTTGGTAGAGCCGGATTCAAGAGGGAGCTTACGGCAGCTTTGAGAGGGTCACAGCTGATCTCAGGAAAGCGTCGCTGAGAGATGGCACTCTGGGCTGTTGTAGGATAGAGCTTGAAGTTATGGTGGTGTGGATTCTCAACGGAGTTAGAGCCGAGATTTTGTAGTCAGCAAGGAGGAGTTTCAAAGGATTTCCTACAATACATAGCATGGTGATTTGTAAGGCGTTCCCTCAATAAACTACGTAGCGCCAACGATTGACCACACCCTTTCTCACCTAGGAGGCGGCGGCAACCCATTCGGCACCAACCCATCACACGGCTGATCCAACTTGCCCTCCCCAATCTTTTGCTCCACCTTCTCCTCATATCCGAACATGACACCCGCCCCTGCGCCATTCTCATATGCATCCCACCCCAACTTCTGCAGTCCATTCACTGAATCCTCCGCAAATGCCACCCAATACTCCTGCATCTTCTCACTGACTTGTTTTTGAAACTCCGTACCCGGACCCCTCGCAAGTCCATACGTCCCAAACACCATCGGTATATCAGACGTGTGGTACGGGCCCT
Source organism: Phaeosphaeriaceae sp. SRC1lsM3a (assembly GCA_001644525.1). Taxonomy (NCBI): domain Eukaryota; kingdom Fungi; phylum Ascomycota; class Dothideomycetes; order Pleosporales; family Phaeosphaeriaceae; species Phaeosphaeriaceae sp. SRC1lsM3a. The sequence goes on along the minus strand of KV441709.1, from coordinate 2,014,047 downwards.
CCCACCACTGCGGCGAAAGCGTCGTGAAATTGCCCGCATAGAGATATCGAAACGTTGTGGCATTTGCGGCATAGCGGTCATGTGAGGTTTGGATCGTGGGACACATGAAGAGGCCAATAGTCACCGCGTCAGCAGCCGCTTGGCCAGGGCCGTAGGATTGATTGTATGGGAGGACGAAGGAAGAGCCTTCATTTGCGGTGTTGCCGATAAGCGCTGGTTTGCGTGAGAAGTTGCCGGCGAGAGCACGGGCTGTGTAATTTGGGAAGAGTGTGACGTTATCCACGACAGGGAGGAAAGCGAGGCCGGGTTGTGTGGCGTTCTGGTAGTAATACTTCATGAAGAGCATGATTTCGTTTGCGTCGACTTTGCGCATGCAGTCAAGCTGCTCGTTCGGGTCTATTGATGAGCAACCCAGCTGTTCGGCAACGAATGTGAAGTTCGTGTGAAAGGGGTCGTTTGCTATGAACTCAAGTGTGGAGGTACCACTGTGCATGATGAAGCCAGACACAATCGTGTCTTCAGGGTAAGCAAAGTTATAGTGATCAATGGCAATGGCACCCGAAGACTGGCCCCACAGCACGACGCGATCTGGATCACCGCCAAAGCTTGCGATATTGTCGCGCGTCCACTCCACGGCCAAGCGGAGGTCCAACATTCCGAGATTCTGCTCCTCGAGCTTTAGACCTGCAGCATTTGGGAATCCTAGGACGTTCACGCGGTGGCTGTTCTCAATTAGCGTTTACTGCTACATGTCTCCGGGCTCCAAGACGTTCTTACTTGATGCTAACGACAATGTGTTTGCCACTCTTCTCAATCCAGGGCGAGGGGTTTTGATATGGAACATTGCCACTACCTGAGGTGAACCCACCTCCATATACCCAAAGCAAAACTGGGAGAGATCCATTCGCGCCCTTCGTAGCGTTCTCGCCACGCCATGGAGTCCAGATGTTGAGCGACAAGCAGTCTTCGGACTGATAATCCAACGGAAATATGCTGAAATTGGGTGCATCAACCGTGTATACTGTAGCCTCGACATTTACGTCCGATTCCCACTGGGGACACGATGGTCCGAAGCGTGTCGCGTCGATCACGCCAGCGTCTTTTGACTTACGTACCGGTGGAAGCCAGCGTCGAGCTCTGACGGGTGGTTCTGCGTACGGGATACCGAGAAATTGCGCAACATTGGGGGTTGTTTTGTTGATGAAGCCTTGAACTGAGCCAGAAGTGGTACCGACACTTAGATGGTCAATGGCATGTACAATTTGGCAAGGTAAGATGCCAAATAAACGAGTCAACATCAATGCCATGACGAAGGCGTGGTATACTACGAATGTGGGGTCAGTTGCTTCAAGCGCAGACTCGATCTACTACATATACCTCATCTGAAAAGGCGTTTCTATTCCATGCTGGCTCGTGGCGCAGAAACTTGCTCATATGGACTCGGTGCCCATAGTAGATCCTAACGAGAAGTGGAAATACACTTGGCGTAAGAGTCGACCATCAAATAGTCTATATATGAAACATGTTTAGCCCGCGGATGTCATTGACAGCGATGCTCAAAAGTATGCGATTGTGTAATCATGAGATCGTGTCGCCATGAAGCGCTTTGACTGCACATGGACCTAATGCACGTCAGCCTATACGAAATAGAGTATGAGCATGTTTGGTTCCGGATTGGGAATGCATCAGATCGCGAATCCCCCAATCCGTCCCTCATCACAAATGCATCTCGTGACCATAGAAACTGTGATGTAGTCCTTGCTGGAAGTTCTTGCACCTAAAGTGGAGTCCACAAACAAAGTCGCATTGAGCGCGCTTCTCCGCACTTTCCCCCACTCTCGGTCTTCTCGCCGGTCATTACCCCGACCACGAGTACAATTGCTTGCAAAGCTGCAAAACTCGACAAAAATGACTCCTACTCAAAACCTATCTCTTCTCCGACTATCTTCACCAACTTTTCCATATACCACCAATTTACCACTATCACCATGAAAGTCCTCATCACTGGCGCAGGCGGCTTCGTCGGCCAAATCCTCGCCCAAAAACTCATCTCCACGTCTACCGCCACCTCCCTCATCCTCGCAGACGTCAAAGCACCACCAAATCCCACACCATCCAAGGACGTGCAATGCGTCGGCGCAGACCTAACTGATCCCAAAGCTGCAGAGGATCTGATCGCCCAAGGTCCCGATGCAGTGTACATTCTGCACGGCATCATGTCCAGCGGCTCAGAAGCGAACCTCGAGCTGGGACTGAAAGTGAATTTCGACAGCGTCAGGCAACTGCTCGACATCATCCGCGTAAAGCGGCCAGGCATCAAGGTCGTGTTTACGTCGTCGTGTGCCGTGTTTGGGCGCAAGGCGGTGGAGAACGTCGCGACGGAGACGGATATCGTGCCCATGCCCGAGTCGAGCTATGGGACGCAGAAACTCATGATTGAGTTCTTAGTCAACGACTATTCGCGCCGGGGACTTATTGATGGACGCATCGTAAGGCTGCCGACTGTTTTTGTAAGAGCGGGCGCACCCACAGCTGCTGCGTCGTCCTTTGTGTCAGGCATTGTGCGCGAGCCGGTACATGGGGTAGAGAGCGAATTACCTGTCGATCCGAGCATTGGGATTTGGTTGACGAGTCCGCGCGCGTTGGCGACGAATTTGGTACATGCGATTAAGGCGCCGGCAGAGAAGTTTGGGAGCTTTAGGCAGGTCTTGTTGCCGGGATACACTGCAACGAGCGGGCAGATCCTGGAGGCATTGGAGCAGGTGTGTGGAAAAGAGACGAGGAATCTAGTTAAGGAGAAGAGAGATGAGACGATCCAGAGAATTGTGTTGAGCTGGCCAGCTGGGTACGATACGACAAGAGCTAAGGAGTTGGGGTTTGAGGAGGATGTAGGGTTGGAGCAGACGATTCGTGATTTTGTGGAAGGAGAGAAGCAGTCTTCGTAAAAAATCGGCCAACAAAGAAGTTAGTGTAGATCTTGATACATAGCTCTGCTATACCTCATCCGTTTATCACATGAACCCTGTATGTTTATAATGCATTATAGTACTCCTGCCAGAGTTCTACGGTTCGACATAGCCTTGTTGTACTTCGTCTACATATAACAAAATTCCTACGTGCTTATAATGCGTTGTAGTACTCCCCGCAGATTTATAGGATTTTACATAGCTCCGTTGTACCTCATAGGTATATCACAAGAATGCTGTTTGCTTATAATGCATCGTAGTACCCCAGGTAGAGTTGTAGCATTCTACATAGCCCTGTTTTACCTCGACGGTGTTTCACAAGATATTTGTGTACTTATAATGCGTTGTAGTCCTCCTGGCAGAGTTGTAAGTCCCTAAGCAGTAGCGGGTGCGGTGTCATCCCTAAGAACCAAGTCCTTCGCAGTTTTGAGTTTCTCGAAGCCTGGACTTTTCACACGAATCCTCGAATATAACAGTCTCTGCATCTTCAACTTCGGAAATACCAAGGCAGTATCGCGTGCGGCAAATTGTGTGATGATCAATCTTTGAGGAGCGTGGAGTTCAGCGATTGAGAACACTATAGATCTACCTCAGCGCAAGGTTAGGTTTTACTATGTAGGGAAATATTATGCGTTCCCAAGCGCTCCATCGGGCCTTGAGATGTGAGCAAGGCTGCGAGGCTACAAAACGTGCGGTGTCAAATGTACGCACTATTGCGCAGTTTCTGTCCTGGCTACTTATGAACTAGTCTCATCACCCAGGAAGAGCGATAATCTTGAGGGCATCACGAACGCAACAGGAACACAGTTGAAGTATTGAAAAGATCTATTTCTAGTCTGCTACGGGACTAAGCACCCGTAGATCGCAATCATGCATATTTTGGATATCCAGACGCCGACCCATGACCGCGCGCAACGCATCACACATTACTGTCGTAGGCTGAGCGTCAAAGCCGTGAAATGCAAACCTCTATCGCATCGTGAAACATCTGAAGCAAGAAAGAAAGCTTTTGACCGAGGGGGCGATACGTTTAGTCGTCCTCGTCGGAGAAGACCTCCTCACCACGCTTGCGGCGGGCCATGCGGTCCTTCTTCTTCTTGCGCATCTCACTGGAGGTGAGCTTCTTCTTCTTCTCTTGTGAGGCGATCTTGTTGCCCATAGCGTCCTGTTTTACGTGTTAATGATGTTCAGGAAGTGTTGTGTTGTGGTGGGGACTTACGAATTTCTCCTCCTCCTCACCATCCTTGGCGGACAGACGGGGACCAGCACCTTGACCCTGAACCCAGTTGTGGCCGGAAGGCGTCATGCGACCGTCCATGACAGCCCAGACTTCCTCAGTCAAGTCCTTGGTGAACTCAGCCGAGTGAGTAATGATGATGACACCACCCTCAAAGGACTTGATGGCCTTGGAAAGAGCACCGAGAGAGTCACGGTCGAGGTAGTTGGTGGGCTCGTCAAGAACGATCAAATGAGGACGCTGCCATGAGCAGGCGGCAAGGACGACCTTGACACGCTGTCCACCAGACAGACCGCGCATGCGGGAGTGGGAGACGAGCTCGGCGTCAAGACCGAACTGAGCGCAGTGGGCCTCAATCTCCTTGCGAACAAGGGGACGGAACTGACCGCTGGCAAGAGCCTCCTTCTGGTCAACCTCAGCGACCATCTTGGCGTGGGAAGCCATGATCTCGGAACGAGGAATCCAGGCGTTGTCAGCAGTCATCATGGGTGTCCACTTCTCGTTCTTCATGCCGACATTCTCACCGAGGGCGAACGAACACTCGTACTCGTACGAGTTCTTGAACTTCCTACGGGAGTTGATGCCGATGACACGACGCTGGGTACCCTCGATCTTGTAGATCTTGTCCATAGCCTTCTCGTCCTCTTCGGTGACAATCTTGTTGGCACGGTCCATGGTCTCACGGTCCTCACCAGTCTGGAAGCGCCACTGGATGTACTCGGAAGGAGTAGAGTCGAGGTGGTGGTCGATATGTGCGAAAGCGTGCTGCTTGATGTAGGCGATACGGATGTTCTCGTGGTGGTAAATCTCACCAGAGGTGGGAACAAGCTCACCAGTCAGGACGTTGACAAGGGTAGACTTGCCGGCACCGTTGGGACCAATGACAGCGATACGGGAGCCGAGCGAACACTGGAAGGTAATGTCCTGAATCTGGGGCTTCGAGGTACCCTCGTACTGGAAGCTCATGTTGGTGGCACGGAGGATAGCCTTGGCCTTGGTCTTGACACCCTCAAGGAAACCGGGCTCGGGGAACTTGAACTCCATGTCGGAGGCGCTGAGCTCGTGGTATGACTTGGCAGAAGGCACACGCTTGACGAACTCGTCGAGGTTACCACGGTAACGCTTGAGCTTGAAGCGCTCGTAGTGGATGACATGCTGGATGATGTTGTTCAAGAACTTGCTGTCGTGGGAGATGACAATGGATGTGCAAGGCGAGGTGGTGAGGTAGTCCTCGAGCCACTTGACGTTCTTTACGTCCAAATGGTTGGTGGGCTCGTCGAGAAGCAGGATATCGGGCGACTCAAACACAGCACGCGCAAGCGCAAGCTTCATCTTCCAGCCACCAGAAAGAGCGGTGATGGGACCGTTGTACATGTCGTTGGTGAAGCCGAACTCGTTGAGGGTGCTCTTGACCTCGTCCTCGGCGGTGTTGATGCCGACGGACTGAAGCTTCTTCATGGTCCACTCAATGACGGTCTGCTCAGTGTCGGCGGAGTCAAGGTCGTGCTCGACGTAGACGGTCTTGACCTCGCTCTGCTTGGGGAAACCCTCGACCTGCTCGTTGTTGATGGCGCGCATAAGAGTGGTCTTTCCGGAACCGTTGGGTCCGAGGAGACCGTAACGCTGGCCACGCTTCAGACGGAGATGCGTCTGGTTGAGCAGGATCTTAGCACCGTAGGCCAAGTTGAATGTGCAGTTGCAGAGATCCTCGCCCTCCTCCTCATCGGGCTCGGGGACATCGGCCTGCATGGCAGCGGGCAGAGCGCGCTTGCGGAGGTTCTCGGTGATGTCCTTGGCCTCCTCATCGCCAACGAGCACAGCCACAAAGGGACCAGCGTTTGCTTGCCAGTTGAGGCCCTCGTAGTCCTTCTCGTCGATGAGCTGACCACCGATGGCGCCGACGTAGTTGACGACAGGGGTGAAGCGCTCGTCAAGCTTGTACTTGGAAGGCAGAACGTCCTTCAGCTTGCCAGCAATGGTGGCAACATCGCCATCCTTGGACAGCTCGGGGATCTTGCCGTTCTCAACGTGACCGACACGGATGAGGGTGTCGAGACCCTGGCGGGTCTTCTCACGGGCCTCGGGGTCAGCGAGGTTGTCGTGGTTCTTCTCGAGCGCAGGCATGAGCTTGGGCAAGAAAGCGGCGACAATCTGGGGGTCCTCGACAAGCTTGCACATGTTGTCGATAATGACGGCAGACTTACGCTTGATGGCAGTCTCGCGTTCAACGAGACCACGCTCAAGCAGGGGCACCATGATGGCGAGGGTGGGCTCGTGGACATCAGTGACGAAAGTGGTGGCACCGAGCAAGTGAACAGTCTCGGGGACGTTCTCAGGCTTAGCGATACACTTGATGAGCTCGGGAATGAAACGCTCGATATCCTTGTTGGAGATCAAGGTGCAGAGCCTCTCCATGGTGGCGTAGGCAGCCTTCTTGACCTCGGGCTTGGTGTCCCACATGGCACCGGAGATGACGGGGATCAGGTCTGGGACGCGGAAAGCCATCTGTGCAGGTGCGGAGGAGGTGAGGACCTCGATACACTTGAGGTCGGCCATCTTCTCGGGCCACTTTTGTGCGGTCTCGAGAGACTTGATGATGTGGGGGATGATGGCCTTGATGGCGTTGGGGTTGGCGGCGGCGACGATGGCCTCGGAGGCGGTCTGAGCAGCGACCTTGACGGCGCTCATCTTGTCACCGACAGCGGCGAGGACGGCGGGGAGGAGCTCAACGAGGTAAGGCTCGACGGCGGCCGAGACGTGGGCGTGTTGCGCAATGGCGCGGATGGCGTCCAGCGCACGCTCACGGGCGACGGCATCCTTCTTGCTGGCGAGCTGCTTCTTCAGCAGTTCAACAGCCCTGCGGTGGTTGTTAGCAATCTGTCGTAGCGGGGCAGCGGGGTAGAGTGTGCAACACATACTTGGTGGGCGCGTCAGCCTCCTCAATGTCACCATTGATGAAGGTGGCAATGGCCTGGGCAGCAGAGTTGATCTGGTCCTGCTCCTTGGAGATGGTCAACTTGCCCAGAAGCTCCTCGAGGGCCTTGACGGCCTTGGAGTTCTCGGACTTGATGGCCGCAGCGTCGTGCAGAGCAGCGGGGGCCATGTTGTCGGTTGGGTGGGTGTAGGAGGGTGGGTGGGAGGTGTAAGAAAAGTGCGGGAGGCGGTGGCCTTTATATAGGCAAAGGTGCGGGGCCTAAAAAACTTTTGTGAAAGATGAGATCTTTCGGGTATCAAAGCGTGCACAGCAGCGAGAAAAGTGACTCGCGGCTTTCTCTATGCTTCCGAGAAACACACAACAAAGAAAGAGGATTGGGATGGCCCAGAAAGTGAGGGGAGAGTGTAGAGGGGGCTGTCTCAGCGGGCGCACACTTCTTATGTGGGCAAAAATTTGGCAGGCCGATAAGATTACCAAGTTAGCGCGGTTGACTTAGTCGAGAATGGCCCCTGCGCCCTCACAAACCGGGGGACTTCGCGAACCACGGACACGCATTGCCCCTCGTTGGCCGCCAGAAATTTCACTTTTGCCGCTCAGTCTCCAGGCTGGCTGTTACATCATTCGCCTGCTGTCTCGAGACTTCTCCAGAGCACCCGCTGAAGGGCGGAGCTCTGCTGAAGGCCCACGTTGCCAGAGGGCGTCTTTGTGTGGCGACATCGACATGCGCGCTGACCGCCTTCTTAAACGACACCAGCCAGCGACGAGCACCCAACAAACCGCAGAAGTCGGATTATGCAGTCTCGAAGATCAGGGACCACATCCTTGGCAGCTGCCGCTTTGTTACTTGAGCATTGGCCGAGAAACGCTTCACTTCAATAACATAGACACAATGCGTGAAGTACATGACATGTAACCAGGACACCACCTGCGTGCCATATGTACATAGCCATCTGCAAGACATCCTTTGGGTTGCGGCAGATGAACGTGCCGGGCGCTATTCGCATAGCCCTGCCAATTTTTTGTACGCTACGGCTGCCAGCGGAGCTCCAGACTGGCTGACAGAGTACCTGCCCGATTCTGCCGAAGTCACCGCGGGCTCGAATTGGCTCGTCCCGGTGTTCCAGAGTATCTTTTCGCCACCTGCTTAAGCGCCCTCGCCGAGTCCTACAGGTCCTGAAACACGCACCTTGTACTCCCAAATATTCCGAAAAGTGATCGAGACCAAAGAAGACTCACTAGACTACATGTGTCAAAGTATGCTTGATGCATGCCCTGAAGTTGCTGTGCTGGCAAGCTCGAGTTTCCACCCGAGACTCTTTCTCAATTTGTGGATGCAGGCTACAATGCGACCAGTACATTTTTTTCAGCGCATCATATCATTGAAAGCAATGTCGGGGCGCACCAACATGTCTTATATATCATCGCTCTATAAATTCTGTAGGCCAAGCACCGTCATGCCAGCACCAGTATCTACGCATCTAACACCTTCAACATGTCTTCTACCTTTGCAAACTTCTCCCTTTCCTTCCCTTTGCTCTTTCCCCTCTCCCTCTCGGCTTGATCAATCACTTTCCAATCCTTCCAGCTAAGCGGTCTGATTCCTTTAGATATCACACCCTCCTTGATACCATCCCAGCCCAACCCGGTACTCTTGTTCTCTGTGCCCTCTCCATTCAGGAATGGGACATTAGCGGCCAGGTCTTGTGCTATGATGTCCGCTGACGCAAATGCATCTTGCATAGTGCTAGCAATCACACCAGTTGGTCCACGCTTAACCCAGCCTGCACAGTAGAGGCCGTGAACGTGCCCTGCAGTAAGATTGCCGGGGCCTTGCGAGGGCGTGATGACTCGACCATGAACATCATTGGGAATGATACCAAGCTTGCTGTCGAATGGAACACCTAAGCTATCGAGGCCTGGAAGAGGAGTCGACTTGTAACCCACCGAGCGGAACGCAAGGGAAGCGTCTAATGTGACCTCTTCATCTGTAGGTACTACCCGTGCCCGGTTGTCAAACTGCTCGCTCCCGTCCGCTACACGCTGTTTTGTAAAAGTTATCGAGGAGACATGGCCGGACTCGGCGTGGATGGATTTTGGCGCTTTGAAGAAGTCAAGAGCCCAAGACCTAGGAGAGTCTGGGGGCGCTGACGGTGTGCCTTTGAGAAGTACGTCCCCGATGCGCTTCTGTACTCGAGGAAGCTTCTTTATATCGGATGGGTAAAGAGATCTGTCGATGGGTTCGAAGTGGACGGATGGGATATGCATCAGCTCGCGTGCTTCTTTGACAGTGAAGGCGGCCTGCTGAATGGTTAACGATGGTCATTGATCATAGTAAACAAGGTACATGCTTGGAGAGGCCCGCGCCGGCCAACGACCCGCACAGATCTGACTTTACTCTCAGACAGGGTCTGCAGTGCTTCTTCTGTGATGTCGGTCGACCTCAGTGCGTCCACGGGTGAGAGGAGTATGCGCGCAACATCCATAGCGACATTGCCCTGTCCTACAACGATTGCCTGCTCACCACGCTGCAATTGAGGCTTCAAGCCCTGGAACTGTGGCAGCCCGTTATACCATCCCACGAACTCTCGAGCAGAGTAGACGCCCGATAGATCTTCTCCTGGTATCCCCAGCTTCTTGTCCTCGCTCGCACCATAAGAGAACAGCATCGCATCGTAGTGGGGCTTCATATTCGATAGCTCAATATCCTGACCCACGCGCACGTTGCCCACGTAATTGAACCGTGGAGAGAGCGCAACCTCCTCAAACGTATCCTGGCAGTTCTTCACCTCAGGATGGTCGGGGGCGACGCCAAAGCGGACAAGGCCGTACGGTACCGGCAATTGCTCATACATGTCGATGACAGCATCTTGGACTTTGTTTAGCAGCCGATGGGCTGTGTAGAAGCCAGCCGGACCAGAGCCGATGATAGCGATGCGGAATGGAGGAGACGACGGCGTGCTGTAGGCTTTGCGAAGGACGTGGGTGGTCGTCTGCGCCGATATCGAGGGCCGACTTGGAGTCTGCGATGACAGCTTCCTCACGCTGCCGAGCCGTCGACCAGCGGAGGATGAGCCCGAAGAGCGATGGACTGCATGCTTCGCAGTAAGCAACCGCTGCGTGCAGCTAGCGCAGACATATGATGTCTGTAGAGTCCGGAGGGGATGCATCATGCGCGGTGCCTGCATAACTTAGTGGTTGACGCATATCGTTCCGCCCGCCGGCTTTGACTAGCAATATCGAAATCGATAAGCGTCAACCTCTTCTGCCACAACCAACCTTGCAATCATTGACAAAGTAAGCAGCGACATGCATTTTCGCACTGTCCAGCTATCATCTGTCCACTGGGCTCAAGCAGGTGCGTGCTTGTAGTTGATGTCTTCGTAGGGCGAGATGGTCCCGGTGCTGCATGATCGAGCTTAAAAAGAGCAACAACACCAACATCACCTTCCCCAACAACTTAGACCTTGAGAACCCCACCAGTTCTCCATCTGGCCTGTTTCCGGCATTTGAGCTATTTTAGCTGCTGCACATACCATGCCGTTCCAGCCGCAAATCGTACGTCACTCGCGTTCCAGAGCAGCTTCGGTCGCCATGGCAACCTGTGTTGATATCATGTCCTTGCTCTCCGCAACCCCATGTCCACCTCTGCCTTGCATTCCTTCGTTAAGCGAAAGTACCTCTGTACACTCCCTTCAAGCTTGACGGTTGAGTCGCGGAGGCCACACTCTCTTGCTCCATCACCACACGTCGTTCGTCATCATGGTTGGCCGGTTCCAGCCATATCTGTACAATGCGCCCATCGACGACTCGACCTTCAACCCGAAAGCGGTCACCATGGCCAGCCGAATGCCACCCGCACCGCCCAAGAAGAAGCAGGACGGACCGCTCATTGACTTCAACAAGCACCCAGATAGCTATCTGATCCTGCCATACGGCAACACGAGCTTCAAGCCCATGAACAAGAGGGTCAAGCTGTACATCAAGGTTGTGCGATGGATCCAGCTCTTCTTGCGCGTATGCACCCTGCTGGGCGCTGTTGGTGTGCTGTTGTGTGGCATTTTCATCCGAGGCGCAACCGACACGGAAGGCTACATCATGAGGATTCCAGTACGAGTGCCATGTTACCATGTATGAATCTTGCTAATTCCGATAGCCTGGTGTCGACCTTGTCGTCTGTCTTTATGCCATCTACCATCTTATCCGGAATGCGAAATCGCGACCCCCAGGGAGCTCAGCCAGCTACCACTTTTTCGCGCTCATCACTGATGCCGGCTTCATACCCTTCTACGTTTTCACGATACTTCTATCTCGTCGCAACTCAGACATGGAAGCTGGAACTGTTGGACGATGGCGGTCCATGTTTCCAACCGACGAGGAAACGAACAAGATTCTCTCTACGACATGGTTGACTGCGGTTACGGTTGCTGGCCTGCATCTGATCTCCCTTTTCTTGGACCTCTACCTGCTCATCATTTTCAGGAAGATCAGCAAGCTACCACCCGACATGAACCCGCTGGAGGATAATTTGACCTCGCGCCGGAAGAACAAGAACAAGCACAAGCACAAGAACTCATCAATTTCAGCCATCACTCCTTTGACTGGTGATCAAGAGAAGAGGTTCAGCAAGCAAAGCACTGTTGCGGGAGATCGCTTCTCGCAGGCCGATCCGCTTCTTTCGAGGGAAATTCCCAGCCCGAGCAAAAGCCAGGTCGCATTTATGCATACTCGGACAGACTCAGACATGACGTACTCGCCCCATACTCCGCACTCAGCGCGCCAGTCAAGGGAGCGATTCTCCATGTACTCGCAGCCCCCTTCCACCCGCCAGTCTCGAAAAGACCTCAACCATCGCGACGATCTTCACCGAAGGGACGACGTGGACGATAACGAGACTCTTGCCCAGCGCAAGTCCATGCTCGCACAACAAGCCAATATCAAAAGGCACGCTCGTGCCGATTCTTACGTGACCAACTCATCCAAGGAGCAATTCTATACTCCGCCAGCCACTGCTCGATCCGACAAACAAGAAGGCACCGGCGATCTATCCCTTCAAAGAAATAGCCGCGAAACCTTGCAAGACGATAACTGGTTCGTTCATCAAGATGATGAGAAGGACCGAGAGGAACACTATCTAGCGCCGGCTCCAAAACAGTCGATGTTCAATACCAACGCTGCGAACCAAGGCTACAACACCCTTTCGCCATATGACGACGTCTCAGATGTGGATGACGACTATGTCCTCGATAAGCCCATGGTACCTCAGCCACTACGAATGAACCCACCAACCCCGCCACCAGCAGAGAGAGTCTCAGAGAAGAAGACTACACCGCCTCCAACCCTCCAGCGTACACAGACTACTACCTCCATGTCGACAGACGCCACATTCAACCGTTCGCATTCGCAGAAGCGCACCGGAACGCCCAAGTCACGGTATTACGGCGACCTCCAGGCAGCAACGAGCGGAATCAGGAAATCAGCTAACAACTCACCAAACGTGTCGCCAACCAAGGGATCCTTCCGTAACCAGCCAAACCACTTCCCCTCGGCGACAAAGCAGTATATCTCCAACACGCCTCCTTCATCCTCGCACGCGCCAGTCAAGAGCTCGCCCTTCACGCTCGACAAGAAGTCCTACTCTAGCGTCCGCAGAACGGGCGACACGGCTTCCACGCCTGTGAAGCACCAATCGCCGCGCGTGATTAGCAGGTCGGGAGTCGACTACATGAACCCTTACGAGTTTGATGACTCGGATCTTGGGACGCCTGGCAGGCGGCGAGACGTGAGTGGGAAGGTTGCCGAGGAAGGACGGGGTGGTATGGGTACGAGTGGATGGCGAGGCATGACGCATCGCAAGATCAGTGGTATTGCTTAAATTTCTTCGAAGGGCTCGATTTGATATGGTGTTTATGTGTATGTGTATATGGAAGGCACTTAGGGACTGGCGTTGGTTTGATTTCGATATCATCTGCTTTGGTTAGGTTGGATCGGAGTGGATATGTACAATGAATGTGCAGAACGATGGATCTAGGAAATGAAACATGATAAATTCAATATTTGTTATTCAACCTCGATCTCTCCCGAATTTACGCATACGTATTCCCATAATCCCACTTGGGCAACTTCATCGTCCCCTTCTCATTCAAATGCCGATGCATATCAAAGCTATTCCACAGCAAATGCGGCTCATGTCCCCACCCCTTTCTCAGACACTCAAACTCCGCCTTCTCAAAGTAATCCTTCAAGATGGGCTGGTAGTCTGGATGCGCGCACTTGTCGATAATCACACGCGCGCGCTCGCGCGGACTCAGGCCACGCACGTCGGCGAGCCCTTGCTCGGTGACTACGACGTCGAGATCGTGTTCCGTCTGGTCGATGTGCGTGCACATGGGCACGATGCAGGAGACGCCGGTGGGGTCGGTCTTCGAAGGACGAGTAGAGGGTGTGTGCATGATGGAGTATTTTGCGCTGCGGAGGAAGTCGGCGCTGCCGCCGAGGCCGTTGAGCATGCGGGAGCCCATTACGCAGGTGGAGTTTGCGTGGGCGTAGATGTCGACTTCGACGGGGGTGTTCATGCCAATGACGCCCAGTCTGCGGATGATCTCGGGCGAGTTGGAGACCTGTTGGCTGCGGAGGAGGAGTTTAGGGGCATATCTGTCCCAGTCTTTGTAGAAGCGCTCGAAGCCGTCGGGCGAGAAGCGGATAGAGGTTGCGGTGGCAAAGTCCAGGTTGCCAGAGTCGAAGAGGTCGAGGAATGAGTCTTGGAGCACTTCGGTCCAGACTTTGAGGTTTTTGAAGTTTGCGCCACCGGACTGGAAAATACTGCTTAGCATTGCCATCTGGTAGAAAGGGAAAAAAGATTACTTACGGCAAGTCCACCAACAACGGCGTTGGCAATGTTTCCAATGCCAGATTGGAGCGGGAGCAGATTCTCGGGTAGACGACCGTGCTTCACCTCGTGCTTGAGGAATTCAATCAAGTTGCCGGCAATAGCACGGGAGGTGTCATCCTCTGGTGCATTTGGCTGTGTCTGATCCGGGTAATCACTTTCGACAATGGCGACTACGCGCTCAGGGTCGATTGGGATGTGAGGAGTTCCGATGCGGTCCTCGGGGGACATGATGAGATACGGCTTGCGGCGAGGTGGCAAGTCAGTCATGGTGATGTCGTGTAGGCCTTCGAAAGATGGCGCTGCAGTGTTGACTTCAATGATGATCTTGTCCGCCATCTGGATCAGCTCAGGCGAGGCACCGACACTAGCTCCTGGAATGATTCCTCCGTCTTCTGTGATGGCTGATGCTTCTACAATGGTGACATCGAGCCGGTTCTGAGGCTTCTGGAGCGTGTAGAATCTAGCTGACATCAGTACATCTTTAACTTAGGTTTAGAATTTTGCTATACTCACCCATACATGAGATCCACCGGAAACATACTCAAATGCTTATCGAAGAACTTGATATTCCCATTGTTGATTCCCCGGGCAATCTCTTTCCCTACCTGATGCGGCGACCTGCGCTCAATCATATTCAGACGCGCCCATCGATTCTCAGTCTCCGCGCCAGACGACGCGCCGACAAAGAGGTTGTACTTGAGTTTGCCCTGGAGGTTGTTCTTCTCAACATGGTCGGCTAAAGCTGTAGGGATCTTCCTGCACTACCATCAGTCCTCGAATCTACGATCCGCTGAAGCCATGTCAAAGCTATGACGCAAATTGCTTGGCCTTGTTCGATTTTTGACCAACTGATACAAGAATTCGACGCGGATCCCACACCGATCATGCGACTGGGTCTTGTCCAAGCGCAAACCCAGTTGTGGAGTCGGACATAACTCGGCGATCCATCTCTTGCCAAACTTCCGTTCCACCTCGGGCTGCTCAACAACAACAAAGCTGCCAAACAAATCCGGAAAGAGAAACGAGAACAGTGAAGAGCTCTGAGCATGTTGTTTGGAATGCCGCATAGAACGAACTGAATTGTGACGAGATCGTTGTGACTTACTTTGGATATCCAACACCAGTGAAGCCAGACCATCCAATATACGCATTATTCGGGAAATGATGAATCAAATCCTCCGCCTTTGCAATCTTCTTCAGATAACTCGGCCTCCTCACCCTCGACTTGAGCGCTGCTGAGACCGACATGATGGGCGTAGTAGAAGCGTCCAACCCTACGTCAAGCTGTTATCGATAAGTCGACAGAAGCTCAACAACCACTCCACGGGGAGCAATTGCACAAATACAAAGAGTGGGGAGGTGTCGCGGAGGACGAATTCGTTACGACCAGCAGGATCTGGGGGAGCATCAGAGTATTTAAAGTCTGAATGCGAGGACCCTGACTAAGTATGCTGCTGTGGGCTGATTACATTTGGACCCACCAAAGCATGACGTTTTGTTTGGCACTCTCCGCGAAACCCCGGCCAATGTGCGAGCACAGGCGGAGTAGGCGTACCAGACCAACAAGGAATGTAATTATAAAAGTTATTTCATGTCATTTCGTTTCGTTAAGTATATCATCTAGTACTGTTCACTTGTGCGTGGTGACAAGTTCTGCCAAAGCAAGAAAGATGCAGCAGTGGAAGATCCAAAATAAGGATTCGGGGACGTCTCTGGCCCAGAAGTGCTAGCCCAGGTCGATATACAAGTCTGAGATCTAGGCAAATGAGAGAATGCCGCCATGCAATGGGTATTTGCGAAAGACAAGCAGGCTATGCGGACATGGCGTCATACAATGAAGCAGACACTTATCGAACTTGCGGGTAAATGATGCAGAATGCTATCGAGCGGGATGCGCAGCGTAAGGACCATAATGATGTTGTGGTGGGGGCATTGGCGGCTGGTAAACGATGCGTCTCTCCTGCGGAGGGTATGCATCGAACATGACGCGTCTTTGAGGTGCCTCAGCTCTCAGGGGGCTGGGTGCAGTCTGACTGTTGTGCGGGAATCTCTGAGAGTTGTTTGGACTACTCATGAAGAGGAGCGTGTCGACAGCATCCTTCTCGGCCTGCTGACTTGGCATGCGAAGAATGCCGGCTCGAGGTGTTGCTGGTGTACGTGGACCAACACCGAGATCGCTGGCATGTTTCCTTTGACCTGCACCAAGCAAAGGGGGAGGGGGGTGTGATGCACTAGATCTTCTCCTTCTGCCGACTTGGATGTCAGCAGCGGGAGCGAGGCCGCCTCCATGTTGAGAACCTGTGACCGAGATCAGGCTTGCAGCTGCATCTATAGCAGGTTTGTTAGCTGACCGCCAATTCACTACGTATCTGTCAGCAGATGGATATGTTTGCAGGTATTAATCAAGACTCACGCAGAAGGGAACCAGTATATGCGCCAGACGGATCTGATGCTGGCGACATCAGCATCTGATCAGAGTTATCAGACACACCACTTGGTCTCCTACGGCGCTCAAACGCCGACGGAGAGTCAAATGCGAGGCGATCGCTACGGCCGGGAGCAGAGTTGGGAGAACCTCGCTGTGAGTGGACCTCTTCAAGCTCGTCAAGCGACTGCTTCTCCCAGCCGTTCTGCACTTTGACCATGGCATAGGATAAACGCGTCTTGAGTTGGGCGGATAGCTGCATATGCGTTAGCACCTTGCAGACTGGTTCCCGCTACAAAACCACGCACCTCTCCGATCCGATGTGTGTCCATGCTCTTGTTCCTCTTGTGTGCCGATGCAGTCACTGATCGTGCTGCGGGCTGCACTACAGCCCCATCGCCCTTTACAAATCCATCCGCGGTTCTCTTGAATCCCTGCGTGGCTGGTGACTCGAGTGGCGTGGCCTCGGCTGTTGTGTCGCCAGTTCGCGACGCGTTCGCAGCACCTGCATCGATCTGGGGAGGTTTTGCGCGCGCGTCTTCAACACGAGCTTGGCTTGAAAAATCAGGCATTGGTGCCTCTGTGGGCTTGCTTTGAGCTGGGGCTACATATGTTGACGCGAGCGACGTCAGCTCGGTCTCCGTGGTTGTTGACGTAGACAAATTGCTAGACGAGGACGGCAATGCTGGCGCAGAAAAGGCGCTCGACACGGTAGAAATGACCGACTCTTGCGAGTCTGGTAAGTCCGGATGGGGTGCTGCGGTTCCAGAAGGAGTATGAATGATATTGGCGTTGGCTGATGGCGCAATTGATAAGTAAGTCGTGTTCAGCAGGGAAGACGCGCCAACTTACGCGGTGCGGCCATTGGAGTCGTGGCGGGGTAGTACGCCTCGACTTGGGAAGACATCGGGCTCGCGTGACTGCAAAGGGTACCAAAAAGCAAGTCACTGTAATAGCAATGGTTGACTGGCACCGAGATCAGGTAGGAAGCAGAGGGACCCTGGACTGGGCGGGGATCAACGGGCACGATAAAGAGGGCCGGGGGACGTGTCTCGCGGGCGTGCGACGCGAACGGCGGCTACCAACCGAAGGCTGTTCCAAAATCAAAAATAATGTGCTGGAGGGCTGCAGTGACACGATGAACTGGGAATATATATGAGCAGCTCGAGCTACGCGTCGTGTCGAAGTGTGCGAGTGCGAAGATGTCTGCAAATGGATCTGCCTGACAGGCTGTAGCTCGTTCTTGCCGCGCGATCATGTGCTGCACGCGGTGCCTTATTAGCGGGTGGCAACGGGTCCCGTACATAGTGGGAGACCCTCGACGCGCGCAACAACACGGCCGGCCCTGTTGGGGCCAATGCAGGTCATCTCGGAGTGACGCTGACAAGTTCAGAATTCAATTGCGACATGGGAACTTGTCCGCAGATATACTGTAAGCATGACATACATTGATGCGGAAGGGGCGTTCGTCGAGTACCTGGTTGGGCAAGCGCGTCTGCAGGGTGTGTGCTGGCGATCTGCTGCGAACGCATGTTCTCGGAGCTTGAGGTGCAGCACGAGCAAGCAAACAAATCAAACGCTAATGTAGGTGTCAAAAAGGCAATCAGAATCATGCATCATCGTCAATTCCGACTAAGCAAACATGCCTCACGTCTCATGTAAGTAATAGTATAGCATTTTGAAGTCCTGTTTGATGCTCAAGTGGAAAAGAGGCTGAACTCATCGAGAATGTAGACATGAAATGATCAAATGGTGTCTCCAGGACTCCTTCGTATATGCTACAAATATATACTTTCGCGCATTCGTACAACCTCGACAAACAAAAAATAGTTCTACAACTCAATAATCTCCTGCTCATCCCGATCGACACCGCTCCAACTTCCCTTCTTCGCACTAAACCATGTCTCAAACACCTCCGTCAACACCTCGTCATCCAATGCCATGTGTCCCCCCTCGGTCGTCTTGAAATGCAGTCCGTCCTTCTCATCCAGCTTCTTCAACCCAATCCAATCCTCCTTGTATATGTCTCTCTCCCTCAGCTCCGTCACCTTCCCATCCGTCCCATTTGTGTACGCGAACCAGCCGCTCTCCTTCGGGATCACCGTCGTGTCGTCCTCGAAAACGTACATGACGAAATTGTCCAACTCTGCTAAACGTTTCGCATACGTGACATTCTTGAGTTCACGCTCATTGTTGATGTCGGCCAAGAAGTTGCTGTTCTCCAGGTATTCTTCGGTCGGCTCGCCAGTCGTGTCGTTCGTCGATTTAAAGTACTGCGCAGGCACGAGGTGGGATTGCACCCATGAGCCCCATGTATTGGCTTTCAGGAGCCCGATGTATCCTTTACACAGCCAGTCGCCGTCCTTGCAGATTTGGTACTTGGATATGCCGTTGTGTTGGCTGCCAAACGTGACGAGGTTCCTGATGGGAACTCTATCGCCGCAGCGCTCGATCAGTCCGCGCAGGAATTGACCACCCTGCGAAAAGCCGAGGGCATTGAGACCTGGTGCGCGTGAGAGGACCTTGTGGGAGCTGATGTCGTCGCAAACTTGGTCGACTTGCTCGGTTACGTTGCCGAGAAAGGTTGCGGTGCGGTCGCTGTCGGCGTCTTCATCCAGACGGATATAGTATACGTATGTGCCCGGGTTCGTCTTGTTGGCGAGGTCGCCCACGGTGTGTAAGCCGTCTGCGGCGTAGTTGTCACCTAAGCCGTGCCAGATGAGCAGTGGAAGCGGTTTGGAGTCGGTGTGGATGAGCGGGGAGGCGAGTGCTTGAGATACAAGCAACACCGTAGACAGAGGCAGGATCTGCAACATTGTGATGGTCGTGGAGGTGTGGTGTTGGAGCGCAGGCTGCTGCGGCGCAATGCGGACGAGGCACCAGAGGCGACGCGATGAATGGCGTCAGGATCCCTGACGGAATGTTTAGCCGGGATGCGGTCGGTTGGAATTACACTTTCTGACATCTCACACCCAGAGTCTCTAATCATCACTATTTTGGACTTTGTATGTCGTAGAACGAGGTTTTAAAAGTACACATACTCAATCAGAAGCTGGACCTGTGCCGAGCCTACTCGAAACTGATGTTAATCAATACGGAGCACAAACACAGTAACGGGCTTTCAGTCAATTCCAAAAGGTGGAAAGAAAATCACTTGAACAGGATCACAGCCCAAAGCATTTTGCGTTAGCAAGCCATAGCACAGCAATCGTCTATTGCGAGGATCCCTGGTATCTGATATAAGATAAGCAATTCTTTTGAGCGCCCAAACACCTTCTTACGCCGCCAATGCATGCAATTAGAGCCCATACCCGTTCTAACCAGCGATCAGGGGAGTTTGTGCACCCGACATGGCAGCGTCCTTCAATGCCTTCCTCTTCTCTTTGCTGATGCTCTTCTTCTCCGATTTCCTTTCCTTCTTTGCCTTCTTGACCTCGCGCTGCGCCTTCTTGGCAGCAAGTTCTTCGTCGTCCAGCATCTCGTCTTCCCATTCCTCCCACTTCCTCTTGCGCTCTGCAGTCTTGCCCTCAGTGAGGCCCTTGCCCTTCCATGGCTCATCGAGCACTTGCGCATCGTCGGTCCATAGCTCGTCGGCAAGCCAGATAGGTAGCGCCTTGGTTGCAGGGCCCTTGATGTGCAGAGATCGGATGTTGCGCCATCCTTGGTCAATGTGTTTGGGTATCACAGCAGCGACGACAGCGGAAGTGTTTTCCGTGAGCTGCTGAGCAGTCATAGACAGTGTGCCGATCCTGATCGAGGTGTTCGCTGAAGCGCTCATGCTGAGATATGTCGAGTTCAATGCAGTCTCGATCTCCTTGGCAACACCTTGCGGTGTTCCAACGACATTCTGCGCCTCCTTGCTGTCCTTCTTCGCGCTCTTGTCGATAAAGGCCCCGGCCGTGAGGCGGATTGGGATTGGTCGCTTGGCTTTGCTCTGGTAGAAGGTCTTGCCGAGAAATTCTGCTACAATCTTGATGACACGGTCATCGACCATGAAGACGTCGAACTCAGCCAGGAGAGAACGCTTCTGCTCGAAGGACTTGTAGCGCTTCTTCAACTTTTCGACACCAAGAACACGGACGACCTTTTCGCGAAGCGTTGCTGGGAATGCGTCGGATGCGACAAGATCCTTGTATGCGCGCTGTGGATCTTTGGTGAAGATGCATACACGCACGTCGCTGGGTATGATTGGGTGTGGGAGGGGGCTTTCATGCTATCAGCACATGTGGCGCATGGAGATGAACGAACTTACAGTTTCGTAGGCTTTAAGCGGTTGGTGTTGCTGACGTGCTTCTTGGTGGAGACACTGAGGAAAATTGGCTGGTCGTTGTCCTCTGCCTCATCTTCGTCGTCTGCGAGGTTTTTGACCGCTGCCTTCTCGTCCTTCTCCTCAACATGCTTCTTCATGTGCGACACCAGAGCTTTCGCGGCCCGCTCGACCTGCGCCGGGTCCAGCTGGTAAGGTGTGCCATTCGCGGCCTTGGTGGTGAGCGGCGCCTCGGCCGTGCTCTTCTGGGACCTGGTAACTGTCTTTGACTTTGCCATTGTTGCTGTAGATATGTTTGCAACTTTGCGGTTCGGCAGGCGCAAATGCTGGGGCGCGACTGAACTTTTTGCCGGCGAAACGTACTGCCGCGCCGAAGCGGGAAGTGGGGCACTCGACAAGCATCAGATTAAATGGTCCAGCCAGCCTATCATCGCGTCACTTACGCTGCACAAGCACACGACACGCCGTCTACCATGCGCGCTGCATCAGCCCGGCGGAAAGAGTCGATGCCGCACTTTGATTTCTCGTCAACATGCAACAATCCGTCAAACGAGCGTAGCTGCTCGTATCACCTTTCACTATATTCGACCATTGTTGGTCGCGTGAGATGTACTTGTACCTCTGGCGTTAGTGTGCTGATCAGATGAGGGCGCGTTCAAATGTCCAGATATTATCTGACAAGGCCTCTGGCTTTGCTAACACAACTTGATGGTTTACTTCAATTGTGCTTTCCCGGAACTCTCACAAGCTTGAGCTTTGTGCACGATCGACATAGCCATCCGATCTTGCTTCAGCCGAACGGCACCGTGCACCTCCTACCACCAGATTTTCTGGACGCGTCTATACCGCTTTCTCGCGTCACTTGTCAGCCTCGGCACTCCACTGTGGCAGAGATACGCGCTCCGTGTTCTTTTTGTAACAGTGGGCTGCTGCACGAAACTTTTCTTTTCACTTGCGTGACGTCTTGCCCGCATATTGTCCCACTTGGCTTAGAGACGCTGTAGGCTAGATTGCAGCAAAAGTTTGGATGCTAGATAGATTGACATGTATCAGCACGCCTTGACGCGGAAGATACTGGAACTGATTATTCGGGCGTCGATTGGAGGGGCTGCGTTCAGGTAAATGACGGATCTGGCAGCGCGGTGCTCGCCGCAACCCCCAACACGCGTTTAGCACCGTATCAGCACTATTAGCTGCGGAGAACTAATAGTCCCTATCAGACTCCCAAACAGTGACATTTCGCCCTACAGAAGATGTGTTGTGCGCATGCCTCATGTGGGAAGCAATGTGGATAGGTCCAGGCCAGCGCGTACACGATGCCAGTGGATTTGCGTGCGTGTGATTACGTGCAGCATAGAGGGGTTGGGACGGCCGAGAAAACCAAGTTACAAGAACAGCCGATCGGGCAATGGACGTAATAAGCGTGATCTTTGTGCTCGTGCACACGCTTATGAACGATTTCACGATCGTTCACGCGCTGGAGAGCATGCGCTGTATGCCCAAGAAGAGCAAAGATAGAGCACAAAAGAACATGAGAATAGCTTAATATTAAGACTGCCTGCACGTCAAACACGCCGTGAATACAGGCCAGCACTTTAAATGCCAGGGAGGCCAGTGCTTGCGTGAATGAGCCTGTTCCGTGCGGGTCAGAGCTTCAGCGCGCTATCCATTCTCGCGTACCGCGACTTCTCCACTTCCTGGCCGTGTTCAAGACCACTCCAGTTTCAATTAACCTCATGGCCGCTTCTTCTTGACCACCTGCTGCTGTGCTTCTCTTCTCCTATTCCTCGTGTAAGTTCGTCCAGCATCTGTGTCTGTTGCCGGTGGTCCGGAAGAGACGCCCGCGCTCCGCTCATATTCGACCTCGACACGTCCTACCGCGCGTCTCGAGACCTCATACGACACCATGGACAGGTCTCCGAGCCATGGAGCGCCTCAATCGCTCGTGGAGTCGACAGAGGCACACGCAGAGCCTGCCTCGAGGCCATCGCTGCTCCCCGCTTTTGGCGATGAGACGACTTTTAGCTCCTCGCCCTTCCCACGTCCATCCTCAAAACGCAAGTACGAGGACGACTCGCCCTCGTTCCCCAAGCAGGCGCTCAAGTACTTTCCCACCCCCGTGCCATCAGTCCCGACTTCGTCGACCGCCATTCTGCCTTCGTCGTCGCCTCGCCATGGGCGCCCGGCCCTGCAGCGGACCGTGTCTGCCCTCTCTGAGCGGACCCCGCTGGGTGCAGTTCCGAGCGTGGATCTCCCCTTTGACGGCGAAGTAGTGCGAATGGGCAGGTCCTCCAACACGTCAGACTACCAGCTGTCCACCAACCGCCTCATCTCGCGTGTTCACGTTCAAGCCGCGTACCACGCGCCTACCGCGACGTATCCCCATGGCTATATCGAGGTCGAGTGTCTGGGATGGAACGGAGCGAAGATTCACTGTAGAGGACGTGTGTTCGAGTTGAGCAAAGGCGACACGTACATGTCGGAGAACCCAGAGACCGAAATCATGCTCGATGTTCAGGACACCCGCGTTATGATTGCTTGGCCCGCCATCCCCACACCCAAGCTGTCGTGGGATTCCGAGGAAGAGGACATGCCTACGCCTACACGTAGGAGACTCAAGGAAGCCTTCGACTCCAGTCCTCCTGCTGTCCCTCGTTCGCCTGTCTCACAGAGCCCCATTCGTCAGCCTGTCTTTGCTGGTCTTGGTCCTGCTGCCCAGTCTGGACCAGTGCACGTCTTCGAGGATGCCGACGTCAAGGAAGAATACACCAAGGTCGAAAGCCCCGAGGCCGCTGAGACGACCTTTATCCGTCCCGATATTCCAAGCTTTGGCTCAAGTCAAGAGGCCGAAGGTCATGACGTCAAGTCCAGCATGCTGTCGTCTTTCGCCGACGATGACTTCTCCGATGGTGACGAAGAGAACGATCCTGTAGTCCACTCTTTCGGTCCCTTTGGCCAGAATATCCTGAACGGTCTAGCCTCATTCTCGACTGCCACACCTACTCAATCCAACACACCGCGCCTCCGTGCCCCATTGCTGTCTCCATCACCACGACGGCCATCTGCCGAGCCTCTTCGCTTCAAGGAGTCTCCGATCAAGAACCATGTCATCAATCAGCTGGCATTCTCGCGTATCCACTCGCAACCTTTGTCTGCTATCCACAGCAACCTTCCAGCTGAGCTGAAGGCTTGCGTCACAAAGAAGACCGAGAACAAGGATTCCGATAGCAGCGAGGCCACGACTCCTGTTCCTCAGCTGTCAAGACAGGATCTCAAGAGGATTCTCGACGAGACGCCCTGCGTCGGAGAGATCCCTCGCGCTGGCAAGGACGCCGCTGGTCAGCCACTGGAGAATGAGTTCTACTATGTCCCCGAGATGGACTCCAATCAGATGAGGCGAGAGACAATTACTGCAGGAACGCGTAGCACTGGTCTCCGCTCTGTCAGGAAGACTCACAAGGTATGTCAATGTTGTCTCTGCATCCATTACCAGCTGGCTGTTCCCGTCAGCTAGATGAACTGATCCCTCTCTACTTTTTGCATTTCTGCGTACGATTGTCCTGCTAATTCTGATTTCAACAGCAATACTACTGGAAGAAGCCCCGCGTCTGAACCAATCCGATGCTCTTGTGTTCTTTCACCACTCTCCGCTTCAAAATTACCCCGTTTGCGACCTTCCAGCCCATCGCCGCCCGAGCACCGTATACCTGCGACGTAGACCACCCCTTCGTTTCATATCTCTTTGGACTGTTTTTTTACACTGCATAGCGAGGCGTTCCGATACCACGAATTTCCATTCGTCTCCATACTTTCGAGTACCTTTCCGGCTTTCCTTTTCACATGTACCACCATCTCATCAGTTGCATGGCTGGGCGGATGAACGGTGCATTGTTCATGTTTTTGGTTGCCATCCAGCGGCTTCGCTGGATTTGTCGCGATTTCCTTTTACCCTGCGCACGGCGCTGTTGGTACGTTTGGTCATGTTAGCGATCTGATGACACGTTAAGTTAACACGCGATCAGGACCCTACCAACGCTTCGCCATGTGCATGTCTCCTTCTAGCTTCACGTTGCAAGCTTTACGTCTAGCACAGCGGCTCTTCTCCTTCGGACTTGGCTATGGAATGGAGCGTGGACAGGATGATGTTAACGGGCTCGGGATGATGCTGAAGGTGGAAAAGTTTTGGGTCGTGGACGATTGTGTCACTCTGCAAGACGAACTCTTACGCAAACGTAGCACTTCGTAGCAGAGGAATAGCATGCAAAATTTCGCATCTACGAGTTCCTTCGACAAGCCAACTCATAGCTCACCTTTGTAGCTCTACCCAGTCGGCGACAACACAAATTTGACATACAGAATCTTCTGACTTAATTTCCCAGGCACTAAAAGAACTAGCCACCAAAAGAAGCCTCGATTTCATCATTTGTTGTGACGAAGGCCGGTTTTGGTGAGCCGGCCTGTGCGGTGTAGCATCTAGACTCAGCTCCATCATCAAAACCAGCATGAATTTCTATGCACTATGATGATATTGAGCGCATCACAGCAATTTCATGTGCTAATGGCTCAATTGCTTAAAAATATTGCATGATGTATCCTTGAAGACTGCAATGATGCGAAGTTAGCGCGTAATCACGTGACCATCATAACACTCAAAGTCACAAACTAGGAAGCATAATTGGAGCGATCATGTCGAAGCCGGTATCATCTCATTGCGAGCTGCAAGCACATCCATCCCCACTCACTTGTGATGCTGCCCGGTAGGTACTAGTCGTGTGCACGAAAAGGAAAAGTTTGTTATCGATTCACTCTACATGCCCGGAGACCTTGTGTGGTGGTAATACGCCGGTGCCGAAGTGCCAACCAAAAGTGACCATGACCATGCCCCTCATGTCCATCGCATGCATTCGTCGCATTCGTTCCACCGACCCCGAATCTCGCCAGACGCCGATTGGAGCGATACATTTACTTGAGCTTCTTCTTGGGGCGGAGCTGGTTGGTGTGGCCGCACTTCTTCTTACGCTGTGGAGTGTGTTAGTTTTTCATTTGTGGCAAGGACTCGACATGCGAGGCATCTCGGATAGTGCCAGAGCATAGCGGGGTGTGGTGTAACGTACGCAGTTGACAGCCCTCGGTGGCAGACGTGCGTAGCACTTGCGGCAGATCATCTTGTCGCAGTTGTACTTGGAGGCGAGCGCCTTGAGCGAAGGCTCGATGATGCCACCACGGAGACGGAGGACCAAGTGGAGAGTGGACTCCTTCTGGATGTTGTAGTCGGAAAGGGTGCGGCCATCCTCGAGCTGCTTGCCGGCGAAGATGAGACGCTGCTGGTCCGGGGGAATGCCCTCCTTATCCTGGATCTTGCTCTTCACATTGTCGATGGTGTCGGACGACTCCACCTCTGTCGGGCTGTTAGCTGCGATCCCTCCTTCGTTTCCCGACGTGGTTCCAACGCACCAAGGGTGATAGTCTTGCCAGTCTATTCACGTGACGTTAGCAGCTTGTTCTTATGATTTTCTACGAGTATGCGCAGGCGGGGGAGGGTCGCGATGCTTGGGGGCGGTATTTCTGTGCGGTGATGGAAGAGGGGTCGGGCGTACCAGAGTCTTGACGAAGATCTAAGGTGTGTTAGCGAGGTCAGCGATTAAAGTAGCATCAGTATCTGCATACCTGCATGATGGGCAACGACGGTTGTGGTTTGTCAATGCTATCGTGGTCAAGCAGCGAGGTTGCGCTGAATTCTGTGCGGCGGCGGCGGCTAAGCGAGGAAGGCGCACGGCCCCGCCCCAGCTTCCGATCGTGGCTACGTCACGTGCTGCATCATCAACCACCCGTGGATCTCAATAGACTGTAAGTTGACAACTAATATCTATTGTTGGTGGGAATATACTGGAAGTGTTCGACAAGCGCTCGTTGTTGCATTTCAAAATCTCGACCATCTTACTTCCTGCTCCGCGTGCCCTCCTTCTGCTTCCTACGCCACCTCTCCACCCTTGTCTCTACAAAGTATACGGCCATGACGAGCATGTCGACCGAAAATCCAGCTATTCTTGCAGCCTCATCGTAGAATATCGCTGCACTTGGAGGTAAATCCTGCACGTCCTTCCATATCGGATACAATTGCCCCGGCCGAAGCACATTCGCTTCGTCGCCCTCATCTGCAACGATTTTTGCAGTCTTCATATCAGCATGCGCGTCTCTGACTGTCTGAAGCATACTCTCGTGTGACTGTCCATCAGACAGCTGAGTTATGTGGCGCTGATCCTTCCCGTCTATGGGAAACATGTCGAATAACGCATTCCTGAAGTCGTCGTTGTCTCTGGTCCTTTGTATCTCTGCATTATCGAGGAACGTATCGGCGTAGAAGCCTAAATATTGGTCCAGTTGCTCCGGCCTCATCTCGAAGACATCGCTTTCTTGCAGCTTAATCAATTCCTCGGTCGTGAAGGTTGTCCTGCCCTCTCGCTGTTCCTGTTTTGCATCATTTATATGCTTGCACCACTTCTTCCAGTCCATCACCAAAGCCGTTGGCTCAGCTATGGACTGTGGTGATCTCCTGATCTTGTCGAAAGGAAAGAAGAGCTTGATGCATACTACAAGACACCCAATGAGTTGAGCTTCCGGTAATTGCGCAATCCCGACACGTTGACGACCATCGTGCTGCGACGCAAAAGTGTACCCGAGCAAGTCTTTAAGGCGTAGTGTCGCATCGTAGAGCTGTAGCGGCAGTGCCAGCTCTTTGATGTACCGAAACAAAAGTAGCGGCAGATTGAGAGGTGGCCACAGCATGCCATGATCCTTCTCGAAACTGATCTCGAGGTTGGTCAAGGTCCTATAGAAGCGTTCATAGCTCATCATCGTCTGCGGGTTCAGCGAAGCATGATACGAGGACGGTAGTCGATCTTTCATCGCCAATGGCAGTAGCTTGATCGCTCCCCTGAAAGCCATCTTCCCATCTGTCACCCAAGCGTAGATGTCGCCAGGCGTTAATGGTAGTCGTAGCGTGTGCATGCCAAGGTAGCACAAAGCCAGACAGTCATACAAATTTGGCAGACTCTTAAGCTTCCTATCTCGCCCTTTTGGCGTAGATAACGTGCCCCGCTCGTGGTCCGTAGTATCAGCTTCACTCTCGAGCGTGCTGTATACTTGCGATTGAGTTTCGTTCTCCTTGCTGGCACTAGCAATCCTGTCGCCCAGCTGAGCGATACGCAATGTCCAGAGGTCATAAACGACTGTTTCGAGCTCGCTCGGTAGCCCTTTGTCTTTCACTAGAAACCAAATTTGATGTCTGAGGATGAGCTGCAGACTCTTGAGGTATAAGTCGACGGCCTGTAGACCCGTGAAGTCTGGCCGTTGTCAGCAAAGAACCTATGAAACGGCTATAGCAACAGAACGTACGTTTCCCGACCTTCTTCGGCACTTCATCGTCGTCTTTCTTCTTCCGTGTCACCTTGCGAGCAGCGGACATATGGTTGTCCTCATCTTCTGCGCCTCTAACGAGACCCTACTCGAGATCAGCTTTGATGTATGATAAAATTAGGCCGATTACCCACTCCTTGGCGATGGCCATTTCGGCAGTAAAGGTATCCATCCTCTCCCTCCTCATATTGGTTCGAGCGACAATTCTCAATGCCACAGATGGGGCCTTTAGTTCGTCGAGTGTCCATGATGGTTGAATAACCCAATGTCTCTGATACCGCTATGGCGGGCTTGTCGTTGTCTTGCGCACTAAGGGCCCAGTACTACAAGGAAAAGAACGTGCTGTATCGTCGCAGTTCGACCGGACCTGAGATTAGGTTGGTGCTGGGTGACCATCGAGGCGCCATAAGATTGAAACATTCGCGACAATTCGTGGGAGTGAAACAACAGGGACTCAGCATGCGCAGTCATACGTCAATGTTAGTGTTTTCGCTCCGGCAAAGTTATGTGAGTCCATCCCCAGCTTTCAAGGTGAACATGGTTTGGTCTGGTGGTGCTTAGAGATCTGTAGTATGCAAGATTAGATGCACCCTTGTTAGCGCGAAAATTACAAACGGAGAAATCACCATGACCAATAGCAGACTGGAGAATTACGTTGATCAGGTCTTAGAGGATGAAAAATAAAATGCTATTATTTATAGCTGATTTATTGTATGTGTCTTATTAACTTGATCAATTTGCGTGTGTAGGCAGACCTGTTCACAACGCTTTTGCCTTAGATGTGCTGGCCGACCTTTCACAGCGTCCTGGATTACTGTAATACGGCTGAGGTAGAAAGGGGTCAAAGTGCATATCAGGATCACCAATGGTGGGATGGAATTGATAACTCCCATAAACAAGACAAGTTGGTTCTGAACGATGGAATTCTGCCCGGAAAAGGCACAGTCCAGCCTGTCCAGCGAGGCAGAGAACGCGGTGAACAGGTCTTCCTGCACAAGCATATCAATCACGTCAACGAGATACGAGAATAAGTTTGGCTACAGCTCATAACATCATCACCTTTTGTCCATTGCCTTAGGGATATAATCTAGGAAAAGGTGGGTCATATCGTAAAACGTTCTCCTCACATGGCAATGCAAAACCCAAATGATCCGAAGAATCCACGTGCATTGGTCGCTATCAACGCAGGTGGAGCGCATGGAGGTGCTGATTTTGCCGGAAAGGCACCAGTCCCGTAATGCATGCAAAGATGCAGGATTGAATCAGCCAAACTTTTGACCGGAGCTCGACCCAACTCCGCGACTCCCACCGATAGCCTGCGTATCCAACGAAGCGGATCTAGGACTTGGGAGCCTCCTTGGCGTCGATGCAAGCCTCCTCACCCATAGCGGTGAGAACAATGACGTCTGGCATTTGTTAGCTTCATGTCGAAGTCGCAGAATAAAAATACTCACTGGTGTCCTTGCCGTCCTCGGTGAAGAGCTTGTTGATCTTGTCACCAACCTCGCCGTCGGGAAGCTTGACATCGTCCTTGGTGGAGCCGTCGTCAGACATGAGGGAGAGGAAACCGTCGTCGGTAACGTCGAGCTGTATGCGATTAGCCGAAAGTTGCCACCACACAGAACAACCTGACTCACAAGCTGGTACTCCTGGCGGCGGACGTTGGGGACGTTCATGTTGTGGGTGGAGGGGCAGAGATCTTCAAGCTTCTTGGCAGTGAAGATGTCAATGGCAACCAGATGGACCTTGGCGTGACCGTGCTTTCCGGTCTTGGAGGTGGTCATCTCGACAATCTTGCAGGGACGGTTCTTGATGACGACGAAGCCGTTCTTCCTCAGAGCAGAGCACTGCATGGGGAAGGTGGTGGAGGCACCGGCATCGGCGCTCTCGAAGGTGTGCTCATGCTGCGGGCGATGTGTCAGTATTTGGTGTATAAATGTTGTATGTGCGAAAAAGGGTCGACGTGAAGGCTGGCGGGGCGCATCTGGCGATGGCAGGCGACCAGGTGGTGCGGGGTCATGCTCGCGCGGGGGCATGTGGTTGGGAGACGTACCTGCGCGTCGTCCGCCATGGTGATGAATGAGAGTAGATGCGACGGGAGAAAAAGTTGCTGGTGGTCGTTGGGTCAAGTAGCGGAGGTTGGGCAGCCTTTAATGAGAATGTAGAAGTCTGGTTGTCT
Organism: Phaeosphaeriaceae sp. SRC1lsM3a; assembly: GCA_001644525.1. Taxonomy (NCBI): domain Eukaryota; kingdom Fungi; phylum Ascomycota; class Dothideomycetes; order Pleosporales; family Phaeosphaeriaceae; species Phaeosphaeriaceae sp. SRC1lsM3a. The sequence goes on along the minus strand of KV441709.1, from coordinate 1,983,733 downwards.
GGATTTTGCACGCGGCGGGGAAGGGCTGGCGCTAGAGACCCGTTTGTGGTTTAGTGCAATGTGGCCGGAGGCAACAACGGGCCGGTGGTATCAAGACGGCCAACGCGCGTGATGGTGCCAGCGACCGACCACAATTCAAGGAGATGCGCCCTTTTGCGCAGCGCAGATAGAAACGATGTGGGGCCTGGACAGACTCTCCGCCTACTCTACGCCTTCGGGGACACCCCCACCACGCCGAGACTCATATTCACCTGCTCCTCGAAGGGGCTACCCAGCGCCAGGGCCTGGTGCTCTACCTCCACGACCTGGGCTGGTCCCACGAACTTCATCCCTTCAACTTCTTTCACCGAACGCGTCTTCCACGAGCTTGCCTCCCAATGCGCGGGCACCCAATGGCGCGCTACGTAGGAGGGCGACAGGGGGCGGTCCCCATCATGGCCCTGATCCAGTACAGGTGCTGGCATCTTTAATGGGAGGAATGCCTCGGAAACCGCTCGAAGGTGAGGGCGGAAAGGAGAGAACAGTTCCGCAGAAGCCGGAAGTATTGGTGGAGGACATCGATTTTGGAGGGCTCAGCTTGCAGGACTTCGCTGCGGAAGCACCGAGGGAGCATAAGCAGAACACACCTGTACATACATATAGCGCTCAATCGGTCGAAGAATGTATGTGTTCACCTCTAAAGTCCAAGTCAAGAAGGTTTGCTCATCGTGATTGTAGACGACAAGGAAAAGGACAAATTTGAGGATCTTCACAAGTCAATTCTAGCCTGCGACGAGGTCTTGAAGTCTGTCGAGACGTACCTTACAAACTTCCAAGCGGATCTCGGTGCAGTGTCTGCCGAGATAGAGTCATTGCAGAACCGGTCCATAGCACTGAACACCAAGCTTGAGAATAGGAAGGTGGTAGAGAAGCTGCTGGGTCCAGCCGTGGAAGACATGAGCATTTCGCCTGCTATGGTTCGAAAGATCGCAGAGGGTCCTGTGGACGAAGGCTTTGTGCGCGCTCTGGCCGAAGTAGAGAAACGCTCCAAGACTATCAACGCCAAAGCGATTGAGCAGCCTGACATGAAGTCACTAGCAGACATCAAGCCGCTTTTGGACGATCTCACGAACCGCGCTATTGAACGCATACGAGACTACATAGTCGCTCAGATTAAGGCAATACGGTCTCCATCGATTAACGCCCAGGTCATCCAACAACAAGCCTTGCTAAAGTACAAGGAGCTGTACGCTTTCCTGACAAAACACCAATCGGAACTTGCTCAGCAAATAGGCCAGGCATACATCTACACCATGCGCTGGTACTACTTGAACCACTTCACACGCTATAAAGCCGCCCTCGACAAGATCAAGGTGCATGCATTGGATAAGTATGATGTGCTAGGTGAAGATCCAGCAGCACGACGTGGTGGCAGTATCCTTGGCCAGTCCCGAAATGCACCAGCCGCCTACGATGCTTTCTCCCTGGGACGCCGTCGAGACGCTCTCAAAAGCTCGTCCACAAACGCGCTGACTGCCTACATCGCCGAAGAGGAGAAGTCAGCACATTACCTCGAGGTTCCCTTTCGGAGCTTCAACCTTGCGCTCATCGACAACGCATGCTTCGAGTACACCTTCATCTCCACCTTCTTTGCACCGTCACAAAACTTCCACGCCATATCCCGCACCTTCGCGACAATCTTCGAGCCTACAATGGCCGTTGGCCAGGCGTTGACGAAACAGCTTGTCGCAACCACCACTGACACTCTAGGTATCCTCCTTTGTGTCCGACTGAACCAGCATTTCGCATTCGAGCTCCAGCGAAGAAAAGTCCCGACAGTGGAAGGTTACGTAAACGGTACAAACATGTTGCTCTGGCCCCGCTACCAGCAAGTCCTCGACATGCACTGTACTTCTCTGCAAAAGCTGACGCAATCCCTTCCTGGTCGACCTGCCACTGGCTCTGCGCTCCTCACCTCCGGCTCGCAGAGCTCGGTATCGACTGCGCCAACGCCACTCACGCAGAAGTTCGCCAACTTACTACACGGTATCCTGGCTTTGTCGTCAGAAGCTGGAGACGATGAGCCGGTGTCGGTGAGCGTGGGAAGGTTGAGATCGGAGTATGAGGCTTATCTTGTGAAGATGAGCAAGGGAATCAGTGATTCGAGGAAGAGGGATCGCTTTTTGTGTAATAATTATAGTTTGGTGGCCACTATTTTGACGGACGTGGAGGGGCGGTTGGGCGAGGATATTAGAGCGCATTTCGAGAAGATGAGAAATACGCATGATAAATGAGATAAATGGGCGGTGGATGTGTCACATTGTTGCAGCATGCGCTACGTATATGCTGTGCAAACTGTCAATGTATACTGTCATTCTTCATATTACGCTGGGGCGTAGCCGTATAGCCACATTTTTTGAAATTGCCAACGACGGATCTGTTCTTTGAAACAAAAAGACTACACTTCCTTCCATCCTCGCCAATCGTCCGAGGCGTTCTTGCCTGAGCATGGGCCTGGTGATTGGTTGTCAGCCCATCGCACCTCACCTTCCAGCCTCGGCAGCCTTCACTTACACGATCTTTTCTGCTCCCCCACCTACACAGCAAGCAACGTTTGAACGCCTTCTATCTGGCCATGACAGTCTTAGATCCATCGTCTGTTTTGGAAGATGTGTTGTGTGAGCGCTGCGCAGCCGTTTCCTTAAAACCCAGCGATCTGAGAGATCTGGTCGAAGCACGATCGAAAACATCCTGGTTCGATGGTTGGGCTGTAGTATGTGAGATACAGCGCATCACAAATGATACGTGTCAACTGTGTTCTATAATTCGTGAGACGTAAGTCCATCGCGGCCTCCAACGCATGTACTTCGCGTTGTTTCGCAAACATGAAGCCTGCTACCACTAACTGTATTAATGCTTAGAGCTGCCGAGTACGACCTCGGCGAATACAATTTAAGGCTAGATGCTGCTGTGGAAGATGGACCTTCTGGAATCGGAAAGCAGCTTTCCAGCAGAAGCCGAATAAATGACCAGGACTTTTCTGGAGTAATTCTTCGACTTGGAAGGTCATATCACCCAGCGATACCTTATGGGTACATTGCTTTGTACCAGCCGAGAAAGGAGTACCCTACAAATCTATACACGCTGTCCAATAGGGAAATTGACCCGGAGAAGATTCACTGGACGATCATACATCAGTGGCTACAGACTTGCAGCGACAACCATGATTGCATGGCAAATCGGGCCACACAAGAGTTTCTACCTGGCTTCAAAGTGATTGACACGAGAACTCGAAGAATCGTCAACGCGTCAAAGGGCTGCAAGTACGTGACTCTCAGTTACGTCTGGGGTACTGCAAGAGAAAGCGATGTGGCTGATGGCCTCTCCATCCCCGATCCAGCTCCACTGACCATCGAGGATGCAATGAGATGTGTCCAAGCACTGGGTCTTAGATATCTATGGGTCGATCGCTACTGCATTGACCAAGATGCGGCCGAGATGAAGCATCTAATGATACAGGGCATGGATAAGATCTACAGGAACGCCACACTCACAATCATCGATGCCGAGGGTTCCGACTCATCAGCTGGACTGGCAGGCGTGTCACAAGTACCTCGCAAAGTACCGAAGTGGACCGAAATCCAAGGACAGCGCCTGTCTATGGTACCGAACGTGGTCCGCACAGTCCGTTCCAACCACTGGAATACCCGTGGGTGGACATATCAGGAAGGCCTCCTCTCCAACCGCCGTTTGCTGTTCACACGTTCGCAAGTCTACTTCCAATGCCTCAAGATGCATTGCTGCGAAAGCCTTGCCGCCAAATTCCGCTGTATCTCAAGACCTCGCTATGAAATGGCAGAAACGTTCCAAGTCTTCCCATCTGGGCGCGATGCCGTCGACGCACGTACGTTCAAGGGCCGTCTCGACGAGTACCTTCGTCGCAATCTGACGTACGACTCAGACATGTTGAACGCCTTCCTAGGTATCCTGCGCCAATTCTGGTACGCACCGAACCCCATTTACCACTTCTGGGGTCTCCACATCGTCGTGGGGAAGTTTCTCGCTGCGCTGTTCTGGCTGCCGGTGGGCGATGGACCGAAGAAAGAATTATCGAGGAGAGAAGGGTTCCCATCATGGACGTGGGCAGGATGGCGCGACATTGATGAGATCTACATTCCGTCCTTTTGGCCCGAGGACAATGAAAGTGTTTCAATATCGATCGAGGACGTCGAGGGGAAACGATACAATCCTAAGACTTACATCGAAAGCATGAGCAAATCTTGGGATATATATCGCTTCAAACCCGCCATCTACCTCACCGGCTGGGTCACCCATGTCCGTCTCGCGCCTGAGAACGGGTCAGGTGCTGAGCATACCACCAACGCTGACTTATTGGACACTACAGACGATGAAGTATTGGCCAAAGCGTTGCTTTTGAAACCATATGTCTCCGAGCCATTGTTTGGAAGCATAAGTCCAACATCATGGCCCCTTTTCTTCTGGGTCGGCAAAGACGGCGACATGAAAGGTTTTTTGCTCGAACATGTTGGCGGCCGACGCCATGAGCGCGCAGGCGTGGTGCGCTGGGCACACGTAAAATCATTTACTGTCGATGATGTAGAAGAGACTGCGCGCATACGGCAAGATTATTGGGAACCAGGGGTATGGCTGGAATGTCGTCGACAAGGAATCGAACTTGTGTGACATTCGACGACTCATGGCGTGCTGTGTGTCGATTGATCTGACTTTCTGCTTGTAACTTCTTCGGCCCAAGCAATGGGATAGGTTATGGCGATCTCGCGTCATGGACACTGAACACGTACAGGTATATGTGCCCTATGTTCCAGACATATAATTAGTAGCGCAAGACCATTGATGTCTTTTCGTGGCTTTGTGATTACATTTAAGCACAAGCTGAGGTACATTAGACTCGAGCTAGAAAATTGTATCTTGAGCAACAATATGAATATGATTTTGATAGAAGCCTAAAATACGCCATGGAATGCATGCGTCTCTACACTCAATACACCCCATCCACCCACACAATCTCTTCTCACTTTCTCCAACAGTGGTATCCTTATCTACTTCCTCCTCTTTCCCCCACCCCCACGGCCTCCACCTCCACCATCCCCATCTCCCTGAAACCTCCTCTTCTTCCCCTCCCTCTCCCAATACTCCTGCTTCTCCCTCTTCTCCCTCTCGCCCCTCTTCTCTTCATTCTCCTTAACCTTCGCCCTATATCCATCCTTCCTCTCATCCTGCTTCTTGCGCCTCTTCTCCACCTTATCATTGCGAATCGCAACGACCTGATCCATCAACTTGCGTGCCTTCTTCTCCTCACCACCCAGCACAACTGCGCGCTTCTGCACGTACGTGGCCTTCTTCTGCGGCTTCATCGTCGCGGCCTGCGATTTGAAGGGCAGGTCGGCGGCGAGCTTGCGCGGGATGCGCAGGGGGTTGAAGACGCGTGTTGGACGCTCGATCTTGCGGTATGCGGAGTTCTTTTCTGAGGGCGTGGGCAGGGAGAGCGCGTGCCGCACTTGGCCTGTTAGACGCATGCCCTGCCAGCTGGTGCTCTCACCGGCCTCCTTGTCCTCTGCGCTCGGCGGGGCGAGGAGGTTGGTCACGGTGTTGTAGAAGCGGCGAGGCTTGATGGGGTACCAAGCGCGCAGGAAGACGATGTCGCTCATGAGGATCTTGTCTTCGAAGGTAGCACGGAAGTTGCCTTCGGGCTTAGAGAGGGCGCGTTTGATTTGTCCGCGCACGCCTGAGACGGTGCGGATGGAGGCGCCCTCGAATTTTGCGATTTCGAGAGACGATTTGAACATGTCTTTGATGAAGGCGGTGTTCTTGAAGATCTTGTAGGGGTGGCCGGTGAGTTTGAGCTTCTTGACGATTTCGGTGGACTCGTCGACGTTGAGGACAACACCTGTGGCGCTGATTCGGAAGCCTGGGGTCTTGTTGCTAAGGCTTTGAAGGCATACAAAACCTGTATTGGGTGCAACGAGTGGACCATAGAATGTTCCAAAGCAATGCATGTGCTCAGGCGTGTACTTGAGCATACGGTTTCGTGTCCGTGAGTCTGAGATGCTGTAGATGGGTGTAGTCTGGAATCTGCGCCAGCCCAGGGAGAATATGAGAGGGTCGTTCGTCTTGAGAATCTTCTTGTGCCATCTGTGACGCTTGATACGAATCTGGACGAAACCGAAGCGTTCTTCTGTGGGGGTCAAGCCACCGATTAGGATCGGATATCGGGGATTAAAATGCGCGGAGAACTCGTAAGGTACGTTCTCGAGGACTATGCGAACGTACGATCCTGCTTTGTGACCCTCTACGCGAACACGGGAAAGCTCGTCGAGCTGGTCGAATTCCGCACGGTTGATGTCGAGTTGTTTTTGAATCATGGCTTTCTGTGCATCATACCAATCGTCCTCGCCAAACTCTTCTTCTTTCTCGCCGTCCTTGCGACCATCAGCTTTGTCGTTCATGAAGCCTTCACGATCTTCTTCTTCAAATCGCAGCTTGAGCTCTTCCTTGCGTTTGGCATTCCGCTCACGCTCCTCTTCAATTGTTTTTGCAGCTTCGTCCACGTCCGACTTGGGTTCTTCGCCACCAAACTTCTCGCCAGTCTCAAGATCCTCGAACTCGCCGTCGCCTTCGTCCTCTTCATCGAAACCCTCGAAGTCGTCATCATTCTCCTCGTCGCCATCCTCGCCCTTGCCATTCATGTGGCCTGAAGCGAAGCGGCTGCGCAGAGCGTCGATGTTGTCCTCGTCCTCCCATCTCTCTGCTAGCTCTTCATAGTCAAACTTTGGTATGGATCGATCTTCAGCATTAGCAGAATCCTCGGTCTTAGACTTCTTGAAGAAGCCATCATCCTCGTCATCTTCCGCCTCGATGTCTTCCTCGTCTTCAGCACCCGTCCACTTTTTGACGACGTCTGTTGGCGCAAGATCCATGTTGTACATCATTTTCGCCAGATCGTTAATGCGGTAGGAGCGCTTCTTCCCATGCAGCTTGGCAGCGTTCTCACGAAGATTGTCCTTCCATCGTAGGGCGCCCTCATCATCATCGTCCTCGTCTTCTGAGTCAAAGTCACCCTCTTCTAGATCGTCGAGGTCGCGCTCATCTCCAGATAATGAGCCCAGGTCGGAGTCGCTGTCTGCAAATGCAACTTCTTCAGCTGCATCCCCATCCTTGTCAACCTCTTTTCGCCCAAACTTGGATCTGCCGTTCGCTGTGCCGTTCGTGTCGAGAAATCCAGTGTCGTCCTCATCATCGTCCGCGTCACTACCGTCCTGCTGCAGCTCTTCGACATCGCTGTCGATATCATCAAGTTCGGCATCGTCGACCTCTTCCGCGTCGGCAGCTCTTGCTGTGCGATGTGATCTCCGACCGGTATCCTCCACATCGTCTTCGATCTTATTGACTAAGGCGCCACCACTGAACAGCCTGAACCCTCCCTCGTCCTCGCCGAGTAGCTTACGCCCACCCTGCAGGTTGACCATCATCTGCTCGCCCAGTCCTCGCTCCGCGTAGTCCACGTCTGGATCAAACGTAGACGTCTTGACATCAATGTACACCGCGTCCTTGTCGACCAACACACCACCAACATCCGACATGGGCGCATACAGAATTTTCTGCTTCTCACCCAGTCTTGTGCGCTTCTTCTTGCCCGTTATCTTCTCGCCCTGCTTCTCAGCATACGGTGTCGGACACGGGTCGGGTAGCGCTTCGGTCGACGTAACAGTCAGGTCGCCTACACCAGGTATGTGCACTCTCGATCCGCCATGGGGAAAATTGGTACCACGCAGATAGCCGTACAGCGCTACTGTGCGATCGCACTTTGGATCCTGTTCGATATCGGTCGGGGGCGTGATATCCAACATACGATCCGCCAAGCAGTACGGATGACTGTTTCTCCACACCAGCGGTCTCGGGTTCTTCATTACACTCAAAAATCTGCTCAGATTCATAATCTCCCTGTCCGGGTATCGCCCATTGCTCACTCCGGACAAATAAAACAGCTTTGCGCCCTGGTACAGCTCGCTCCAGAATCTGTGCTTCAAGCGCTTCTTCTGTAGCTTGAGTGTCTCTTGCTTCCTGAACAGATCCAAATGCGTCAAGATACCAAAGACGTTTCCTGGCATTCCGCTTGCGCTCAATACGTTCAGGAACTCCATTGTCTCCATCTCGAAGCCGTAGTTGCCGTCAATCATGAGCAGCACAATGTCAACCACCTTGGCGACGTCGATCATGCTGGCAAGCGAGTCGGCGGGACATTCTATGAAGGTGAGACGTCGGCGCTTCGAGGTGACGACTGTGAGCGGCCCGGTCGGCGTGGAGAGGGTCTGCTTGGTGTAGCGACGGATGAGCGACTTGATGAGGGTGGTTTTGCCCACGCCGGGAGGGCCAACGACGCCTACGATGATGGGTGGTGCTTCTTCGGGGAGACGGTCGACGAGGGGAACGTGGAGGCGCTTTTCTTTGACCTGTGGATATTAGCATATCTGCTGGACTAGAATTGCATGATTGCATACATCATGCGAGCGCGACGCTTGCTTTTGCAACCGTCCGGGCGCCGCATATGCAAAAGCCTTTGGATTCGGTCCTCCAGAATGCGCCTTCTTCGTCTTGGTGGTCCTGTGCGGACGATTTCCTTGGTCCGCCATGTTTGCGACTCTTCACCTCGTCTTGCGCCAAATAAAAGCTCAAGAAAAGAGTGAATGGCAGGCGTCGCGTGCAGAAAGTCGTCAATGGCGGCCATGCGCTCCAAAAGTCCCAAAATTTCGACGCTAGCATTTCGCGCTAGTTGGCTGCAGGGATGTTTTATCGATAAGCCGCGGCTTCCCTCTCTGGTGGGGCACAAGGTGGGCTGTGAGGGTTGCTCGGGCTGGAACACGCACGTCATCGTATGAGGGCGCATATCCAAGGCTCTAGTAGACCTGCAGGGTGTCGTGCTTTTCTTGATCTCGAGTATATAAACGTATCTTGCGCCATCTGTGTCTGTGCTCACTACAACTCCACTGACTCTACTATCAAACCATTCTACAACACTTCTCAACATGCCTCAGTACAACGTACGCGTCACTGTTGCCCTCTACGTGTGACAACATGCTGATGTCGATTGCCAGATCACCCTCGCAAAGGATGCCTCGCACGACGAGCTCGACAAGGCCAAGCAGCACGTCAAGGACCAGGGCGGCAAGATCGTGCGTTTGTCCTGTATACCTCGGTCTGATGGCTGCTGACATGTCCACCAGGTCAACGAGTTCACCTTGATCAAGGGCTTCACGTAAGCAGTCATGTCTTTATGCTACGAGTACCTTGCTGACACCTCCCAGCGCCGATATCCCCAGCGACGCTGTCTCCACGCTCCAGTCCAACGACAAGATCACCGTCGAGGCTGACGGCGAGGTCAAGACGCAATAGAGTCTTCATCACGGCCGACATGGGACACAACATGGTTGATGACCTGATAGCATACAGCATGGCATAGCATGGATATTTGATGGGAGGATAGTTGGTATACATTTTAATGCATGACATTATATCATGAGCTTCTTCCCTCTTTCTTGGGCTCTTCTCCATCTACCCTGCCCACACCCCGCAGGCTGAGATAGACATCTGTGCCCCAGCCCCACAAGCTCTGCACAGCAATGCCTCCGCCAAAGTACTCAGCGTAAGCTCTACCAAGAGGCAGACCATACCCCAGCCCTGCAAGACTGTGTGCACCGTCGCCGCCAGGCCCAGACATGGCGTTCAGTGCGTCCATGCCGGTGTGAGAGCTGCCGCCCGATAGCGTAGAAGACGCTTGGTCGTCGTTGAACGTGGTGAAGCTATAGTCCCAGATATGCCCCAAGTTCTCAGGCGAGATGCCTCCGCCGCGATCGCGGATCCGGATGGTAACACCAGGCGTGGAGTGCTTGAGAGGTAAGATGTTGGAATCTGTCTTGGGCGTTGTAGCTCCGTGCAAACCAGTAAAAGCATGTGATGCAACGTCTAGATTGCCCTGGTCGGCATTCTCAATACGCTTGCTGCTTGGTTCTTCCGCGTCTTTGCTCCCAGTATGCTCGGGAGTCAGCTCAGGCAGCGGCGCAATGGTGACTTCAATGGGCTCTCGCTCCATGCCGCTTTCCACTGTTGCACGGAAGGCGTTCTTGAGCAATTCCGTGATAATATACTCGAGATGTACAGGCACGTGTGCAAATGTGTATTCGGGCTCCCCGTTGATGACAATCGTGGGACGGACACCATACTTGAGCTCGCAAATCTCGCCCACCGTGTTGGCGCAATGCTCGACTATTATCGCTGGCTTGAGCTTGGTGTCAATAACACCAATGTATCCTGGCGTGTCCTCCGTCTGATGCATGACCTCCTTGTGTGGTTGGCTCGAAAAGTGCAGCGAGAGATGCTGCTCTGCAATCAAGCGCGTGCCTATGCGTGCTCGCAAATGCTCGTCGAGAAAGCGTGTTACATCTTTCGGCTGGATGTACTTTCTTGCTTCCAGAAATCCCCTTGCCAGTATGCTAATGGTGTTTGCGTGGGTTTGCACCAGGTCGGCCATGACTTCGGTGAACCTAACCTCCTCGTCGAGCGTCGTGATCTCGTGCTCCGCCCATGGTAGCAACGTCGAGAGGCTGTGTAGGTAGTTGGAGTGGATCTTGGACACGTGGGGGTTCGAGACGACGATGAAGGGCAGGTTGCGTAGCGACTGGATGCGGTGTGCGAGTCGTGCGGGTAGGATAGAGAGGGTAAAGTTGGCCGACGTGAGCAGTTGCTGTGTTGTCAGCGGTGGTCGTCCGTGTCTATGCGTGCCTGTTGTTAGCCGTGGATCTGGACGGGAAGATCGCCGTGCGCATACTTGACGAGATCCGCAAGAGTCAGTGGGTGCAATGGCAAGCTCGCGAGACGCGAAATGTCATTGTCTGTGACTGTCTCCGTGTGCAGTTTGCGGCTCTGGAGTTTGGCGAACGGGCTGCTGAGTCTCGTTCGAGTTGTGCGCGGGCAACATAATCGTATGATGTGCGATTGTATAATCAGCGGTCGCTGAACTTGTGCCATTGTCGCTCTATTTCGATCTTCCCATTGTGCGATCGCCTGTCCTGTCGGTCGTCGTTCGAAGAGCAGCCCAGCTGGTGGTGTTGTTAGCGGGGACCGTCGCGTGTGGCACTCGATGGAACTTCGATTGTGACTCGAAGGATCCGATTTGGCTGTCCTGAACGATGACTTTGACTATTGTGCGCTGCTTGTCTTCATAGCAGTGGAGCATTCCATTACAGGCATAAGACGAAGCTTTCCTGAAAGCTTATGCGGGACGAGGCGAGCTGCTGAGCGGTGTGGAGCTTCAGATCACATGGACGTCATGCGCATTCCACCTACATACAGCAAAAGCAACTTTCGCGGGGGGTTGACGAGGCATGTGACACACATTTTCACAATTGCTCCAACGCAGGTAAATGCAGGCTAAATTGGTCATACTCAAATCGTTCTAGGCGTGCATCTCCCGACCCGACTACGATGGCCAGATCCAGATCTTACAACCTCACAACAGGTCCTTCTTGGCTGCATCATGCTTCCATCTCGTTTTCGCTAGGCTGATTGGCGACAGACTCAATCTCCACCGTGACCTATTCTTGCGCTGTCTTTATTCCGGTCTTTGATTTCATGTAACTCTGTGCAGTCGAACATGGTTCGCTAGCCGCTACATGCTTTTCAGCTCTTACCTCCCTATAGTAGGATTTGGCCAGACCCCTTCCACTCAGGGCTCATCGACATAGCAGACGTGTCTCTTATACTACCTGCATAGGGCGCTTCAGCTGGCTTCATGGCCCCCTAATAGATGAAGTCCACCTCGTGTCAACAGTTTCCATGTAAGTTCGGAAACCGAAATCGATCTATAACTGGAAACCTGGCTACACAATAGATGCATTGCTGACCATCGTTATGCTGGAGAGATGGTTTGGACCAAGCGTTCAATCAAGCTGAACAGCCTCACGAACACACTGAGACATTGTCTATGCCCTTACCGATAATTCTGCTGGCCCCCGTTATGTTTCTGTCCAATCAGCCCGTGAGCAATTAGGATGGGATTGTGGCTTAGTGCCACTTTGTACTCGGTTTCGCGTATCTCCAGCTCCCTGACCTCTCACATTACCTCTCTGTCGCTGACATCCTAATCATATCTTCAATACGCGTATCCCAAGCTAGCTCTTGAGGACCATAATGGAGCCTCGGCATCGACTTGCGGTGTGACGCATCGGGCCGACCGAGCGTCTCCATAGAAGCAGAAAGAACGCTTCCAGGTGCCTCTCGGCAAAGAATCTTGCAGGCGATCTTCTCTACGAGCGAGCAACTACCGTACCCTTGGTGGGGCAGTGTATGTTAGTGTGTGCGAGTGTAACTTCAAAACTCGGCTCGTCGCCTAATCCCATCTCTTTTTACTAAAACCAGCCTCAACCTGTTTCCACACACAAACAAACCAGCAACTTCCTTCTCTTTCTTACTCACACCCTTCGATACCGAGATATCCCACTCTTAACCACAATGGCCGACCCAATAACTTACACCTTCCACGGCACCGTCGTTTCCACCCTCATCAACACCTGCAACAGCGCCATCTCAATCCTCACCACCGCCAAAGATGAAATCTCCAAGAACTCCTCCCTCCCCAGCGAACAAGAAATCCTCGACCTAAACTTCGGCGACATGCTCCCCTTCCGCGTGCAGCCCATCCTCTGCACAAAGTTCCCAGCGGAAGCATTCCGCAAAACAGGCCTCACATCTGCGCCATCACCCACCTACGACCCCAGCTCTTTCTCCGACCTAAGCAGCGTCATTGAATTCTTCAAGCAAGTGAAGGCTTTGTACGAGAGCATCGACGCAAAGGCCTTCAACGACGCTGCGGGCAAGAGCGTCGACGTCCCGTTCGATAGCATGGGCAAGACGCTGACTATGACCGGATTGGCGGATTATATGCACAGCTTCTGCGTGCCGAATGCGTACTTCCATATAAATGCCATGTACATGCTGCTCAGGAATAAGGGCTTCAAGTTGGGCAAGGGCGTGTATGTGGGGACGTTCATGAGTGAGCAGCAGAAGAAGGATTGGGCGCCTTTGAGGGGATAGGAGATGAGCTGAGGAAGAGGAGGATGGCAAATGTATACTTGTAGTGCTTTTAGTATAAATATGAGTAAGCTCGAATGTTGTCAGCAAGCTACGCTGCGATCAATGCTGTTTTGAGAAATTTCCTGATTGGGAGCGTGGGGTTAAGCACATATATGGTAAGTAGTGGGGACACTTGCGTAAACTGATCTGTATCGACATTTTCCAGTCCGAGGACCTTGTACTTCTATATAATACTCCATGCTTATCATCAATTCGTCTCGCTGTTATTCGCGTTCCGACCTTTTGCTCTTTGTGAACACTTGGGTTTCGAAAATGTTCTCGTTGTGAAATACAGTAGTTCATCCATGGATGCTGACAGACCACCTCGGGACATGCTCTGCGAGCGAACACACATGCGCCAAAAATGCCAACCAAATGGGTATAAGCTCCAATGAGTCGTTCAATCCACGCTATGCAATGTGAACACTTAGGAAAGATAGGGTAAGAAATATGCCGAGAGAAGTGATGCATTTGAGCCGATATGGACAGCACATGTAGATCTTCCATGTTCAAGGCTGTTTCTTGGTTTCACTCCCGATCACAACAGGTCGATCTCCGTCGCTCATAGCGGTGGTGGTGAGACTTGATACATCGAAGTGTATGGTAATGAGCCAGGCGCAGAGTATGTTAGCAAGGTGATGCAGGACATATGCATAAGTCACGCCGTAGACTGCTGCATACGCACCGATACCGAACAGGAAGACATTCGTGCACAGCGACAGCCCCGGCCCCACCCTCGGAATCATTCGCCCTGTACTGAGTGTTTCTACGAGCAGGACGAAGGGCGTGATTGACAGAATGTTGTGATGCGAGGAAAATGGTGTCAGCCAATGGATGGCGAGGTTCCGCACCCATACTACCAGTACCGGTAAATTGATTGGTAGAATCCAGAGCATGAGGATGAAGATCGAGTGCGCGTAATTGTAGAAGTTGTAATTAGCATCGAGACTCGATTCTCTTGCCAGGCGATAGCCGCGAACACAAGTGGCCAGCTGCACGATGCATAATACAGCGTAGGCGAAATGGTATGGTATGACAGTCGACACCATGCATAACAAGATGAGTGTTGGCATAACACGGCGTCTCGGTGACGTCACCGCGAAAGACTCAGGAGTCCTCCTGCCTTCCGGGTCTTCAAGCTGAGAGGATCGAAGAAGAGCATATATCGAGGCGAAGACATATGTAAGAAGCAAGGCAACGTAGTTGATTGCGATACAAACTCCTGTGCATATGAGTCCGAAAAGGGGGACCAAGAACCAGAAGAATGGATCATCCGATCCGAGCAACAACTCATTGCCCGCATTGTCGTGGACATGGGGCGACTCGTCGAACGGCCGCTGCTTGTTGGAACGGTACTGCGCGCTCGCTAGGCTCACCGCCAAGAACGTAAGAGCCGTAAGGGCGAGAGGAATCGACGAGTAAACGCACTCATTGAGCCCTTGAGCGAAGCTTATAAAGACCCCGGTGGCATCGTAGGTGCGAAACTGCTGGCGAAGTACCAATGCAACGATGAGAAGAGGAAACGCAGCAAAGACGATGCGGTAGCGCATCCACAGCTTGCCCATGCTGCCAAGTATATCGACGGTGATGTGAACATTGACATCGCTGCCACAAGTAGGGTCGGACCAGATCTGCAATAACAAACCATTGGACGGCTGCTTCGAGTGAAGAGCAGGTGGTAGATATGGTGAAATACCGTGCAGATTGACTTTGGCGTGCTCAATGTTGACGAAGAACTTGGTTTCGTACATGTCGGTGATGTATTGACGTAAGAGAGGTGCGAAGAGTTCATCTCGATCACATACCTGCTTGCTTATGTGCAGGTCATACGCCAAAAGACTCGAGTGCAGCGCCGGTATGCTGATTTCCGTCGAAAGGGGTCGGTTGGCGGGGAGCCTCAATGCTACTCCAGCGTACAGAAGGCGCTGAAGACTCATATCGATCTTCACAGAAGATTCTGCAGCGTTGCCAATTTCTGCGATCGCCCATTCTGCACCACCTCTATGATTCTTTTCAACGACAGCTACATACTGATATTGTGCTAAGTCTTCGTGCTCGTATTGTAAGTACGAGAATGGACTTTGGTCCGGACGAAATGGGAAAGCTGAATGGGCCTGAGATTCCGGTAAGACAATGACGTCTGCTGCTGCGTTCTTGCAAGCCAACCTGGTCGCATCTGGATCATCTCCAGAGAAGTCTAGTGCTGTTGAAAATGTGTTGTCGGTCTGAGCGGATTGCCGTGGGACAGTACTGCAGAAGAGGACTTCTAGTCGAGCGTGTATGCCATGGACGTCCAGCTTCTCGTTTGTGAGCAAAGTGAACCTCCTCTGGCGATTATCTGATGCAGGTATTGGTAAGAGATGGGCTATTGGACCGTCATTTGACGTCGGGCCTCTCAATACAAGTTTCTCGCCTTCGGGAATAAGGGCTGAATTCACAACCACTGTCAACAGCGTCTTGGCCTCGACCCCTGGCAAGGTTTTCTGAACAATATCTTCGAAACCGGTCAAGAACCACTTTTTGAACTCACGCATACGGTGTCCGCGTGACACTGTCTGCACTGCCTGGGAGACATCCACAACATCGTACAATGCCCTGACAATACTCTTGCGCACTTGGTCGCACCAGGTAATGGCGAGATGATCAGCACCAGTCCAGCAATTCGGGATGGATGAGGTAAATACGCTGAAGCCATGCGTCTCCGGAACCAAGGAGGATATGCTGGCGTAATCGGAAGAGATGATGTTGTCAAGTCCACCTCCGGCAATGGAGATCAGGGTAACATGATTGAGTGGATTGTCGACAGCTGCTGTCTGTGCGTACGAGTTCCGCCAATATTCATTGATTCCATTGTAAATGCGAATGATGTCTCCATCAAACGATATGGGGGGTCTAGCGTGCGGCGCAGCGATTGTGACAATAGTATTGATCGCATTTGCTTGATAATTTGGCATTGTGACCATAGTTCGCGCCACGACACCTCCCATGGAGTGGCCGACAATTATCACTGAGGTCGGTTCAGGCAAATACGAGTCGCGTTGAAAGCGACCTGGGGTGTGGTATAAGGATAAAATGAACCGAATGGCGTCATTGAGGTATTCGGCCTGATCTAGTACTGTCTGTCCATGAAATGCAGTGAAATCCTCATTGAAGTCCACAGAAAAGAAGTCGAGTGGTCTCCTCACTCCTTTCCATGGATCATTCTCGTGCTGAACAGTGTTGTGGTAATGGTATGCTGCATCGGAAGCAAGTGACCGCACTTGCTTATAGCTGCCTGCGTTGCCCGGAATGAAAAGGACAGGCACACCCTTGACGGTAAACTCTTCATCGATGCCCCATTCGCGGTAGAGGTAGAGGGAGTATTTGCTAGCAAAACGCGTGTGCTCGGTATCGAAATCGTCGAACTTGGAGTACATGGGTCGCATGTAGGACATCTCGCAGCCTTTGATATCCAATTGCTTGGTCAGGAATGACTGGACCATGAGGAAGAGCGCCACAAAACCAGCTATCGCTGTAGCTAGCGTGTATATCGAACATGACCACGGATTACGCAGCCTCATATGGCGGCGCCGTTCATGAGACTCGGCCATCCTGTCTACCAATATATGCGTTGACGCTGAGTTGACTCTAGTCGAGTGTGTTTGTTCGCTCGCGGTAGGCGAGTATGCGAGGATTGTGCGTTCGATGAAGGCGCGCGATTGTTTTAATTCGTCTTCCACAACGCTGGTATCGGTCGATATGCGTCCGCTATGAGGGATTGGGGGTGGTGGCCGAGCGTGAGGCCATGGTCTGAAATGATGTACAGACTCTGCGGGCAATTGCGTCGACTCGGCACCCCTATATCTCTATCCCGTGTGTGACTGCGGCTTCAATGAAAGGCAGGAGCGAGAGTGAATGAGGCACACGGAATGCAGAGCTTCCAGGGAGACCAATGCGTTCAATTACGGTCGGACACACGCCAAGGAAGCTTTACGAAGTGAAGAAAACACCGAAATGAGTGTCAGATTTGGGGTCAAAAGAGTCGCCTTGGTCGTCCAGTCGAGGAGTAGTTGTCGCACGTCGCGCGTCGAGAGGTCGCGATTACGATTGCGCAGGGATCATCTCTTTCCGAAATCTGGGGAATGCCAAAATACGCTAACGCGTGCACCTCCCACTACCATCACCAACTTCGACCTCGACCGCCTTATAACGTCATGTCACATCTTGTTCTGTCACATACTTCCATCTGTGGGTGAGGCTCGGAATCTTTTGCATTGCGATGCCGTGTGTCGTCAGGTACTAGTCGGTCAGCACTTCTTCAAGGCTCCTAAAAGCCATATTTCGTTCATCAAGGCTCGGCACAATGTCAGGAACAATAACGACCAGAATTGCAGACAACTAGTTCTCTTATCCCGTGACTTACTGCTCGACTGGACGCAACATGCTCGTCGGAGCAATCAATGCCAAGGGCATAGCAGGTTGGCCCCACCTGGTCATCGGTAATGCATCTTGCATGTTTCCACGAGGCTCAGATGCACACCACCAGATGTTTGATGAGGAAAATTGCTATCTCCACTAACAACAGACAGACTTGGCCCACGAGAAACAGCTTCAGCATAGGACCAGTATAGCAGGGGCTTCGGTCCTTCGTTCGTGAAAACCTCCACATCCTCATGCCTCACAGAAGCCCCACAAACCACTCAAGCCGTCAATCCCATATTAGCAATAACGTGGCCTGGCGTTAGACCTTTGTACAACCATAAATTCTAGTATATGTATATACTATATCGGCTTGGACAAGTCACGTTGATTGGACAAAGCCACAGTTTCCAAGTTCACAATCACCTGGCATGTCTCCATTCATACTTGGCTCAATGCTCGCTTACCTATCTTTGATATTATCCTTCGTGAGCCGCGTCTGCAAATACGCGTGGTTATGTACTATTTCCGAAATGCTGTGTGTACCTCTGACATATAGCTCGCTGAGGTCCCCCGGATCTGTTCTTTTATCAATTCCCATTTTACGACACGAGATTCGATATGAAGTGGACAAACTTCTGTCTAGTAGGGGCTTCAGTCGCTCTTGCAGTTTCTGCATCTAAGGAGATTGTGCAAGGCGCTGAGGCATACTTACGACCTGCTTTGGAAGCACACACAAGGAATGAGCTTTCGCAGCCAGTCGAAATCAGGAATGCCACCACCTTGAACCTCTTCTCGCGATTCTTTCACCACTTTGATGTACGGCAGACAACAGGAAGATGTGGGCAGAGTGCTGGCGGAGCACGCTGCCCAAACAACCAATGCTGCTCCACTTTTGATTATTGTGGGAACGATGCTGAGTATGCCAATCACCACAATGCCTAGGCATACATGTATTAACTCACACAGACATTGCGCGGTACTCGTGGGCTGTCAACCTCAATATGGTCGATGTGGTGACGCAGCACCAGAACCTTCGCCAACCCCAACCCCAACCCCAACGCCCACACCTTCGCCGTCTTCAAGCTCAGTGATAGTAACATCCTCAAGCTCGGCGATAGTACCGTCCTCAAGTTCAGTGGTAGTCCCACCATCAAGCTCGCGACCGGTGCCGACGAGTTCCTCTGTTTTGCCTCCACTACCGTCAGGCACCTTGATTATCTCTCCCAACGGCCAATGCGGCAACGTCACAACCTGTGGGGGTTCCGCATTCGGCAACTGTTGTTCAGAATGGTATTTTTGCGGTAGTGGCGCTCTCTACTGCGGTTCTGGCTGTCGTAGCGCATTTGGCACCTGCGACGGAGGCTCTTTACCTGGGTCGTCCTCCTCCTCTGTCCCAGTACCCGTTCCGAGCTCCTCTACCAGACCAACGTCGTCTTCTTCTACTCCCACACCAACTCCGACTCCAACTCCGACTCCAAATCCAACTCCAACACCAAGCCCTTCTCCATCGCCATCGCCTTCATCTTCGACTGCGCCCGCTGTCCCAACGAATGTATCTACCAATGGGCGCTGCGGTGCAGAGGGAAACGGCAGGACGTGTACGGGCTCGACGTTTGGCCGCTGCTGTAGTGACTATGGGTGGTGTGGTAGTCAGGATGATTATTGCCGCATCAGCTATGGCTGTCGTCCGGATTTTGGAACTTGCGGATGAGGTATCAATGTAGACGTTTGACGCGGGCTGCTCGAGCGAGTTGTATATAGGTGATGCTTCAGACGGCGATTGTGTAGATAGAACACGAAGAGCTCATGTCAAGAACGTTTGGAACTTGTAGTCTACGTGTGTGTTCTTCTTTGAGTGAACGGCCATGGCATCGTCTGTTTTGAATGCAACAACTACATATACAATGGCTCTCTTGAGTAAAGATCGACATAACCATGGTTGTAAGTTTACAAAGGACGATGATGAGAAACAATTGTTCAAATTATTACAACGCAGCACTATAAACCGAAACCTCTGCAATTCGCAAGCAACGAAGCAAGGGTATAGAATTGTAAAAGTAGAAGTACACTAAATATAAGTAGAATCCAGAGCATCCGCTCCAGCAGTGGCCGTAGACAAGAGCCATGCCGGAGCGGAGGGTATATGCCCGACACTTTTCACGAATCGAATCAAACCAAACCGAAGAAGAATTCCTCCCAAAAAGGCCCTAACCAATCCTCCCTGCCCTTTATCCTTGATCCTTCAATCATCGATCTAGAAAGCAACCCCAACCGCCCCGGGACTAGGCATAGCCGCCCCCCTCACCTTTCCCACATCCCTCGCCGCCATCTCCATGCCCCTGAGCAAATTCGCACAAGGACTCACCGGCGGCTTCAACGACCTCCCGCTCCTCATCCCCTCCTCAATCATCATATCTTTCTCCTTCGCCAGCACGAGCGGCGCAGGCACGCGCTTCGTCTTGCGCGGCGGCGACACGGTGAGCGAGGACGAGCTCGAGCGCGAGCTGAAGAGCGTCACGGTCTGGCTTTCCTGGCTGTCCTGGCGCGCGTGGTAGGTAGTCGCCGTGGAGGGACGGGTGGTGTTTGCAGTCTCGCATTTGTAGAATGCGATAGTGCCGTGTGAAGTGGGGGAGGTGGGGGTCGTGGATGTAGATGACATGGAGCGCTTGAGCCATGTTGTGAGGCGCGTCATGGACTTGGTGGGTGTGTGTGGCGCCGGGGGAGTGATGGGGTTGGAGCACAGTGCCATTGTGCTGTCGCGGGAAGGAGGGGCGAGTGTGAGGTTTGTGGCGCGGCGGCGCGGGGTGGGAGCTGGGTAGGATGGGGTAGCGTCGACTTTGATGGGGGCGGAGAAGGCAGAGCCTATGTCGGAAAGTGTCTCAGAGCGCACGTGCATGCGCATTGAGGGAGCAAGGTAGGGGACGTGGTGGGATGGTGACGGGGGTGGGCGGTTGATGGCTTCAGGCGATTGGGTCTGCGAACGGTATGCGGAGGCGCGGCGCTCTTCGACAATGGTGTTGAGTTCGCGGATCGCTTCGTCAACATCGGTCTTTGTGCGGCGGAGAGAACCAGGACGAGATGGCGCGGTGTTGGATCGGCCGCGAGACGGGGACGGCAAACGGGAGAGAACACGAGCAGGAGAAAGGGCCCCTGAAGTGTTAGAGCGGCGGATGGTCGGCTTCTCAATAATGGAGGCAGCAGAGCTAGTTGGCTCTTCCATCCACACGGAGAGCGTTGGTGTTTGCATTGTTGCCATGGTGGTTCCAGAGAGACGACGCTCCGTTGCGGTGCTCTTCTGGCTCTGTACACTGGAGCGCCTTGAGTGTGAGATTGAAGCTGAAGAAGAGGTGACAGGCTTGCGTTGAATGAGCCAGTCTGCGTTCGAAGGGTTGGAAGACAATGAGTTGGTGCGTGAGTCTCTCACGCGAACAAGTGCTTGCGCTGGCTTCTCCAAGTTGGCCTTGGTCGCACTCCAGACTTCATCGTCCTCGAAGTCGGGGAGAGGTGAAAGACGTCCGCAGCCGTTAGGAAGGTAAATTGATAGCTCAAGGCGACGGAGGCTTCGGTTGCGGCGGATTGGCATAGGTGCTTCATCAATCATCGACTGGATACCGTCGAAGCTGAGGCCATTGTCGAAGTGCTGAAAGTTTGTAGGGTGCGAAATGCTGGGTCGCACTTTATGAACGGAGTGAGATCGACGTGGTCGTGTGAGGGTAGAAAAGCTGGCACGTGATGAAGCGCGAGTCGCAATATCGCGACTGGTGTTCACCCATTGAGAGACATGGCGGCTCATAGACTGGCTAGTGGAGGGACGGGGATGATGGAATGGCTCCACGCGGGGTTGTGGGACGGCCTGTGGTTGGTCGTATACGACTTGCTTTGAAGAGCCTCCTGGTCAGTGTTAGTACTTGCATTGCGGCTGATTATGACATGCGTTTCCGGTACAATGGATGCTGGGAGTGTTATATTGCTTGCGTGTAGATAGGATTAACCAGATTAAGGAGAGCATAAGCGAGGCGATATAGCCCTCGTGATGCATCGAAGCAAGAGACATGACTGAGAAGTATATCGAACGAAGGAAGCGACGGCGACAAGAGAAGGAGTAGACAAGCGTGAGAAGTGTTGTGATGATATGAAATGAAAATGGAGAAGTCGTGACATACCATCTGCCTTGAGCGCAAAGCTCCCATCGTCGACTTCCTTGGTCGATGCACAGCACCCAAACCTCATAGCCAACCAGCCATCCCTCTCTTTCTTTTGTAGACTCCCAAAGTCCATGATGTTTTTGCAGCTGCGTCCAGGCAGCTAGTAATCCATGTCAAAACGTAGAACAATCGAACGAAACTGCAAGGGAGTGTGATGCCCTAAGGCTAACAGCGTGAACGCAAAGAAGAAAGAAGGAAGTAGTAGGAAGAAGGCAAACCACGCAAGATGAAAGAGGAGTGCAACAGGAATATGCAGGCTCGATTCTTCCGGTTAGATAAGTCTTGATGAGCTGTTCCCTCAGCGTTCGCTTCCGTGCATGAAAGCCCGCAGGTACGGCCGTCAGGAACCGCAGACCAGACCGACCTCACAGGACGACAGACACAGGTGTTATAGATGAGCATACTGATGCGCCAGCGTACGCGCCCAATGACATGCCTTCCCTGCCATAGTGCTCGTCAACCTGTGGAGAAAGTCTGGCTCATGGCTTGCGCGCATTGCTTGCTAAAGTCTGTGGTAGGCCTGCGATTGGCCACAGGGCTTTGTAGCCGCTGATGGCCGTGGACCACTCAGGAGGCAATAGCGCTTCGAGCTTGAAACTGGTAGCTGCATCGGTTTGCGCCGTCTGGCGTGGCGTTTCTGGGATTGTTATGCTCGCTGCTCCCGCCTTGCGCTCAAGTTCGCCTTGTCGGTGTAGGAGGTTGCGCGGCGTAGAGTCGCGTGTGGTGGGAACTGGCGTATCCGGGGTGCACGAGCACGGGGATGCCTGTACAACCAACATCTATCTCAAGATCGAAACAGACCATGAAACGACCCTCGAGTTAGAGACAGGATGGTGCAAAGTTGTGCCGCAAACATGATGACGCTGACATGGCTCCAGCTTCTCGACGTTGGCATGTTGAGCTCGTGTGCAGATTCCTTCTGGAGCATTGATGCTGCCAGAGCTCCGGTGCTCCTGCGTGGCAGCATTTCCACATAAAATTCTCGGCCAATCGTTGACCATTCGTGCAGGCTTGGAAGAGAGCAATGGCTTCATTGGCGCAGTTTGCGAATCATGAAACATGCGTTTAATCCCGAACAGCCAACCAGATCCTTACGACGCTTCTTCTCCGAAAGTCTTTCTACCTCGGACTACACGTTGCTGGTGCCAACGCATGCAGCTCGGGAAGCAAGTGGAAGTTCTTTAGCAGCCGCAGTGGGGTCTCCAAGTCTGGACGCCGCTCAACGACTCCATGTGCCCTTACTGCATCGGAAAGGTGTGATGGATGCTTTGGGTTGATTGGATGCTACGCTAGCCATGTTGAAAACATTCATGCGCTCAGGCACCGGAAGAAGTCTGCTTGAGAAACACTGCTCGAGTGGTGACATGTCGCGAATATAACGGACCATAATATAATTGCCTGATCACATCGCATTGACGAAGAAAGTGGTAATGCGCTGAGAGAAGCTATGTACGTACGTAAACAGGTACAGAAAATTTACAGACAGAAGCAAGCATGACCGAACATTCGAATCGGAATGGTAGACAAAGCGCTGTCATTCGAGATGTTGGGTGGGCAATGTTCCTCAGTATGCGTCAAAAGGCAGGAAAATATCGGTATGCGCGACTTGGTCGGGTATAGAACAATTTGACAGGCCAGCAAAATGCAAGAAAGAGAATAGAGCAACCATATCACCGGTCGTCGTCGTTCCAAATATTTCGCTCTTCTCTGAAACTGCCATACTGCGGACTCGGGCCATCACGATGGTCGTGGTCAGATTCATCGTCCAAATTGCGCGTTTCCCATCGCTGGGCTTCTTCGTTGATTGGCGGTTTGATACCCTTCTTCTTCAGCTCCTCTGTGCTCTCCTCTTCTACGGTGAAGGGGTAGTCGAGGTTATGGACGCTTTCAGGATTGTGCACCTCTGGCACGTCAGGTGCGAAGCCTTCTCGTACTTCCTCTTCAGCGCCGTCCTTTGGATAGGTGTGGACGAAGTGCTTCGATGGCTCCTCATTCCAGGCCGAACCTCCCTCCTTCCGTGCACGGACACGCTCTATTTCCTCTGCGTCGTGGTCTTCGACGACCAGATCAACCAGTTGACTCTTGTCAGATTTCCCGGAGCTCGAGGACGATGTATTGTGACGCAGCAGCTTTCCGACGACAGGCACGCTCGTCTTCGACTTGGAAGACTCGCCAGCACTACTATCGCTACGTTGCTTCCCCTTGTCCGTAGTCTCCTGGAGGTGCTTGATTCGGCTCTTTCGCCTTTTCTTGTTCGCGGCCGTCGGTTGAAGTAAGTTGCGATTGGTGGCTGCAGTAATCACAGGTGGCTCGCCATAGAGGCGATCTTCACGTGATGCTCGGTGAGCTTCGATGACTGGATAGTTCCAGTCACCAAACTCCAGGCCGCGCGCATTTTCGAACAAGCGCTCGTCCTCGGGATTCAAGGTTGGGTCTTCAAACTCATCCTCCGTACCATATTTGGCGCCAGTTCCCGAGAGTGCTCGATGAGGTCCTGGACTCATGGCCCGGGCTCTGCTGGAGGTAACTTTGGACAACAGAGGCTCATGTTCAGACTGGCCTGGTTTGGGAATCCAGTACTTGCCCTTCCCACCACGTTCATACCTCATTCCTTCGGCCATACGGGCGGCACGGGAGGCTGATTCTTCGTGGGCAAGGACATTGTCACGTGCATCAAAGTATCGGTACTCGTAGTGCTTCCCAGCGAAAACCTCTTTAGTATCCTGGATGAGATCGAGTGGACCAAAGGAATCCCTCAAAGCATACTTAACGGGCAGGCGCGCGGCGGAAATGGTATCATCCGCGTAGTCGTGCCAAGAGAAAGCATACCAGTGTGCGAGAGCAAACAATGGCATCTCGAAGCAAATGAGAGCATCTTGGATGGCGGCGGCCAGGTTGTCAGGGTTGTAGCCAGGAACATCGTCTGGTATGGCTCCAAGCCAGACGAGGATGGACAAGAAAAAGCCTTGCCAATACGAGGCAAAGATGATGCCCTTGATGCACAGGAATTTCGGCATAGGACGAAATGGCTGCAGGTCCTGTGACATACAGACCCAGAACATGGCCAACGCATACAAACTGATTGTAATGCTGACGTTGTAGATGATGCCGCTCCAAAAGTAGCCTGAAGTCCAGCCAATGTACCCTTCTTGATATGTTCCTGTGGCCTTCATTACGATCGTAGCAATCGAAAGCATTGGTTTTACCCATGCGTATTGCAAGATTCCGCGTTTCATAGCGAGAAAGGTGTGCGGGTCTGATATATCGATCTTATCGCAGACGAGATTCAGTGGCCAAGGATGCGCGACTGGCGCTCGACCGGTCATGAGGATGATCAGGGCTCGCTCGCCACCGATGAAATTGACTAGGAGTTGCAAGAAAGTGTAGATGGTGAAGGCCTGTCGTAGTCAGCAGCTGGCTTCGAGCGGCGGGGTAGAGATACATACTTCATACACGTCTCGTAAGGGGTCTACATAGGATGCTGCCGTGAGGGAGACCAAACTCGCCCACGACGCGGCAGAGTATATTGGCACCCTGTTTTTGTGAGCAACGATCTTGTGGGTGACCCAAGTACGTACATGAGGAGAATTCGGACGACATATCGCTGGAGCACTGGCTTTCGGTAGTTCTTACTATAGAATCTTAGTGTGTGCCATGGGAAGTGAGCATGTGGCTTCATACGTCTGAAGCCATACGGCGCTGCACTACGTCAGTAAACATACAACGAGGACAACTTGATACTACGCACACAAAGGTGATAAGACTGGCCACAAGAGCGCAAGCACCGGCTACGATGATGATGGCGCGCGCAAATCGTGCACCCGTGCCTCCTGACAGGTCTGCAGGCCGAAGCTCTGGTTCGAGGTTGCCTACAGCCATGACGGAGTGGAAGGAGGAGTTACTGTGAGTTGGGCCGCGCAAACGTCGAAGAGTTGTGTGGAACTGAGAACTGTGTCAACAGCACGTGGCAGTCATCCTGCCGTGCTTGAGTTGGCGACCTGTAGTGGTCTTGTGCTTGGTCTGAGTTGGTGGTCGAGATGCTTGAAGGCGGGTGGGAACGCCCAAGCTTCCCTTAGCCGCATGACGCGCATCCTCCGCATCGCGAACCCTGACGCACGAGCTTGGAGCCGTTGGCAGCCTCGCGCTCAATTCGTGCCCAAGCATGTCTCAACCCCATATCCTCATCACGTCCTCAGGATCGAATGAACATCTAGCCACGTGACAGGACACACGGCTGTACCTGCCTCCAAACTTTACGTTCGCGCCTCCATCGCCAGCAATGCGCACCTGCCTCGCAGAATCACAATGAACAACAAGCGCGCCGACACTTCGTGCTGTGAATATGGCTCAATCCATAGTTCCAGAGCCGCTGGACCCGCGCGACGGCTTCAACTGGCACGCCAAATCCTCTCAGTTCCTCAATCACAGCTGCTAATGTGAATAGGGTGTTCCTGGTTGAACTGCTTATATGCGGCATCCTCACCATCTTCTTCCTCTTCTACTTTAATCGCCTGTTCGCAACTCTGATATCGTACGGCATACGCGCATACACTTGGCGCACCTTCAACGCCTATATCGACATCACCTCACTACAGATCTCATTGCTCGGCGGCCGCATCTTCTTCAAAGACCTTCGCTATCATGGCCACAACGAGACTATCTTGGTACACGGCGGCCACATCACCTGGAACTACTGGCTGCGCCGAGTAAGGGAAGCTGGCGTCTATACTGATCATCAAGCGCCTGAAGACGTAGACAGTCGAAGACCCAGCACACCTACCACTCGCTCACGAAGTCGTAGCAGAACCGTAGACAATGCCGAGAAAGGAGGAAAGCAGACACCGAAGCAGCTTCCGTGTCGCATATCTGTCAAGGTCTCCGGCGTTGAGGCTTTCATGTACAATCGAAGTCCTGCGTACGACGGCATTATCGAGGCAGTCACACGCAAGAATGGCAGCAGCGAGGCAAAGGGGACAGGCTCCGACGAGTCCTCTGCGGATTCAGACACTCCCGCCAAGGATGACGATCACCACCATAGCAAGCTCAAGAAGGTTCATACCAAAGACAACAAGGACGTCGCTCGGGCGGACACTAGCCGCTCCACGGACTCAAAGCCTAAGCAGCCCGAATTGCCTGCTTTCCTCAGACTGCTTCCTATTCACGTCGATGTCAACAAGGGTGCCATTGTGATTGGCAACGAAAATACACCAGCTGTCATCACGGCCCAATTCGACAAGGCGAGTGGAACTCTTGATGCAGGCCCTAGCGGACCTCTAGATGTTTACCAGCAATTGTTCAATTTCCAAGTCACTCACCCTATTGTGCATATGAAGCCAAATCCAGACTACAAAATTAGTCAGCTTGACGCAGCTGCCCACCTGAAAGACAACGTGGATCATGATTCTGTAGAAGGACAACATCGAACCAAGGATCGAGGTCACTGGCGTCCCCAACGGTGGTTAAGCTCACTGCCAAGTCTCTCGGGACTATTCACAAAATCATCAGACTCTGTGCATACGCATACGAAAGCAGGTGCGGAGAAGAATCATGGTGGCTTCGTGCCTCAGTGGCATTTTCCCGGTCAAGAGCGCTGGAAGGGCTTGGCACGTTATCTCGACGACAGCACCAACGACGGTCATGGAGAATGGGACGGTATCGAGTATGCAAAGACTTCTTTGATTGCGGATATCCCCTGCGTGAACGTTTCGTTCTACTGGGATGTGCCTGGACTAGTTCTGAGCGCGATGGACAACAGCAGGCACATCGACCCAGTTCGGCCTGACGATATCAACGGCGCAATTCCGCCAGAGTACGGTGTCGACATCCAGGTTTATGGGGGTACTATCAATTACGGCCCTTGGGCGGACCGACATCGCGGCATTTTTCAGGCATTCTTCTTTCCTGGCTCTCATGTTGATGCGGTAGTGACGCCACCGCTCAAACCAGGCGAATCCCGTGCGCTCACTGTATTCAAGCTGTTCCTAAGTATTGAAGAAGATACCGTGCTCCGTATACCGATTCGTGAGTCATCCAAGGATTGGAGGTGGAAAGGCAAAGCTCATACACTGGCGGCACACGACAAAGCAGGTGCCGACAAGAACAAGGGCAAGCAAAGAGCGCGACGACGACGAGGAAAGCAGCGTGACAATACAGCGGCACAAAATGTGCGTCCTTTTGCCTGGATTGATGTGAAGGTCGCCGGGAATTCGTCTGTCAATTATGTTATGGATATGTACGCATCCACGAAGGGTTTTCAGAACAGGTTGGATGTGGACATAGGCAGTACCGAAATATCCTCCAGTGTCAACCATGGTCTGTTATGGCGCTCAGGCTCCATCGCTCTCGACTGTGATCTCTCTGCCCCGCTGGCCTGGAACACATTGCGATCGTGGATGTTCAATATCAAGTGTCGGGACCTCGAATTGTTTCTCCTTCGAGATCATTTGTTCCTCTTGACAGATCTTGTCGCAGATTGGGGTTCTGGGCCACCACCAGATTATTTCTTGTTCGTACCCTTCCGGTATCTACTGAACGTCGACTTCACAAACTTCAAGCTATACCTCAACACGAACGACTCCAACATTGTCAACAACCCGGCTGATCTTGAAGACAACAACTTCGTTATATTATCCGGCCAGCGCCTGCAAGGGGACGTAGTGATCCCCTTGGACCAGTTCCGACCGCTTCAGAATGAGATCAAATTCGATGTATCGGGTCACCATATGGCACTAGAAGTCCTGATGCCACCAAAGAATACCTTGAAGACTTTTGTACAGTCATCCAACGTGGCGCAACTTGGTGGTTTGACTCTAAATGGTAGCCATACGTATATGACCGAGACATCGACGATGAACACTGACCGACTTTATATGGACATTCAAGGCCATCGTTTGAATCTGGAACTATATGGGTGGTTGGTGCACCACTTCATGAAGATTAAGGACAATTACTTCGGGGACGACTTGCACTTCAAGACGCTGGAAGAGTTTCAGGGTACTCCAAGTGTGCCTTTCGCAGCTGACAGCATGGGACCCGATGTTTCGCACACCAAGCTGTCAAATGACCTCGACGTAATCCTTACTATCTCTGCAGATGAAGCTTGCGTTTTGATACCTGCGAACCTGTACTCGGCCGAGCGCAGCATTCGTGCTGACCTACCTTATGCTTCGGCAGATCTCAGGTTCACCAATTACTACATGGACCTCATGGTGAACTTCAGTCCAATCAGTGTTGCATTAGGTGGTTCCGCTCCGGATCCGGAACTATCTAAAGAGTTTACCAGCGGGCGTACTGAGTTGTTCCTTGACTCGACCGTCATCTTTGGTCACCGTCTATTCGGCCTACCACCAACCGAGCCAACATATGTCTGTAACTGGGACTTCGATGTAGGACGGATCTCTGGAGAGTGTACTTCGGATTTCATTGAAACTGCCGCTGGTGCGGCTCGTGCATTCGCATTCACGTTCGACGACGACGAGAATTCAGTTCCCATGACCGACGTTGAGGTAATACACGACGCTACCTTTCTCAGACTGCGGACTCACGATATTCACATCTGGATGCATGTCGCGAAAGAGGCCTTACTCGTGAAGACTGATGCAATCACGCTCGACTTCAATGATCTTGCAGGGCAGACTTTCTCACAGCGTCTCAGTGCAAAGATCCCCGATCTGACCATCGCTGCGGTGAACGCAAGGTCTGCGTCTCGACACAGAACCCGCCCTGGAGATGCACAAATGATCGAAACTCATGCTTTGCTGCAGACAACCCTGTCGCTTAACATGCTCTCGCGCAAATTAGACTTCTCTGAGGAACGGAGCAAACAACAGGCTCACATGCAACATCATGATCAACGTACTGAC
This sequence comes from Phaeosphaeriaceae sp. SRC1lsM3a, assembly GCA_001644525.1. Taxonomy (NCBI): domain Eukaryota; kingdom Fungi; phylum Ascomycota; class Dothideomycetes; order Pleosporales; family Phaeosphaeriaceae; species Phaeosphaeriaceae sp. SRC1lsM3a. Next base: position 1,954,119 of record KV441709.1, on the reverse strand, counting down.
CGCACCAAGTATATGTTGATGGAGAGTATGATTTCTTCTGTTCAACCGCGTTCAACTGGCCGAGAAGAAGCACGAGCTCCTGCTATGCAATACCCCAACATCCCTCACCCAATTTTCTTGCGGCAACCTCAGAGTAGTCGAAGCAGTTCGATAGTTTCGTCGAGACTATCGTCACTTGGCCCGACTGGCCGAAGAATTCATCGTACCGCAACGTCTCGGAGCGGGTCAAGCTCTTCCTTGACCAGTAGCATTCGATCTAGCTTGAGAAATGGAGCGCACCCGCGGACCGGAGCCTCTAGTACAAGTCGGACAGTCGTTCGGGACTCTTTCCATCGAGCTGACAGCAGTAGTCGTCAAGGAGACCGTCTCACGGAAGCAGCTTATGGGCAAAGTCTCGCACCTTCATCCGTGGCTTTGTCTAGCTCACTGGCTGCACCGTACTTCCCTCTTAGCACGATTGAGCCTGACATGTCTGAAGTACCTACCCTTCCAACAATGCCTTCTCCACAAGAGGATCAGGAACCCGAAGGTATTATGTTCAATGACGTTTCCACGAAGCACTTAGACGAGAACTTCACGCACACGAGCCTCTTGATCAACGCAGAGCCAGGCATCCGTGTCTTCTGCACACCAAGCTTCATTAATTGTGTTGCGGACATCATTGAACTCATACAGCCTCAGCATCCAGAGGATCTGTTAGATGATTTCCAGGTGAACGTCATGTCGAAGATACTCGAGAACAGAAATCGATTGGAAGGCAAAGGTAGTTCACTTGAGTTCAACATTCGTATTCCCTACACGCACTTACGATTTCAACATGGATTTGAGCATCATTCCATGGGCGGTAAAGATCAATACGACGTCATCCTTAATAACTGGAAAGCGTCCGCGCGTTTCAAAAAGCACCCAGGCGAACGTGCTGGAGAGAACTCGCTCGCTTTGCATACAACTCTCGGCTCACTAGGGGTGTCTGTGACAGAGCGGACGTTACAAGCGATGAATCAAGATGTAGCTATCCAGGCTGAGATCAGTGACATTCTCGTATGGGTACTACAGAATAGAGTCACATCACTTAACGTCTCTTTTCGATCTTTCGAGACTGCAGCAGCCAGTAAGAAGGTCGATTACTTGGCTTCGCTGATTCACCGATCAGCTATGCTTGTAGATGAGCTGGTTCTGCGTTTCACTCAGACCTCTCAGAGGCAAAAGCACCGGCTTCGCTACCTGGCCTGGTACTTGACGAGCGTTCAAGATCGGTACCCCGATCCTGCGTTCCTTATCAAGGCATCGTATGCACTTCGCGCAACAAGGGACCATCTGCGTAGCCACGACTCGTGGAAAATTATATCTCGCTTTCGATACACATGGCAGTGTCTTCCTCAAGACGACAAAGATAAACTCATGGACGACTGTGCACAGGAATCGATTGATTGCCCCGGAGATGCGGAAGAGAAGATTATCAACATGTGGGATCAGTGGCGTACCTGGGACCTCGCTCATGTGAAGAAAAGTCTGGCGATGAAAGCGCTGTTTGATCACTTGGCAGACAGTCTGCCAACACCAGAATCTGCGCCTCTGAAGCTCGACCTCAAATCCGCCGAAATCAAATTAGTTGTTGATCCGGGACCACGACAAAGTGAGGTAGCGCTTCACTACCTAGCCATCAACGTAGCGCTGCTGCCCCCTGCGCAACCTTCTGGTCTCATGTTGCTGGAGACTGACACCCCCAAAAAGGTGACGACCGTTCAGGCCAGTTCGCGAGATGCTATTTTGCATGTTCAATGGGAAATATGCGAGCTCGCCGAAGCGTTACTGCATCTGTTCGAAACAGAAAATCCGAGTGTCAGCAAGACAGCGCCCTCTAAACCATCGCCGCATACATCAAGCACATCCAGCAACCCTGATCATGACATTCAAGTCGTCTTCGTAACGGAAAAGGCGCAAATCATTCTTGACACGATCAATCTACGAAGTATTACAACTGGTCGCCGCACAAGATTTGCATTCATTAACAACGATCGAAAGACCTCTGGAGATGGCGACATTTTGAGTGCGCATCTTCATATGGAAGTTGCTATCAGTGAGCTATCATGCCGGGGTCGCTCGTTGGCAAAGACACAATTCGAGCAACCAAGCGTGTATTTTGCGTCTCTTGAAAAAGGCAATGGCAGTACCACTCCCAAGGAAATCAAAGCTGCAGCTGCGAGCCGTATGATCAACATCAAAGTTGATGAGGATATACTTGGATTCATCGAGGTCGCCGATGCCGTACTGAAGGATGAGGTGGCCTACTTCGTTCGACAAGTCGAAGCTGTACGGAACATGACAAGTGTAAACAGCGCGGATTCAACGCCCGTGGGTAGCCCATCACAGCTTCCAAATGTGACACTAGCTCTTTTCATGGATGCCTACCGAATTGAGCTCTCTTTGCTCCAACCCCTTGGCTGGTCGATCTCGGGATCATCTGGTCGCATCGCAGTCGTGCCTGCGCTCGGAAAGAATGTCACATTACAGGTCGATTATGATCTCGAGGCTAGCTATCATAGGATGTACAGCACCTCTTCTGACGGCTCGAATGTGATAAGCACACTGAGATTGCCACCTGTAAATGGGCGCTTGGCGGTCACACAGACAGAACACAACACCAGGATATTAGCTTCTGGTATCATCGAGACCATTCAGCTTCAGGCCGCTGAGCTGCAGGCGCTTGTGAGCACGATCAACAAACCAGAATTCTCACATATGGCCCAGGCCGTCCAGGACGACATCAAGATCCTGCAAACGCATATTGATGAAATTTTCCCAACAACTTTCGAATCGCCAGCACTCAAGACTTCAAGTCCATCACGGGAGATACTTTTCGGCGTTCAAATGACTCTCTCGGGCATGAACGTTGCGGCAATAGCGCCTGGGCGTACTCCTGGCTCGCCGAGTGCTAATCTTACTTTGCGTCTATCCTCGGTCCAGCTCAAAGCAACCAATATGGATTCAAACGAGAAGACCAAGTTATATCCAGAGGCTACAGTGTTGGTAAATGAAGTCAGTGTGAGCTTAACGTTGACCGACGCCGACTCCGTACGTCGCTGCGGGAACCTCACCTTTGGAGGAGTTTTCCAGGCCACAACCGAGGAAGACTCTTCGCCACCGCGCAGACTGTTCCGTCTCCATAGTACGGGTCTAGAAGTCAACATCTTCGCAGATACCGCATCGGCTGTAGTCGACGTTGTGAACCATCTTCAAGACAAGATTAAGGATCTCGATTTATCCAAGGAGAAGAAGTACCTTAGACGTCTCCGGCACACGAAGAGTAGAATATCCCACAGACGTGACAAGAGTGGTACAAGCGATGCCAACAAAGACACCGAAAGTGTCAGCTCTGGTGCACTCTTCACATCTACCTACTCGCTAGAGCTGCTCGATTTGCAGATCAGCTGGATTGTGGGATCTTCAATCGCTCCCATTGCTCGGAATGAGAATGAAGATCTTGTTCTATCCTTCCAAAAGATTGGTTTATCGACACATCGAGACGACGCAGCTCGCCTAGTGATCGAGAACATGCAACTGCAAATGGTTCCAGTATCCGCAAGTAAGAAGAAGCGCTCTCTGAACTCGGCCCTTCTACCGATGGTGGTATTCAATGTAGCATATGCCTCGACCAAGGATACACGCAAGGTCGCGTTTCAAGCTGCTGGCAAATCACTTGATCTCCAGCTGGACTCACATTTCCTCATTCCAGCAAATGTCATCGAACGGTCGATTGCTTTGGCGGGTCAAAAGCTCCGCAGGGCATCAGCGAATTGGAGCATGACTCCCACTACAACTGGTGCCCAACGGAAAAACCCGTTCGGTAACAAACGATTTGCTTCAGCGACAGTTGACGCCAACTTTGCCGGAGCTGTTGTGCACATCAATGGAGCGGGTAGCTCATCAGCCCATAATCACTCGAGTCGCGCGCAACAGAAGGGTAGGTATAGCCAATTTGTTGGTGACGAATCTGCAAGCAGTCTGGCATTGCGAGCACCCGGCGTGGCGATTCGGGTAGAATATCAGGACGACGGACGCGATCCATCGCTGAACGCCGAGGTCCGTGTGGATGGATCGAGCAACACTCTGCTGCCAACCGTGGTGCCCATCATCATTGATATCTCGGAAAGCATCAAAGCCGTTGTGCGCGAGAAGGACGAGTCCGAGTCACCAGCATCACCAGAACAATCGACATCTGAAACGAAGTCCGTCGCGAAGGCCACCGAAGGTGATAACAACATCATCTCTGCAAACCCTGAGGCTCTCTTGGGCCGAACAAGCCTCAACCTCGGCTTAAGAATCTGCAAGCAGGAATTCAGTCTCAGCTGCCAGCCCATCGCGCGTGTGACGGCGATAGCGAAGCTGGAGGACATTTATGTCACGGCAAATAGTGTCAAATCTCAGGAGCATGGCCACTTCTTCGCAGCTTCTGCCGCCTTTGAAAAGTTGCAGGTGACGGTACAGCATGTGTACTCTCGGGAATCGACCTTCGGTTTAGATGTCGAGTCAATTGTTCTGTCGTTAATGAACAGCAAGCACCTGAGCGGTACCAGTGGCATCTCGACTATCCTTAAGATAAACCCAACCACCATGCAAGTCAATGCTCGCCAGCTGCAAGACTTCCTGCTGTTCCGTGAGATCTGGTATCCTCCAGAGATCCGACAGTCTTCCAAGCCTCCGACAGAGACCACGGAGTCAGAGCCTCAAGACTACCTCATACAGCGCTATGAGCAGGTGACTGCAGCGACGGCGTTTCCTTGGAATGCCAACATCGCAATCGCTGATATAAAAGTGGACCTGGACCTCGGACAAGCCATTGGCAAATCTTCGCTCCAAATCAAGAACATGTGGGCTTCCTCGAAAAAGAGCACAGATTGGGAGCAAAATCTGTGTATTGGAGTGGAAAAGATTGGCATCGAAAGTAGCGGCCGTACTAGTGGCTTCGTGGAACTTGGTGGCATTAAAGTACGGACATCCATCAGTTGGCCAGAACAAGCACGGGGTACTCGTCGAACACCACTCATCCAAGCTTCGATCGCCTTCCAGCAGCTACGGGTCAAATCTGGGTTCGACTATCAAGCTTTCCTCATGGCTGATATAGAGAATTTCGGATTCCTGATGTACAATGTCCGTCAGGAGGGCCCGCACTCGCAAGACCGTCTTGTCGCCATCCTCGACGGCGATCAAGTGCATGTGTTCTGCCATGCTACGAGCGCAGCACAAGGGGTCGCACTGTACCAAGCCATCGAACGCCTCGTGCAAGAGAACCAGCAGGCATACAGACAATCTCTGCAAGACATCGAAAAGTTCCTCCGCAGGAAGTCTTCAGTCGCAGCACCGTTTGCTCGTTCGCCGTCGCAAAGCATGATAACGCCGAAGAAGGAGGATACCACGTTCAAAGCCCCCATCTCGCTCCACACAGATGTTGTTGTCACACTTCGGTCGATCAGGTTCGGCATCTTCCCCTCCACCTTCGTCGACACCCAAATCCTTCTCCTGTCCGCAGGCGACATGCAAGCGCGCTTCGCCGTCGCCCTCGACGAAGAAAAGATCCACTCCACACTGGGCATGACGCTCGGACAGCTCAGCGTCGCTCTCTCCTCCGTGCCATCCCCCAAGAAATCCATCCCCGTCACCGACCTGACCGTCGCCGACGTCGCCGCAAGCGCCAGCTCCGCACGCGGCGGCACCATCCTGCGCGTCCCCAAAGTCGTCGCGACCATGCACACATGGCAAGTTCCCAAGAGCAACCACATCGACTACCTCTTCCGATCCTCCCTCGAGGGCAAAGTCGACGTCGGCTGGAACTACTCGCGCATCTCGTACATCCGCACCATGTGGTCTAACCACTCGCGCACCCTCGCCTCGCGCCTCGGCAAACCGCTCCCAGAATCAAACATCAAAATCAGCACGTCGCAGACGCTGCCTGACCCAGCACAAGAAGCTGAAGGCGAAGGGAAAGAAGCCTCCACGAGACCCCGCGCAAAGTCGGAAGCAGCCGGCCAGGAGAAAATCACGGCGGTGGTTAATGTCCCGCAGTCGAAATACGAGTATACCCCTCTGGAGCCGCCGCTCATTGAGACGCCGCAGCTGAGGGATATGGGCGAGGCGACGCCGCCGTTGGAGTGGATTGGATTGCATAGGGATAGGTTGCCGAATGTGACGCATCAGATTGTGATTGTGACGCTTTTGGAGGTGGCGAGGGAGGTGGAGGATGCGTATGGGAGGATCTTGGGGAGTTCGTAGGCTCGGGAGTTTTTTCGTATTCGTTCTCGTATTTGGTTTCTTTTGGCTGGAGTTGTGGCGAGTATGTGTATATGGGCATAGGGGGGATCTAGGTTCATGTTTTGATAGAAAAGATTTGGGAGGCATGGCGTTGGTTTGCATTTCAGGCGTAAATATGGAAGGGATGGAGATGTATTTTGATTGGGTGTCTCAATGATGTATATACATGTTTATAAATTGAACGTATTTGACATACAAACAAATTTAACCTACTCACAATGTCTGAACTCGTCTTTTCACAAATGTGGCGCGATATTCTCGAAAGTTGGGCAAGGTATGTACTTTCAGGGTACCCACTGTCCAGTGGCAAACCTGCACGACTTTTGTCAGTGAGCGCTGGAATAGCGATGTAGGCGAAAGGGCGTTGACGGTGGACCGATTTCAAGAAACATTTCGATTTTCGACTCTGCGTTGAGCAGTCAGATCGAGTATGCACAGGTAGTAGCTAGTCCTAACACAAAATGGGGCCAATAGCCAACGCGAGACCTCGAATTCGCACGAGCAGTGCCCTGGTATTATTTCCAAATTCAGTCTTACCAATGTAGTCTAGGGGACTACATGAAAATATCAGACAAAACTGGGCATGGAGGATACCGCCCAACATGAGGTCCGATCAGTATCCAAGCCGCGAGACGACATGAACCGTGGACTACGTGATCGTTACGTGGAGCTCTGATACGTGTCTGGTGTACCAGATAGATTGATGGCCACTCCGCCCATGATGGTAGGATGTACTCGATGTGCAGTGAGACTACTATATTTCCTTGGAGATCATACGATATGAGAAAACAAAATTGTAAGATGTGTTACCAACAGGCACCAAGTTCATTGATTTGACATGCGCTTCAGCCTTGTAAATGTAGCTACTGTCGATCTTGCCGGCTTTGTTACCATCAATGCGACACTTGACCCGTCATTTTAGCTTTTGATCATGTTTAGTGCCATATGAACATTCTGCGCATCACCTTGCTTACTCAGATCTGTTGGCGAAGTAGAAGCTGAATGACCTGGGGCTTTCAGCACTTCTGTCCATCGGCAGTCCTCAGGGATACCCAAGCACATTCAACGATGAGACAATAGCGTTGCTGAATCTTGCATTCTTCCCTTTCGCGAGTGGCTCATCGAGATGTCTAATTGCCGTCACCATTCGGTCGACGAGCGTCGTCGCTGTCGTTCGTGGCTTACTTCGGAATGTTCATCGTGAAGCCGAGGGAAAGTTCATCACGTGTATGGTGGCTAAGAAGATGTGTTGTACTGTGCTACATCGGTGTAGATCGGCTGCAAGGGGCATACTTAGCAGATCCTGCAGCCGGCCGATGCCCAACGTGTGTGCGAGTTGCAGGCACCGGTGCGCGTGCAACAGGACCAATGTCGCACGCCGGTCATTAAGCACCTTTTCTGTCTTGTATCTGAAATGTGTCGAAAGGAGAAATGTGGGCGGCAGTCAGCTCGATCGTGGAGCATGTGGTAGCCCTGGAGACCAAGCTTCGTATCACATCATGTGGTGATCGGACTCCCCGTGTCGCCCACTGTGGCTTTCCAGGGACGTAACAAGTCGTGCAGGTGCATGTAGGTCATCTGTGGAGCTGCAGGGAAGCAGAGAACGATCCCTTTCCCCACAAGTGTGCTTTCTATGGGCCTTCGATGACCTGGACCCGGGTAGCTGGAATTGGCTCCCTTACTTGGTATGCAAATGCATACAATAAGCTGCAAGAGTCTCCCAATAACCAGGTTAGGGAGGGGAAGGTCTACCGCCACAAGGCTCTCGGCTTCCACCGAGACAAGAATGCGCAGCAGCCCTACCGGCTACCTGCTGCAGCAACGTGTCGGCGGAATTTCAGGGACCGCGACCCGTGAGTATGGACACCGGCACATGCTTCGCTTGGATCCTGACTTAAGTACTCCGGCGGGTTGTATCATCTGACAATGTACCCTATACAGTCCTCTTGAGTGCATGGCTGTCGGTTAGACGCGCTCTCCTGGGGAAGACCAAGCTACAGAGGGGCAAACGACGAGCGCACAAGTTTCAGGATTGCAGGGGCTTGCTTGTGCTCGGTGAGGGAGCGCCAGATGATTTTGTGCCACTGGAAGAGCTGAAGCAGGTAAATACCGTTTTGGTGTAGTTGATGTAACGACGGAAAGAAACAGCACTCGCGTTGTGCGACCACAGCGGAACGCCAACGGCACCTTGGACCCGTACAAAGTATCGTTCGTTGATGACAGTCGCACAGAGTCTGGCCATATGGGATGGTTCTATGACGGGCTGCGAAGCCAAGGGAGGTCTGCGAGAAATGCAAAAAAGATATCGCGAATGGTGCAGGTGGTGCTGTCTGGGCCGGAGCTTATTGAGGTCATGAGCGATGAGACCCTTGTCTTTCGGATAGCGACATGACGAGTCGGTTGGGTTTATATTGATTACTGCACATGCAAACAAGGACCCGGGGCCATGGCGCGCAGTCCTCGTGGATCCGATCTCTTACCATGGCGCGACTGGATACAAACATGTGCTTACCTTTCAAGGTCAGTTCAGTGATGTGTTGTCGCCAGCAGGCATACATGTAGGAGGGCTGGGTGCTCTGGAAGAAAGTTTGGAGGCCATGCTCGGACGAGAAGGCAATTCGACGCGCGGTGCAGCTGCGTCCCGATCGGGAAGTCACGACAGGCGAGGGCCAATGGCAGCATCGTGGGAGTAAGCGGTGTTGTCGCGAGATGATAGATGCTGCCCTGGGAGCAAGGAAAGCAGCTTTGTAGGGACACGCAATACAGTGCACGATGCGACTGCGCAAGAGAGTGCAACCTGGGGTGCTCATTGGAGGTGGCGGGTGGCCGGCAGGGTGTCGCTGTTGCAAATCTGACGCGACGCTACGGTCTGATGAGCAAACGGCGGCCTGTATTGGAGCAGACGGGGAGAGGGTCTGCACAGGTGAGGGTGCCTCGCAGCAGGCCCCGTCCACGCGAGACCCGAAGAGTGGGCGTGAGATGGATGATAGCCGACAGGGTGCATGCGGGCTCCGTGATGGGTTCCTGCGTTCGTGTTGCGATCCGAGCCCGCAGGGATAAACACGCGACGTCATCGGATTTGGCGATAGACTGGCGACTATGGACGGAGCTGGCGGGGGTCGTGTTGGTGAGGAGGCTGACTCTTGAGGACGTCTAACGACACAGCCGCAGACGAGCCGCCCGCAGAGCCTGAACGGGCAAGAGCGTTGGGCGACTCCCATCAGCTTTCTAAGAATACCCTGCCAACGGCCATTTTGGCCCTCTTCGTGCGCTGAGATGACATGCCATGCCTTCATCTCGGGAGCCTGCAGCGTTCTGACGGCGGTCGTCCAGACGGACCATGGCCAGCGCGGGCTACGTGCCATGGCCCACGTCGAGCACACAAAGAACGCCATGGTGGGACAGCGCCGACGACGCCCTTTGCAGGCCCGCTGCTACCATCATGGCCACCAGCCAAACAGCAGCTGTGACGATGTCGTCGTGCCTGGCCAGGATGCACTGGGGGTGGCTTTCTGGCGATGAGCAGAGGGCTGCAGGGATGGCGATTAAGGTTGGCTGCAAGCCACACCAGGAATAGATGGGCCCATCACTCGCTTGACCGCTGGAGCCATGGCTCGCAGCTCAGTGCTCACCACACTCCTACAGACGGCCTCCCTTCCTGCACCCTCCATATCACCACTGCGCTCTGATGGGGCCGCTGCTGAGAAGGCCCCGTGCACTGACGAGTCTGCCGTCATCGCAGCCACTCACCATGCTCCACGCCCCAGCGCTGCTCTGGGGCAGAGGCTCCATGGCCCGCCCTGACAGGAGACCGCAGTAGATGGCCGTAGACTGCCCGCTGATGCTCACGGAGTGCTGGGCCACATGTATATCACCGTCCAAGGCACCGCCGCGCTGGCGACCTCTGACCTCTTGATCCGGCCTCCACACCATTCACCTCTCCTCGACGTGCCACTGCCACTTGCTGCATCCCGTGCCCCAATCTGCTCTGCAACAACCGCAACAACTCGTCGTTTGCGTGTCTGTACGCCTCCACTGACAATTGCTCTTTCCTCCGGACGCCTCGCGGATTGTGTCTCGACGCTTTGGCCCTGGTCCTCCGCATCCGCGCTGCCTGCCATTGCAGCAGTCTTAGACGCCCCACTCCACATCTCAGTTGCCGGCCATACCACGCCTTTGCTGGAATTCTACCTCGTTGCTTTTGGGACCTGCAATTCGGTGCCTGTCTCGCCGCCGCCGCCGCCGCTCGCAGCTACGCCTTCGCTGCACTCTTGGCCACTCCCAGGCAGCCCTGCGGCTCAGCTTACTACTCCTGCCTGGGCCACCGCACTGCGCCATCGCCAGCCCTCTTTCACGCTCGCAGAGCTGTCAGGCTTTGCACGACGTCGTGTCCAACGGCGAAGGCACTAGCCGTTCGTGGGCGTGCTCCTGCACTCACTGGCCCACTAGCTTATCCAGGTGGACGGGCCCGGTAATCACCCAGAGTCATCCGAACCCCCCAATGCTCACTGTGTCTGCCCTGCCTTGCATTTGACGCCCATACTGCCCCCCGTTGGCCCTGGCCAATCCCACTCCGTCCCGCTACCCTGGGTTACGTTGTCCATTCTCACCCTCGCCAACCATATACGCCATCAAAGTGTCGACCATTCCCACCGTCATAGCTTCACCCTCTTGCCGTTCGTCTTCCTTCCCGCTCCGCAAGGCTGCCGAGCCCGCTCCATATTGGCCAGCCCTGGGCCCATGTCTCTGCTCCTTTGTCCCGCAATGTAAGTCAACACACGTCTGTCACATCGAAATGCGGGCCGCCAACATGCGACATTCTGTCCAAGGCACTGACTGTCATTTCCAGCACCTGGCATGCGCTCTGAATCAATCTTGTTTGCAGCTAGAGCCACGCTTCTCCTTTCCCCTTTCGGCCTCTGCCATCTGTTATTGTCTGAGGTACCTTGGGCGAAGAGCAGGACTCGTCGTCGCCGAACTTTACACTCAAATTCCCCTTGGTTCCCGAATGAATCTATCTTCTAAACATCCTGTTCGCCTGTCTCTGCGTAGGTTACTGTTACCGCCTTTTCTGGTCACACGGTTCATCCGAATCGCTCCCAGATCTGCTTCTTCTCACATCTCAAACACGCCATCGGGGTCTCTTGCTGCAACAATCAGAGGTGACAAGGCTTCATTGTTGAGATCGTCGAGCACACAGCTCGGTCCACATCTCCCGCATCCCCGCGGGTCCTGCCTGAGGAAACATCTGTTGCGGACGTGTGCATCTCTCGCCCTGAAAGTGTCAGAATACCGTCAAGCTGGCCTGCACCGTAGAACTGAGCTATCAGGTAAGTCTCTCAGGCTGAGTATACAGCCACCCTACCAAAAGGGCCTTTTACACTCACCTTGGTACTTTTGTGCTGTTGCCTGGACTCCAAACACCAGATCAACTTCTGCCTACTAACCACTCGCAGCCCGATAGCTACAGGACACCCTATTCCTTCGGAAGCGATCCAGGCGCTTCGGAAAGTTTGCTAGCACAGTGCGCGCAAGGCCTGAATAGTCGGCCTCAGACTGCGCACGCCACCAAAGGCGCAGATCTGACGTCCATGTCGGGATACAGCAAAAACCAACAATATGTGTATGGTAAGTGGTGTGCGGCTCATCTGACGCTTTTGCGCGGGCACCTGCCACACTGTGGTCGGATGGTCCCGAGTGCATCCACGTGAGCGTCTTTAGCAACTTTGACTGACCATCCCACCCCCCAGATGCCGAAGCCACAAGATCGAATCAGCTACCAAGCTATACAGGCATTGCACAGCCTTCGTTCGCCTCGCAATACACGGGTGCATCCGCGCGGCTCCCCCATGAACCTGCCAGGGCAGACATGCCCTACATTTCGAGCTCAACCTACGAGTCACGCGGCATAGCAGCGCACCAACCCGAAACTTCTTTTATTGATGCAGCATCTCGTCATCCCGCCTCTCTTCCTACCACTGAAACGGAAATCTCCGAGTACGTTACGCCTGCCCAAGGCGTCGCTGGTTCTACCGTCACTCTCCAAGTCCGTGCGAATTACGATCTCAACACAGATTCACACACCTTCATCCTCATGTTTGGCACCAAGAAGTGCATCGCCGCACTTCAAAAAGTCGACTACGACGATGACTATTACAACTATCTCCTCAGTGTGGAGGTGCCGCCCTTTCCCCTTACAAACCACTACAACCCGACCATGATGCTGAAGCTGCAGATCGAGGACAAGAATGGGAACTTGCGGTCGCAGAGTAATGCTGGAAACTTCACTTTCACAGACATGTCGCCGAATCTTACCTACCAGTCTTCACCCGGCGTCTCAAGAAAGCGCAGATACTCGACCGAGTTTTCCGACTCGCAAGACTATGCAGACACCAATCCTGCCAAACGGGCCAACACCATGCAGTATCAGCCAAAACAGCGTTCATTGTCCGGGGCATATTCTGCAGCACAAGTTTCGCCGCTTCCTGCTCAATCTTCGTTGTCAGGCGCGTATGGCAGTGCATACGACATGTCCAAACAAGCCAGCTACACCTCGCAGCTATCGCAAAAGGGATTCGCAGTCCCAGCCGGCGCCGGTCTCACGCAGACCGATTTCAAGCTTCCCCAGATGTCTCCCAGTCTACAGTCTTATGGTCATTATGCACTTACCAATCCTGCACGGAATTCTGCTTCCATGACTATACCTCCTCCTTCAGGCATCAGCTCTGTCTACACCACACAGGGACCCGTGCCAGCTCCTGTCTTGGTCCGAGCGACGTCGCTTCCACAGACAGGCGCTGCTTCGGCCAGCCAGTCTTTCAACCCATACTCCATGTACCAGACGAAGGCCGTGCTCAAGATCGATGGTGACCTTGACAAAATGAGCGAAGAATGGACTCAAGACGAGCTGGACGCAAAGAGGCGCATCGTGGAATTCAAACGGTCACAGCATGGCAGCACAATAACGACTTCGTTTGCTCCGGTGACCCCAGAAGCCCGGCCAGCGCGCAGTATCTGTGTCAGTTGTATATGGTGGGAGGAAAAAGACGAATGCTTCATCACTAGTGTCGATACCATCTACCTTCTGGAGCAGTTGGTAAATGTCCGATTTACCGTCGAGGAAAAGAATCGCATACGGCGGAATCTCGAGGGGTTTCGCCCTCAGACAGTATCGAAGGCCAAGGCAGACAGTGAGGACTTCTTCAAGATCATCATGGGCTTCCCAAACCCCAAGCCGCGCAACATTGAGAAGGACGTCAAGGTGTTCTCGTGGAAAATTCTTGCGCAAGCGCTCAAGAAGATTATCAGCAAATACGTGAGTATTATTTCGATAGAGCACAGCATGGAACTAATATTTCACAGTCTGCGAGCTACTCATCCACTGCTGGTGTCGGATCCCTCCCCATCACATCGACTTCATCCTACGTGCCGAGCGCCATGTCGCACGGAACTGTAGGTGCGCATCGGAATTCCTCACCGCAATCGGTCTCAGCATCCACAGCATCAGCAGGATATACACCACATCTCCCAGGATCGAGTCTATCGCCGCACCTGAGAGGATCAGCAGGCCAGGAGGGATCAGCAGGTCATGACTTGCCCCATGGGTTGCCAGTGTCCCAGAGGACATCATCGGGACACAGTATGACTCAATGGGGTCCTTCTGCTCATCAGATGCAATACCCAGCAAGCCTCACCCAGGGGAGCCGGAGTTCTTGGGACTATCCATATCTCAGCGTACCCGCACCAGTCGGTTTGACTGCCCCACAGCCCTTGCAAAAGTCCGATCTGGCAACAGACATGAGCCACATATCGGCAGAGAGCGCCTACCACCCGTATGGAGAGCGCACAACGAGGGTGTAAAGGTGTGTAGCAACTTGCGCTCCATTATCGTCGCGATCATCCGCGGTGGGCTGTAGAGGTATGTCGGGTGATCCACTCAGCGTCATGGGATCTCTCCAGCTTTAGCCGCATCGGGCATCGTACCACACCCCTCCTCAATCTGCCTTGCTCGACACGCAACCTCTTCGCGACACCATCCCTTCTGAACATGCTTATCGCTACTCAACAATATTCGTCATCATGGAGGCGTTGAATGGATCACTTGTTAGGCTCTCCATGGTTGGGCACTGGATTGCATCATAAACAATACCCTGGACGCGGCGTTTCGGATTGTCTTTAACATATACATACACGGCGGAATCATTTATCAAGACAGCATATACTATGGCGTACGGAGGGGAAATCAGGTGGTGCAAGGACGCACCATGTCTGGATTACGACTGCATTCTCGGTTGGGGACGACTTTTGCATCATCTCGGCGTTTCTTTTAGTTCTCAGAGAACTCTTGACATTTTCTAATTCCTGTTACATATTTCTACGGTCTTCATATCATCCTCTTTTCGCACATTGCGATCTCTCTCGTGCAAGGCCACTTCTCCAGACCTGTCATCTACGCCGCGTCATGTATTGCGTTCGGTAGCCGCGGGCGCTTACGCAGAGTACCCAAGAGAGTGGATCACCTTGAGTTGTCGGCTGGGACTAGGCAATCTTTCCTTCCTGTCAAGCTCTACAACTCTCCTAGTCTAAGATTCCCCCTCTTCTTCATTCGTCACAACAATATACACCGCAATGCATCTCTAGCTCATCGCACACATCACCAAACACACTCCAAGCTTGTGAAGAGCGAAATCCGCCATACTAACGTTTCAAGCTAAAGCACGGCTTATGGCTAATTCGGAAATGCAGTGCATACACAGTACATGCGAGCGAACGAGCTTCGCCACAGCTATGGATGCGCAGGCGCAGCACACCCGCGGGTGGCCCCACGCCTGCCTAACGGGCGCCAAGACCGCGTACACGACGCCCGATGCAGGCAGCATGTAGGCATCAGCTTACTTCTTTGTCCATGCCGTATTTGGTCAGATGAATCTATACTGGGTTGTTTTGCGAAGGGCGCTAAGGGCTTGGGCCAGGTGACTCAGTATGAGTGAAGGACGCGGATGGGCTAGGATGGGCTGGGCTGGGATGGGTGCGTGGTCACATGGCTAAGGAGGGATGGGAGGGTGATGATTTGATAAGAAAGGTATGTATGTGGGTGTGTGGTTTTGTGTGTGGGCGTCTAGCACGATACGGATTTACACGATACGGACAAAAGTGCCGTTACCGTTTGGAAGACATACAACACGGCACTTTGAGCATGCATGACTGTGCCACGCGACATCGACACAACAATGGCGGATCTGTCCGCGCGTATCCCGCTCACGTTGTGTCAGTGTCAGTGTCATGCGAGACGAGACGAAACGAAACGCCGCGATGATGTAGATTAGATGAGATGAGATTTGAATCCGCCTAACGCGCTTCAGATGAATGAATAGCGAACCATACCATCGGGTCGTCCATATTTGGCCATATCCGGTTCTCCATACGGAGTGCTGACAATTTGAATTTCCATTCATGGAGACCAGAGTTGGAGGTGGCGCGAAGGTGGGTAGAGAGGATTATATCAGATCTGATATGATATGATGCGATTGGAGCGGAGAAACGCTCACGACATTTATACGGTCGTCTTGAAATGGTTATTTGCATCTTCACCATGCATCGCGTATCACTGCAGACATACGAACTGCAAATACCCTACCAAATCGCGCCTCGACCCCTTCACATCGTTAATACGAAACCATCTTTCGTGTCGAGACTATGAACGCACCACATCATATCCCATCAAACCCTCCCCCTCTCAGTCCTCCGCTCACGTTCTCTCTCCTCCACACCCCAGACAAGCTTGTCTCACTCAAGCCCATCTCATCTCACGTCACCCTCCCACGTGCAAACACACACGCCATACTAACCCCGTCCTATCAGCTGCGTAGCTACATGGATGATTGCATCTGCCACGTTACGAGCTGACCATTGCGTGCTGGCCGTCGCGTGTGCGGAATCGATCCGTATGTCAGAGCGTCTCGGTCGGATCTGACAACGGTGCAGAAACGGGTTGGAGAGATGAGACACGGACACGTGGGTACTTGTTGGTGTTGGTGGAGTTGTCGGAGGTGGCGATAGGAGCGAACGGGTGGTCAGTGCAGTGCGTGCACTGTGGACTCTGGACGGAGTTGAATGATGTGTGAAGTGGGTGTAAGATCTCAGGGGGTGGGATGAAAGTATTTTCAAAAAGCAGGGAATTGGTATTTGCTTATCCATATGAGTGAACAGAGTTTTTTCTTTGGAAAAACATCGTTCGAGAGATCGAGATTATGCTGTTTGTATACCTGAGCTCTTATGAGAGGAGATTGGAGCGAATATCTTTGACGAGGTGCATAGTGTGCCTCGCATACTCTTGTCGTATACAAAAAGTACATATTTACATACCTGCTAGTTTTGCGTGTTACGTAGCTATGGTACGCCGTGCCAACATACGTGTGTTAATTGGTAGTCGATTTAGAGCTAAGAAATGCCAGGTGCATCCACATGTTTAACTATCTTCAATCCCTCCAGAAATAGAAAGTCGTTAAATGTCTCATTGAGAGACTATTTCATGTTGGAAATCAAAAACATTGTCCTTGACATATTTGCCATTCACCTGTCAAGCAGCAAACCTTTCTCGTGATTCACTTTAAAAGTCCTCTACTTGACCATTTTCATGCATGACTCGATGAACACTGGACGACTTATCAGACTCGAGGAGTTCGTTTCTGTTTACTAGGTAGTCTCTGATGAAGTCAAAATAAGCTTCCGTTGCAGAAATCGGCACTGCCTCGAAATTTACTGCTTCCCATGCTAACATACACATTCAAGTACGAGAGAACATTAATGCAAGAAACAAATATATACTATTTTCGCAAACTCAAGCCGTAGCCTTCATCTCTAATCATTATCTACATTCTCATTCCATCCATGCAATACGTTTCCGTAACATCATGCTCTTTTTTCATTCAAGCATCATACGCACTCAGTACGTAGAAACGTTTCGTTCAGAATCATTAACGCTCTCTCTCTCTCTCTCGCAACCTCCTTTCACTTCGCTATCCTCCATCAGAAAGGGGGGTATAATGCCTGTCCATTCCTAACAGAGCAGAGTAAAAATCAAAACGCGCGCGCAAAAATGATCAAAATGCAAAACTCAATCTGTTACCGGCATGGCTCTCACTTACACGTTGTGTGTGTGTATATGAGAGTCAGGGGTAGAGAAGGGCAATCTATTTCTTGCCCTTCTTCTTCTTCTTCTTGTTCGAAGATGTCGTAGGCGTGCTGGGTTCGGAAGTCTTGGCTTCCTCAGCGGGCTCAGCGTCAACTGGGGAGTCGGCCTTGTCGTCAGCACCGTCGACGGCGGCGGGCTCTTCGATAGGTTTGGCTTCTTCAGCGGCGGGAGTCTCTTCCTTGGTCTCTCCGTTGGTCTCGGCCTTCGGCTCCTCCTCAGGAGCCTTGACAGCCTCCTCTTCCTTAGGCGCCTCGGGCTCCTTGACTTCCTCCTTTACAGCCTCGACTTCCTTGGGAGCTTCAACCTCCTTCTCGACAGGCTTGACGTCCTCCTCGGGAGCCTTGGCTGCGACCTCTGGAGCGGCGGTCTCCTTCTCCTTCAGCTTCGCCATGACCTCCTCGTTCAGCTTCTGAAGTTTCTCGGCTTCGCTGTTTGCCTGGGCGAGGTCCTTCTTCGCGGACTCGATCTCAGCCTTCAACTCGTCAATCTCCTTCTGGACGGAAGCGGACTTCTCATCCGACTCGCCAACCTTGGCCTCAAGCTTCTCACGAAGAGACACCGACTCAGCGAGGGACTCCTGAGCAGTCTTGAGCTGGGCGTCGACCTCGGCCTTGGATGCCTCGAGCTCCTTCAGGCTGTCAGCAGACTTGGAGGACTCTCCGAGCTTTGACTCGAGCTCAGCAATCTTGGTGTCGAGCTCGGCCTTCTCGGAAGCAGTCTTCTCATTGGCCGCCTTCAGTTCCGCGAGCTCAGTCTTGAGAGACTCGGCTTCCTCGTTGGCTGACTTGGATGCCTTGAGCTCTTCTTCCGCAGCACCGAGCTTGGTCTTTGTCTCCTCCAGCTCGGCCTCTGCCTTCTTCGAGGCCTCGAGATCGGCGTTGGCCTTGTCAAGCTGGCTCTGAAGCTCTGTGACCTTGCCACCGTCCTCCTTTGCAGCAGCGAGGTCCTTCTCGGCTGTCTCCTTGGCAGTCTTGAGCTCCTCGAGCTCGCTTTGAGCAGCTGTGAGGGTTGTCTTGGTCTCCTCGTGCGAGGCCTCGGCAGCCTTGATAGCATCTTCGTGGCCAGAGGTGGACTCCTTGAGCTCGGCAAGAGCCTTGTCTGCGGCGGCCTTGGCCTCCTCCGCGGAGGTGAGCTGCTCCTTGACGGCGTCGTGCTCAGATGTCTTTGCGGCGAGATCCTTCTCCAAGGCGGCGACCTTCTCCTCTGCCTCGCCACCCGATGACTTGGCAACCAAGAGGGCTTCAGAATGCTCCGCGTCCTTGGCCTCGAGCTTGCTGGTAGCCTCCTTGAGTGATGCCTCGAGCTCGGAAACCTTGCCAGCTTCAGCCTTAGCCTCAGCCAGCTCCTTCTCAAGCGCCTCGAGCTTGGTGGTGAGATCACCAGCCTCGCCCTTGGAGGACTCGGTAGCCTTGAGGGCATCGTTCAGCTTGCTCTCAGTCTCTTCGACCTTGCCGTTGGACTCCTTCAGCGACGCCTCGAGAGTTGCAATCTTGGCGGTCAGCTCATCGGAGTCGCCCTTTGCAGCCTCTCCAGCCTTCTTTGCCTCCTCAACTTCGGCGTCCTTTGCCTTTACGGATGCCTCGAGCTCAGCAATCTTGGCCTGAAGGCCATCGGCATCGCCCTTGGCAGATTCCACAGCCTTGCTAGACTCCTCCTTGGCGGCAGCAGCCTCTTCCTTTGCGACGGCGAGCGACGACTCAAGCTCAGTGATCTTGCTCTGAAGGCCTGAAGTCTCCTCCTTGGCAGCCTCAGATGCCTTAGTGGTGTCGGCCTTTGCGTCAGCAAGCGCCTGTTCCAACTCAGTGACCTTAGCCTGGAGACCATCGCTGTCGCCCTTGGCTGCATCCCTTGCGGCAGTAACGTCCTTCTGTGCAGCGTCGAGCTTGCTCTCCAAGTCTGCAACGGTGGTGCGGAGAGTCTCAACCTCCTCTTTCGACGATGATGTAGCCTTCTCGGCGTCCTCCTTTGCAGCAGCGAGCTCCTTCTCAAGCTCGGCAATCTTTGCGGTCGACGACTCTGAAGCAGTAGAGACCTCGCCCTTGGCAGTCTCGAGCTCAGCGTCTTTGGCAGCGAGACCGTCCTTTGCCTCCTTGAGAGAAGTCTCGAGCTCAGCTACCTTGGCAGCAGACTCCTCAGACGCAGTGCTGGCGGCGCCCTTTGCGGTCTCCAACTCCTTCTCGAGGTCGGCGATCTTTGCGTTAAGGGCCTCAACGTTGCTCTTAGCCTCGTCTGCGGCCTTGGTAGCCTCTTCCTTGTCGGCAGTAAGTGCCTCCAATTCGGAGGTCTTCGCAGCGAGTCCATCCTGGGCCTCCTTCAACGAAGCCTCGAGGTCAGTGACCTTGCCACGGAGACCTTCAGCATCACCGCTGGCAGAATTGGCAGTCTTAAGCTTCTCCTGCAAATCGGCAATCTCAGCCTTCAGGCCATCAACCTCGGTCTTAGAAGCCTCAGTAGCCTTGGACGCATCAGCTACGGCAGCGCTGTGCTCATCGGACTTGGCGGCGAGATCAGCCTTGGCCGTCTCGAGCTGCTCCTTTGCTGCGGTCAGTGCGGTCTCCAACTCGGACACCTTGGAAGAAGCATCGCTAGATCCGGAAGAGAGCTCGGTGATCTTAGCACGAAGACCCTCAGCCTCGGTCTGGTGGGACTGCTTAAGCTCGGTGATGGTGCCGCGGAGTCCCTCGGCCTCCTCCTTGGTAGCGGAGTGGGACTGCTCGAGGTCGCTAAGCTTGGTGCCACGGGCAGTGAGCTCCTCATCGTGCTGCTTCTGGAGGTCCTCGATCTGCGACTTGAGTGCGGTGATCTCGGACATGAGGACGGCGATTTTGTCGTCCTTGTCGCTGGCCTCGCGAGACGAAGCCTTGAGGTCCTCGATGGAGGCGTTGGCCTGCGACAGCGATGCCTCCTTCTCTGCGTGTGCGGCGGTGAGCTTCTCCAAATCGCCCTTGGCGGCCGCGAGCTCCTTCTCGACGGCAGCCTTATCGGCGGACAGCTGCTCGACCTCGGATTGCGATGTCGAGTCCTTGCTGCTGTTGCTCTCGAGGCTCTGGATGGTCTGCTTAAGCTGCTGGATCTCCGCTTTGAGAGCATCAATCTCAGCCTGCAGTTCAGCGACCTGGCCCTCCATCTCTGCCTGCACCGTGTTTCGCTCCTTGGCCTTCGCCTCGCGGACCTGCTGTACCACGACGCTGACCATGTGCTCCTCAAGGTCCTTTTTGTCCTGTTGTAGAGTGGCCTCGCGCTCTTCGAAGCCCTTCTCGCGCTCGCGGTGGTCCTCCTCGAGTGTCTTCACGTGCTGGTCCTGCGACGTGGCGACGCTCTGAGCCTCGGTGAGCTGAGCTTCGACGTGTGCGAGGCGCTTCTTGAGCTTCTCGAGCTGGACGTCGGTCGAGTCGTCAGGCGAGGGCGAGGGTGGTTCCGACTCGAGAGCTGGAGAGCGGCGGGTTAGTAAGGCGGACGCAGGAATATACTGCGGAGTTACGTGAAGTGAAAATGGGTGGTGAGGACTGGCATTGTTTGCTGCGCAATGTGTTATTGGGCAGGTGGGAGAAGGAGGAAAGAGCTTGAACATACCAATACGGTCTTCACCACCAGGTATTTGGGCCTCGCGGGGCGTCTCAGGCGGTGTGTCAATGCCATTCTCGCGCGGGGCTTCTTCAATCTTGCTGGGTGGAACCGTCTCTGTCGTCGTCACCGGGGCGGTGGGCGAAGGCGGCACCGGTACCGGCTGGCTACCTCCGAAGAAGTAGTTGTATGCTCGCTTCATGCTGCTCGTACGCTTGGGAAGACCCGGGCGCTGTGAGCTCGTCGATTTGCGCCCTCGTCGCTCTTGTTGTTCCGCTTCGCCAGTAACTGTGACGGGGACGAGTAGGTCTTCGCTCTTTTCTCGTTTCTGAGAAAAAGAAGGTCGAGTTAGGCGGCGCCCAAATTTCTGAGATCCCGACTGGATATCCGCAAGGATCTGCTTCTGCTCTTTGCTAGAGACACTGTTGGGCTTGTTAGCAATTGTTGGAGAAATAGCGGTCAGCGTCCTCAAAGATGGGAAGTGCCGACGACAACAACATAGAAAGGTAATCGCAAATAAAAGAATTCTCACCAAGCGTTCGAGAGTGCTGGTTGGATACACACCCTTCTAAAAGTAGAGGGGCAGAAACAAAAAGTTGTATGTACAGTAGTAGAGGTGAGTGCAACCTCAAGCTCAAGCAAATATAGAGGAAGGAAAAACAATGGGAGGAGGGGACATTCACTTACTCATAGCTCTGCTTGCGCCCAAAGCTAGGCATGATTCAGGACAGACCAGAATCCCAACGAATGAAAAAATTGCGTTATCAGAAGCACGTCTGTTTACCGTGCCTCGCGCGTGTGCGAGAGCGGTCAAGTCTCGTCGACGGGATACACTTTTATGTATGGCACAACACGTCGGTACGCTGGGACTACGCGGCGACCAATTGCCGGGGTGCACGTTGCGCTGGGATGTGGAGCTTCGTGCAGGCCCGGTAGAATGGGGCGGCTTGTTGGGTGTCTTGATAATCAAAGAAGAGTATGGATGGACGTGGGTGGGTGTTGCTCACGTATTTGACATGTTTCGGTGTGCGTCGTGTCGTGGTCGTGTGCTGGTGCCAGCATGCACAAAATGAGATAATTGATGAAGCTTGAGCACGGATCCAAGAGGTCCTTGCAAGATTGAGTTACGCGCGCGCTGGCTGGCGGGTACGTAGTATGTAACTCCTTCATGCTACAGACTGTCCAATTGCTGAAGCTTTAGCTGTATACTTTGTCTCAACTGCCCCGAGGCGACCTCCCACAATGGCCATCGACCAGGCACTCCCACGAGGGTCAGGCGCGCTTGAGACACGTCGCGGGCGATTATGCAGGTCGAGTTGATGCGCTGTACACTTACTTGGTGCGGGACCCACTTGTGCCACTCCGCCTTTTCCTGTCGCCAAAGTTGCATGGCCAACTCGACCTCGGTCGGCCCTCAATTCTTTGCCTTGACCATATCGCGTCAGGCACAATACTCAATCAACTTCATCACCCACCTCGCCATTCGATCAAAGGCTTGTAAAGACGTGATTCTGTGATGTGATGGTCCCTTATGAGAAAGCAAATCTCTTCACCGCAATGATCCTGAACCCCTGTTGCATGCGCATAACCGCCTCCGCCGTCGACCCGTTGACGCTAGTCACGTCTCCACCGCCATCTCGCAGATCAGATCACACACTGCTCAAGAGTTCGCAGAACTTTTTCCCTGTTGCTCAGGTGACTGGTGACATCGCCGACCGTTGTACATGTGAAGCCGAGATTGAGCCATTGTCGAGTCACTGCAATTGCGCGTGCGCGACAGCTTAATCTGCGCGACACGCAGTGCCAGGTGGTGGTAGTGCGCTGCAAGCCATGCCGGATACGTGCAAGGCCATCCCGGCGAGTGGCAAGTCGATCCGAATCGCAATTGATGCGCTTCACTGTCTAGGAAATGATGTTATTGAGCCAATGACAATAGCGGTGCCATGCCCTCAAAGCGCTTGTGAGAAGGTTCCATCGTCCTATTGGCTCAAACAAGCTTCATGCCATATATTTCGTCCTCGCTTCGAACCTCGACTCAAAGGAGAGTCTGAAGGTCCCCGAAGCTCTCAATGTAGAGCAAATAAACATCCCAGGTACATGAGGTGCTCCAGGCCCCATGAGTCTCTGAGGCCATGACTCAAAGCCATGGGATACATCATGTTCACTTCTGAACGGAGTGAAATCAGGAGTGTCGCTTTGAACACTTTTTCGCGTTGGAGGCGCTGTTTATGTAGCTATCGTTCGGGAGTGATGAAGATCTCCTTCGTCCTCATGAGAAGTCATTTCCTAATTAGTCGTGTTCCGCACTTCTGTGCGGCTGTCTGGTTCCTTAAGCAGCTCTTCTTTCCCACCAGTGTGCACAGAGTCTCCATGCATTTCGTAAACAAGATGCGGCCCTTGATCAGCTTCCACATGTAGCTCCACGGTCTCAAGCTCAGCTGCCTCCTTCCCCATGGCTTCATGTTCAGACTCGCCTCTGAGTTCGCCTCTCTCTTTCTCCATTATCTCCACTAAGGACTTCCCGTTGCCATCGAGCTCGCTCTTCACGAAATCATCCTGCTCGGAAGAAGGCTTCTGGCCGCCAAAGGGGCCCCAGCGCTTTTTCCAACTTAGGAGGAGTCCAAAAGCAAGCAGAGCCACGATGCCGACACTGACACCAATGCCAGCGTATGCTCCAGCTGGGAGCTTCTTGCTGCGATCGGAAGACTCGGTCATCTCTGCAGTGCCGTTGCTTGCCGTCACATTGCTTATTGGAACAATGTATCCAGATCCTCCTGCAGGATAGGCTTGGCTCAATGAGAAGTTGGCGCGCCCATAGTCCACAGTGATGTAGGTTCCTTGCAAAAAGGCGCGTCCCAAAACGTACTGTGAGGAGTTCGCAGCCCTCTTCAACGGGAAGTAGTAGGTTTCTGTAGCAACCAAAGGTGGTGCCAAACGGAGATCGAATACTGAATAAGGCAAGACATATGCTTGGTGTTGAGAGGTTGAAGTTGCGCCAATGGAAAAGCGCACCGACGGCTTCTCCCGTACTAGTCTCTCATGTGTAGTTTCGTTGACTGTGTATAGTTCAAGGCTGCTGTTCCACTGAAGTCCAAACGCTGTCTCAAACATCTCGCAAGCGGCTTGCGGCAACCAGATTTGGGGTATGAAGGCCTCTATGCGAAACTGCCGACTTGCTGGTTCTGCAGGCGCGGCCCATTCTAGGTTCGTCGAACCGAGTGTAGAGATGGATAAAACATCCACTATTAGGGAATTGTTCTGCTTGTTGGGCATTTGGACAGATAGCGTTGTGCTGGCGTTAAATCGGGAGGTGTCGTAGCCGCCCAAAACGAGGCTCCCACTTGAATTTGCTGACCTCGTCAATAATGTCTATAGTTGTCAACAATGGAAAACTCACTGCCAATTGAGCCAGCCGTGTAGCTGACAGTATTGCTAGGCGCAACTCCAGCTGCAAAGAGTGCGTTGAGTAAATTTGGTTTCCCCGTTGTAAATTCAGCGAGAGAGACGGAGCCCATGGCAAGACCAAATACACCCACGAGGATATTCGATGAAGGCCACTCTATAACGTATTGTTCTGCGAAGCCGAGGTCCCTAACAGCATCGTTGCCAAAGTATACCTTGTCCACTCCCCATCGCGCATTACGTGTTGTGTTCTTGGGCAGCAGTGATTGCAGTGATTCAAAGCCTTCAAACGGGCCTCGATAAAACCCCGTCTGGCTGTAGGTTGTAGAGGCACTTGAATTGAATTCTGTACGTCCCGGACACGCCACTTTCGTAGTATCGTTGCACTGTATTGTGAGAGGAAGTACTACTACTGGCACTGAAAAAGCCGGGATGCAACGAATTAATTGCAATGGCTCTCCTATACCCAGGTTGAAAGTCGACCAAGGTCCGTCAGCTCCATCCCTGGGCAGCGTGACAGGTGAGCAAAAGTGCTTCATCATCAGTCCCTGAACAGCTTACCATTGTCCTGACGGTGGCACTACAAGTGCTTGGCCTGCTTGAGTCTGCGCCAACGCCACACGTTCAGCGATCAAGAAAAATGTCAGAAGCTGAGCGAAGGCGAGCATAGTACGTGAGCGTAAATCGTTGAGCGTCGTTACAAAAAGTGATCGTATTCAGTGCCGAGGCTGGACCCTTGGGGGCGTAAGGCTATTAAGCCATCTGGTGATTGCCTCCCCTGCTGCAGCTCGATAACCAACCGAGTACGAAGATCCTGGGCGAGGCTGGCTGCCTGATTGCGTTGGTTACCGTCATCTTTCGCATCCTGAGCGAAAATTATTATACAAGAGCCATTTAGGTCTATTAAGAGCTGTCCTGGAGAGGGAATGGAATTTTCAGATGACGGACCGTGGAGTGTCGTGATATTGAAAAGCTGCTTCGAAAGAAAGCCGCCCTTATTTGGCCAAGCATGCTGTGCATGGTACACTACGCCCTGAATAGGAAGGCACGACACCAGCACGTTCGTCTCGAAAGAAAAAAAAACCCAAAGATGAAGATTGTGAATTGATGCACCCTCTCGCAAACTCGAATGTCCTATCGTCTCAAACAAAGCCCAAACGCCAGAATAATGCTATCAATGAAAAGACGCTAAAGTCTACTGAGCTAGGTGAGGGACTTCCGCGACCTGTACAGAGTATATCCAAGGGAAGAACGCCGAAAACATGTACACTACAGAGCAGATGAAGAGCCCTGGCCAATAAATCAACCCTTTCCGACAGAACTCGCTATTGAAGCTGAAGAAGTACGAGATCGCGGTGCAAAAGGCGGAGCCGGAGTCGTCAAAATCACAAGCATGGAAGGCGTATTTGATAATGATTGAGCGTGTCGCCGATGCCGTAGTCTGTCGCGACTTGTTCGCAATCGGGATCTACCTGAATAGACGCCAGATGATCAGCTCAGCCTGGTAGACGCAGGGGTTAGTGCTGTGACTGATGACTGAACGAACCCCTGCGTATCCGCTCGCTCATGCCGCCGCCATTTGTATGGGGGTTCGCGTTTCGCATCATCTCAACGCTGTCTGCCAGAGTTTAGCTTCCAGAGGTTTCAAAGGCACCAGGCATTTGTCTCGAACCACTCGTTGATGGATCTGAGCCTGCCTGACCGCCCGCAGATGGACTGCTCGTCTGTTCTTCACGCTGCTTCGAGATGCCCTTTCTGCAGTGCGGGCAAGTGTCGTGCTCGCCGAGCCAGGCACTAACACACTGATGGTGGAACCAGTGCTTGCATGGTAGGACAGTGACCTCCTCGCCGATGTTGACTTCGTCCATGCATATACTGCACTCGGCCTTGTGTTCTGCTCCAAGCATCTCTTCGTCCACCTTCTTACGTGGTAAGCTGTCGATCTCGTTTTGGGATGCTGGTCCTGGTGCATTCGATGAGGCGGTCTGTTCCATGAGCTGTGAAACGATGCGGTCAAGGCCCTCCTGCGAGTAGACAAAGTCGCCCATTTGACCGCCTGGACCGACCATACCGAGGGAGCTGAAGAGCTGGAGGAACGGATGCGCAGGATGTACATGTCCGGGATGGTCGTGATCATGGGTATGGTCGCCGTGGAAATGCGCTTCAGCACCGCCCGCACGATGTTGTTGAGCATGTAGGGTACCAGGCTGAGCACCAAGAGCAGCCATAAGACCGGTGACTACGCTTTTCACATTGTTAGCACCACCATAAAAGTAGGAAATGATTGTGACTTACTTTGTGATGTCGTCAACAGGCTCCATGCGTGGTTCTGGGTTGTTTGCATCCCGAGGGAACAGTCGAGCTCCGCCTGTGTACGTGAACCGAGAGGCGTGTATACGAGGCTGTCCATCCGCACTTTGATTCGGATTCTGACTCTGGTCCTGATTCTGAGCTGCCCCCGAGAACAGTCCTTCGCCCTGGCCTCGTGTCTGTTGGCCTTGCGGTTGCTGACCCTGTTGCCCGACCGCAGCTCTTGTAAGCCCATTGAGCATGGACATAAAGCCACCTATTGAGCCTGGCGCAATCCCTCCAGCAGCGCGGAACTGCTGCGGTGAGACCGATCGTGTGATGGTTGCTTGCACATTGTATCTGCCAGGTGCAGTCTGTGTGAATTGCACATTGCTAATATCGCCCTCCTCTGGATCATCGTTCGCGAAGGGGTTGTGGCGGGGGTGAAAGTGCGGCGGGGCCTCTTCTAGATCGGGCATCGAGTCATCATCATCGTCGCCTTCGGAAAACATGACGCTATCGCGAGGGTCGTTGTTGTCTTCAATCTAAGTGAGGTGAGTCAGCGGACTGACTAGATAGAAAAGTCCAGCCTGGAGGATGAGCCGATTCACGGTATCCACTCACAATTTCTGTGAAGTCGGAGCCACACTCTGGACACGTAAGGCCGTGTTCGTCCCGATACCACTCGTCGTTGCATTCGTGGCAAAACATCATGTCGCGGTGACCTGGTGCTTGACTCCCCGCCGGCTCAGCTTGAGCTCTTGATCCGTCCATGGTGGCGCGTGGGTTGTGTGGGGTAAAGTGTAGGTCCAAGAGGAGAGTAAATGTAGCTGTAGTCTAGCACGCCTAGAAATGGTGAGTAGGGAAGGTGTGAGCTCAGCAAGTGAAGACTCACGAGGATGTCAAGAGCAAGTTGAGCCTCGGCGAATTAGCTATTCGTCATGCGACGTGCAGTGATGACCAGCAAGCACGATGTGATGTGGCTAGTGGCACTCGTTGACAGCTGCGCTTGGAGGATGCAGATATGTGGCAATGCTTGTACGAACAGAGAAGTGTCTAAGTGCGCCGATGGAGTTGGCGGCAAAGTTTGGTATCGCGAAGCTTGCTCGCGAGCGACCTGTGCCGGTGACGTTATGCGGGTAGATCGCTAGTCGCTAGTCCTTCCCGCGAAATGCGCGGGATAACGGTTAGCTGCAGATGTGCAAGTCGCCTCTGTAGTGGAGAAAATGGTATCGTGCAGCTTGCCAAAATGAAAATCGTTGTGTTGGCTTACTTATGATAGGTGATAGCCGATTGTTCTCGCTTTGACTCCTCGTTTGTTCAACCAGTTGTCTTTGGCATTCTTCTACTTTCTACGTGCTTCGTTGGCCAACCACAAAGCTGGGTACCACTAATCCCCGCATTTCCATATTTTACCCAGGAGGAATACAATGCATTGTTAGTTTTTGATATTTTCTTGGTTACGTCTCAAGTTGCTACAGAGCAGATTATCGGCCATATCATGTGTTGTAGACATCCTTATAAACCGGCATGCGTGGTCGATCACCAACGTTCAGCTCTTTCACACGAAGATACGATTCATATAGTTGAAGGTTATATGCTATTCATGTACGAAGAGACCGCTCGGATATTATGCTACAATCTCAGCCAAAGCTATGCGACCAACCAAACGCCCATGCATCACTTGTTCTACTCGATGCCCATGTGCCAGAATCATCAAGTTCGTGAACATTGTGAGGCGACTTATTACACTACCGCTTCCTGCCCCTCATCATCATGCTTCCCACAACACCCGCAGCCACAACCAGTCCACCAACGATAGCCGCGCCAACCATTCCCTCCTTCGCCACCTTGTCGTCGATGAGACCCTTCAGACTGCCTGCCTGCAGGTTGGCTGGCTCCAACTCCAGCAGCAGCTCATTATATCTCCGTGCCTCGGCGTAGTTGCCGAGCTTATAGTTTCCAAGCGCGAGGTAATAGAGGCACTCACGCCGCCGTTCGCGCGAGTTTCGAAAGATTTCGGACAGCAGGCGTACGCCCTCTTGCTGGTCGGGGCGGGAGTTGGATTTTATGAGGCCCTGGGGAGCGGTGAGTTTGCGCTCGAATCTATGCGAGGGGCATCGCATACCCATGCGTAGTTGAACTTTGTCTGCAGTCCGACATATTCACCCTCCTTTTCGTATTGCGCCCGGAGGACTTGGAGCTCTTCGGGCTTCAGCGGCGACTCGACATCGGCGGCGTCTGTGGAATATTAGCTTGTCCTCGGGTGCCTGCGTCGCTAAGAGAACTTCAATACGCACATGGTAAAGACGGCGACATCTTTGTGGAGTTCTGCAGAGTATAAGATGCAGAAAGTTGTGCGCGAACTGTAGGATTAAAAGCAAGGTGTGTGGTAGCGTGCACAGGCAGATGCCCCAAGATCGTCTCGTGAAAACGTTCTGTGACGTACGCCTCGTGCTGTGGCGTCGAGCTGTGGCGGCGGAGCTGCAGCCGCGGTTGCCAGGGGCGCACGGGCAGACTGAACATCAACAAACACCACCACTTGATTGCGACACGAAACCTACACCCCACCAACTTACGTCGCGCACCCTCTCAAAATACGTCAAACTCTACAAAACAATACAATAAGTTTACGCGACACTCAATAATTAGTCAAAATGCTCCTCGACGAAGATCCTGCAGCTGTACGTTCACCACAACCTCTCTCGATTGAACATCACTACACAAACATAGCTAACATCTCTACCCGCAGCTCATCTCGCAATGCACCTCCCACTTCAAAATCGGCAATGACACCGCCTCTCTCCTGCGCATCTCCGACTCTCTCAGCACTCTCTCCACTTTCCGCAGCCAACACCTTTCATCGCTGCAATCCTCCTTGTCCCAGCTATCGCGTACCCACCAAACACTCTCGGCAAACCACAGCCACACCATCAGCCAGCACAACGCCGTCGACCACGCCTCCGAGATCCTGCGCCTCGACACGGAGAAGTTCAAAATCGCAAAGCAGGCCAGCGACCTCGAGATTGAAGGCGAGCGGCTAGCGGCTGAGCTGGGAAGGCTAGGGAATGTAGCAGGCGAGTTGGAAGAGGAGGGCGTTGAGGGAGGGGTTGTGGAGAGGCCCGGCGAGGATGCGACTGTGTAAGTTCTTTCTTCGTCAAATCGATGACATGGACGTGGTGTGGTGTATGTGCCTTTACTAACAATTCAATCTAGATTGAAACTCAAACTCTACCGCACGCTCGGCATTGACGTCGAGGCGGACAAGACGACGGGAGAATACAACAAGGCCGTCGTCAGGAACGCGGCAAAGGGCGATGTCCATGTTGTACAGATCGACCCCAAGTTCTCGCGACACTTTTACACAAACTACTTCTGGCGGACCATGTAAGACCGCGGCTGGATTGCTTCTCTTCATGGCACATGGTTTGGTTGGAAATGGTTGCGACGAATTGCGATGAGATACCTCTTGTTTTTGGGAGGCGTTGGGCGTCAGACTTGCGAGTCTAGAATGGATGTGCATTGATTGAGTACTCACTTTTGCAAAATGATACTATACCTTGCAATTCACTTCTCAAGCTCGATCATCTTGTGTTCACAACGACATCTCTGATTTTGCGATGCTATCTCACGCTAACGCGTGATGTAAAGTATTGACTAGCTCGTGTACCGTAATATCGTGATGCATCCATCGTGAAATCAACCTTGCCACAAAGGAGCATGTTAGCCACATGAATGCACGACCACATTCCCACGTGCCTAATCCTCCTCGTCGTCTTCTTCAGGTCCCCTTGTGACCCAACTCACATCAATCTGCTTCTAGCGTTTGCCCTTCTTTTTCGCCGCAACGACCTTAAAGTTGCTATTCTCTAGCGCGCTTGCCTGCTGCTGCTGTTGTTGCTGCTGCGTAGAGGCGCCACCCTTCTTAGCGACCTCAGACCAGCCACTGCTAGACGACTTGTTCTCAGCAGGCGAAGATGTGTTGCGCTCGTCGATGATGCCCTTTTCTGCCAGCTTACGACGACGCAAAAACTCCTCAGCGAAGTGGCGAGAGTCGAGGGTGCTACTAGCAGAATGCACGGACTCAGTAATGAGTTCAGCATCTGCAGGGAAGCTGAGAAGGGATGAGACAAAGTCCTCGGCTGAGACACAGTTAGCATGTTATCGTCAAAGGAAAAAGTCCGGAAACATACCATTGATGCTCTTGTTGAGATCGTGGCGAAGCTCGTTGACGGCCCATTTGCGGAACTCCTCTTCAGCGTTGACCTTTCCAGACTGGCCTCCAATGGTGGTGGTGCGTGTCATGGTAGGCTTCTTGACCACTGCAGGTACAACTGTCGTGCTAGTGGAGCGCACAGCGACGGGCACTGGTGTAGTGCCACCAGGAGCTTTGGTCTTACCACTGGCACCTACTGTAGTCCAAGCGCTGCCTCCCGGACCGCTCGGTACAGCTGGCGTGGGTTTGCCAGCCAGCTCAGCGTATCGTTTGCCAGCAGCTAGAGGAGGCGAAGTGACACCAAGTGTGGTTCCTGCGGCGGCAGCTTGAGCAGCTTGAGCAGCAGCGGCACGTTGCTTGCGTGCCTCCTCCTCCTTCTGAATTTGTTGCAGAGTCTTCTTCGACATCGACCCGGATGGAGTAGACGCCTTACCAGGCGCAGGCTTCGCTCCCCAAACGGAAGCGCCAGCTCCTCCAGGTGTGACGGGCGAGGGGCCGCTAGCCCAGTTTGCGCTGGACGGCAGACCTGGCTGCGCAGCAGGAGACTGGCTTTGAGCCTGAAGAAGCTCTTTCTCATAGGCTTCACGTCGAAGAGCAGCAGCCACAGCCTCTCGCTCCGCTGCCTTCTTTGCTTCTGCCTCTTGAATCTCACGCAGGGACGGTCCCCTGGAGGCCTCGGCCGGCTCCTTTGCCCAAGGCGCGATCGAAGCACTGGGGGTATCGGCGGCGGGAGTTGCTGCACCGGATCGAGACTCGGTGGCTAGGGACTCTGCAATGATTGGCTTCCTTTGTGCAGCGGGCGCTGGGAGTGGCGATTGCGAGGGTGGTGGTGGTGGTGGGAATGGGAAGATGGCCGGCTCAACTTTGTTCCAGGCTGATTGTGGTTGGGGCGAGTGTTTTGCAGACTGTGCCTTTTGCACCTGCTCTGTCAAGGAAAGCATCTCTTGGCCTGCTGCTATATCTTGCGCCTTTGCATCTGGTGCTTGATATTGCGCCTCGCTAGTGTTGGTCGATGCAGACTCTGGATGCTCATCTTGTGGCTGTTGACCCGTGGCCGAGGGTTTTCCTATCACGCCCTCCGGTGGAGGAGCGACCTTGGACTGCTGCTCCATATCAGTGTCCAGCCTTAAGTCTTTGAATTGCTGAAGTCGATCTGCGGACGCTTGCGCCGCTTGTAGGTCATTGTGACCAAGTCGCTGCAGGAGGTCATGGTTGGCCTGTTCGCGCTCGAGACGCGCACGATCGCTGAGCATGGCGACGACCTGCTGAGCATGCAGACTACCCTCTGGTTGTTGTTGTCCGAAAGGTGGAAGTCCACCACCAAAGGCAGACTGGTTAGGACGGCCAAGATTCAAGCGATCCATCATGGCTGGCATATCTTCCTCTCTCGCACTACCAATGGTTTCCGAGCCTGGTCCAATTGGTCCTAGACCTGGAACGCCTGATGGTCCTGCACGGAAAGCATTGTCAATTCCGCCAGGCACGGAAGCTCCGGCGCCTTGTGTTGGAGAAGGCTGATATCCGCCAGGAGACGTGATACTACTGTAGCTCGGCTGGCTATGTAGACTGTGGGCACTGGAGTGGTGCTGTAGTTGGTTTGGCATAATTCCACCAATCTGAACTGATCTGGCAATCGCCTGCTGTTGTGCAGCAAGGTGCTCCTTTTGACGCGCCATGAGGTATTGCTCCTCTTGCTTCCTCCGCTCCAGAGCGTTCTGCTGTTCTGCAGTCAAAGTAGTTCCAAAACTTGGGAAGCTGCTGGCGAAGGGAGGCTGGGCGCCTGGAGTTGGTGTTGGACCTGCAGACCCAGCCCATGAATTGCCTGGCTGAGCTGTTGGCGGGCCATGAGGGATGCCAATCTGGGGCACAAGGAAAGGTTCCCTAGAGTTTCCGATGCGTCGAATAAGCTGGGCGAGGGGCTCATAATCAGGTTCCTCTTGCTTCTTCACGAGCAACTCCGGCGAAAAGAAGCCAGCCTTGTACCAGTCGTGCATTTCCAACCCAGAGAACGGGCCCTGCGTGTTACCTGAGGGGTCACGGTAAATCCACCTCATTCTGTCAGGCATGACCATAGTTCGTTGTTGAGGCGCCGGTGGCTGGCTCGATGCTGGGCTACCGACACCAGGAGTCGATGGCTGAGCGGTGCGAGTAGGATTGAGGGCTGCCATGGAGAGTGAAGTCGTGGCTGGGTTCGCCTGGCCATGCCCGAAGGCAGAGCCATGCTCCTCAGCAGATGCACCGGAGAAGTCGTCGAAAAGGTTGCGGTTCGCACGGAAGGGACTGTCAGTGTCACGAGGAGGCATGCCGCTACCAGGTGCTTGCCCACCAAAGGCACCTCTTCCAAAATGGCCAGTCATGCTCTGCTGGCGGTCGCCATGCGAGGAGCCATCGTCCACCGAAGGCCGATGTTCATTTCGCATCTGGTCCTGCATGGCCGTTGGAAACAATGACCCCAGTCTGCTCGAGCGGCCGACTGTGCCGTGGCCAAGACCAGAGTTGGGTCCGAAGAACGAACTGCTACCTAGACCTGCGAGAGATGGCGATTGAGTTTCTCCTGTGTTGCCAAACGCACTTTCAAAGGCGCCCACACCCCGCTCGCGAATAGGAGTCCCGAGCGCTTGTGGCCCAGATCCCCATGTTGCGTGACCGCCCAGCCCAGGTAGGCCACCAAGTCCAGGCAGAGTTGGGAAACCTCGCGCGGGTCCTACACTGGACGTCTGGCTGCGATCGCCTGCACCAGTCTCAAATGCTCCAGGTGCTCGTCCGAGTCCTCCTAGTCCACCGAAAGCATTATGTAGGCCATGAGCCCCGGGGTTGTCGGCCTGGAAGCTGCCCATCCCTGGATAGTGAGCATTCTGGCCATCGGAGCCATCTGAATCATCGTCGCGATCATCACGAACATGATCTGGACTTTGATACGGGTTGGTGTTAGTAGGGCTCATGGGTTCGTGACCGTCTCCTCCACGGTGGGGTGTCTGATGCGCAAAGTTCTCGCGTCCATGGAACATGTCGCGCATGCCGGTGTTGTCCGTAGTCATGCCGAACGCAGAGAAGCCGCTCTCGTCTCGCGTGTCTGGTCGTTGTGGTGTGCCAAAAGCGCCGGTGCCTGGTCGTCGAGGAGGACTGTCGTCGGCTCCGCGCAGTGCTGCACTTCCAGATGGCATGTCGTCTTCGGGGAAGGGATCGGTGTCGTTGCTCATGGGTCGGTTTGAACGAGCCTCCATCCACGATGCATTCGATTTCCCTGGTTCAGCCTCGCTAAGTTTACCAAGGTTGCTAAGCGAGGCTTTCTCCCGTGGTTCCTTCTCAAAGTCGTCACCACTAGTTTTACCCATGAGTCCCTTGAACCTGCTCTCACCCCGTAAACTGCCGAAGCCAGCTTTCTTTTCTGGCTGGGGGTTCCCAAAGCTACCGAATGCACCCATGGGGGAGAATGTGTTTCCTGCAGATGCGGACCATGGCGAGGCGGTGCCACCTGGGCTGAAAGGCGCGGTGGTGGTGCGCTTCAGCGAGCCAAAGGGACCAGCATTCTCAGCTGCGCCCTTGTCCTTGTCGCGCTCCTCGCCATTACCGCCAGGGGTGGGCTCTTTGTAGTCGGTTCTGCGACGGACCAGGGCGGGCGGGGGCGTGATTGTGTTCGACTCTTCACGCGCAAACCGCGAGGTCGCCGGCGACTGCGGGAAGGGATAGGCCTCGCTCGTGTCGCGGCGACGGCCGCCTGGCCGGGTGGTGGTTGGCGATGATAGACCGTAGGGTGTGCCGCCGCCCTGCGTTATGGACGCCTTGCGTATTGACAGGCCTTCCTTGGGGGTGCCGTCCTTGTTGGTGTTCTGGGTGGGCGGCTTCAGTGGGGAGTTGACCGACGACAAGAAGACCTAAGCGAGACATGCATGTTAGGCGACACGGTAGAACAAATGTGCACAGAGTGGCAACATACCTCGCGTTCCTCGTCGGTCAGATCTCTGAGGCTGAGCGGCTCTATGCTGCCATCGTGGTCCCAGCACTGCTCGACCCCGCTTTGGGCGTCCCTGCTATGGTCGTGGTTGCGGCCCCATGATGCTCCAGTGACCCCATTCGTCGCGTGTGACTCCCGTGCCCCCATCGACAGACTCGCTACATCTACAAGATCGTCGCCGTCCCGTTGTGTTCTGAACAGCTGCGTCAGTTGGTCCCGCGAGAAGCGGCCCTCTGCCGAGCTGCCATTGCGGCCCAGCTGTGCGTGCGGTGGAACGTAGACACCAGAATTTGAGGCATTTTGAGGGGCAGGAGCGTCTCGAGAAGCTGAGTGGGCGGTGGATCCAGAGAGCGAGGTCGCGTGCGAGGGCCGCCGAAATGTTTGCGTGGCACCGTTGGTCCGTCGCGCCCTAGATTCAGTCTCGTGAGCATTGGGTACAGCGTGAAAATAGCTGGCCATGATGCACAGAAAGGGTGCAATAGAAGTGAAGGTTATATGGCGGGTAGTTGCTGGAGCTCGTAACAATGCTCAGTAGCTCTAATGCTAGGGTGCTGGAGGTGGGCATGCATGCAAGGTACAAGGCGTCGAATCAAGGACAACTTACCAGTCTGCATTCGTCGTCTCGGCGCGCGATGAACTGCTTCCTGCCGCAGCAGCAAATGAAGTAGGAGCCATTGTGATCGTGGCGGTCGGGGTGGTGGTGGTATTCGCGAAGGAAGTGGCTGTGGGGCGAAGACGAGACGGTGAGGGGAACACAGAGTTCTGGGTGTATGTGGGTGCGTGCGGTCGGGAGGATGTCGAGTTGGAAGGCGGTTCGAATTTAGTTCGCGTGGTGGAATGAGGTCGAGGGTCGTGGTACAGGTGCAGCAGTCGTTATGCTAGTAACAGAACATTGGCGGCTCTCTCAACTTTGGCATTTTCAGAAGAATTCCAACACGTGACCCCAGCCACAGTCCCCACACGCGTCACAATTCGCCAGAAGAATTCAGCAGCCTCGGTCCACTTGCATCATCTCAAGACGCGTCCACGCCAATCCACCCTTGCTCCTAACAAATAATTCTAG
Organism: Phaeosphaeriaceae sp. SRC1lsM3a; assembly: GCA_001644525.1. Classification (NCBI taxonomy): domain Eukaryota; kingdom Fungi; phylum Ascomycota; class Dothideomycetes; order Pleosporales; family Phaeosphaeriaceae; species Phaeosphaeriaceae sp. SRC1lsM3a. The sequence continues at coordinate 1,918,127 of KV441709.1, read as the reverse complement.
AATGCTGTCCTGATTGGCTTCCATGTAATTTACGCCATGGAGCCTTACTCATCCAGCGGTGAGCACCACGCCATGGGTCTGGCGCTTTTGCGTACTTCACAGAGGAGATGCAAGATTCTGCTACTCTTCCCACTTTCTTGTCTTCATCAGTCATTTCTGTGCTCTTCTTGCATCTCATCGGACCCTATAGTCCATCGTCTGTTTCCTTTCCATTCCATTTACAAACTTATCATACCCACAACTACGCTCGGGATCTCGCCTTGTCCCTACTACTTGAGCGGCCGCTTCCCCGATTTCATTCAGTTCTCGAATATGTTTGCTGATCCACTTACGCATTCTTCTTGTGTTACAATCTTTGGACACAAGTTTGCTACCAATTCTTGTGCTTCGATTTGCACAGAATGGCAACACCAATGAGCATCGTCATCCGTGCAACGAGTGCTTACGATTGGACCGTTAGGCCAGCAAACTGTCGGTAGGTACTTGTTCTGGGTGGTCAGCCCTGTGCTGTTCATTACACGACACAACGAACACCAATGTAAGTAACACGAAGCTACACACTATGTGCTCGTATAAATTGAGCCCTCGCCCCGTCCCATCTTATGCACCATTTCCTGGCTCAGTGACGAAATCTGCATAGCCCTTTGCTGGCTCCAGCTCTACGTCGTTCGCTAGTTGTTCGATATTGCTCGAAGGTTACGCTGCCGGTCTTGCGGCCTAACTGAACTGCCCAAGAAACGCTATTACTCGTTCAGCTTGAGAAACTATCTATCGACCAGATCGTACGTGACTCTGCCACTACAGGATTACCAAAGACGAGACATACTTCCCTCCATCTGCGTCAGGACCGCGAACCGCGAACAGCTGTGATGATCGGTACTCGCGGTGTACAGTTCCGTCAACCTAGATTCCTGGATGATAGAGAACGACAAGATTTCCGTCAGGAACGCGACAGGTTCTTCATAAATCTGATACGACAGCGACATGAAAGCAACTCTGGATACCATTCGCCGTTTCGGCGCAGGGATTCCCGAACACCATCAATTCCTCTCATGCCCGGTATGGCTCCCATAATGGGAGGCCATCAAAGACGCGGCTTTGCGCCAGGGATGGAGATGGCGCCGGACATAGCCTTGGCTTTGGGTATGATGGGTGCCAGTCCGCACATGAACATGTGTCACAGCATGGGAATGGGAATGGGAATGGGTATGGGTGAAAGATTTGCACCAAGTCGCCCGTCCCTGCGTCATCACCCACCATATATCCGTCAACGCCATGCGCCATCCAGCTATAACTCGCCAGGCCCACCTCGAGCGCACCCCTTCATGCCTCCACACCGCTCTGCCCACTCGCTGTTCTCACATCCGCCGCGCAGCCCCTTCTCTTCATCTGAGACAACACTGTTCGGGGACGACGATAGCGACGACGATGACCTCGAAGGCGAATATTCTTTGCCGATAAGACGGAGCTTCGGACGACACCCAAGACGCAGTCACAGGCATTCGTCGCGTTATCCCTTGAGGCGAAGACGTTATCGCTCGAGTATGTTTGAGGACTCGGAGGATGAGAATGACGACTACGACGATTATGAAGATGACTTCGATGACGAAGATGGGCTTGCCGAGTATTTCTCCCGACTCTTGCCCGCGTCGCGGTCGAGAGTGCGGGATTAAACGAGCTGTGCTAATTAATGGTGAATGTCATTGCGTACTGCTAGCTGTTACTGCCTTGTATATGGCTAACATACTGACTCACTTCGCCAGCACGTTTGCTCAATCCTTCTTGTTCACATTCAACACGAAAATACAACAGACCCTACCTACGCGCTCTTTCACCTGCTCGTCCCCAGCCACTCCACCCACCCACTGCCTTCACTTTGCCCCACGTAAAATCTCTTGAATCTCCCATACACTATATATACAATCTAATTCTCCATCCAATCCACACCAGCACACCTTAAATACGTACTGGCGGTGACTGTTAGCTTAGCGGTCGTCGGGATAAACTCTACTCGGGTTTCGGCTTGCAAGATAAACAGTGTAAGATTTGCAAGTTCTTTTTGCTTCTTCGTGCATGCGTTCGAAGTTCACTTGGCACATATCTTGACGTCTTTTCATATTGCTGTAATTTTTTTGGTAGGGCGAAAGTGAAAGTGAACATGTGAACATGAGATATGTCCTCGACCGCTCACGAATTCAACATCAACTTCACACGCTGTCTCATCAGAACCCAGTCTCTTTGACTGCGTGCAGCTGGAATGTAATGAATTGTAAGAATATGAATTCTTGATACAATGACCCATAGCACCTCAATGTCTAACAAAGAGAGTTTCGTACAGTCATATTGCCCTGAAGTTTTCTTAGGTAGTATATCCCTCAAATTCTCGCCCACTTCAACGCCACCCCAGCTGCAATGACCGGGAGCACACTGACGAGCTCGCCCAAGCCAGCGTACTCGGGCGGAATGCGCGCGTGCACGAATGCACCGGCTGCGAGGAGGATGGCAAATAGATTATACACGAAGCTCCAGCTAAAGTTGAAGGCCACGCGGTGCATCCACTTTCGACTCACGGCCATGGCGACCAGGATCCCTGACAAGTTCGGACGCATAAGAACCACGTCTGCAGCGGACTGCGCGACGTCTGTGCCTTCGTTCATGTGTACACCGATTGTAGCTTGCGCCAATGCGACTGCGTCGTTGGTGCCGTCGCCGCAGAACATGACAACGGGCTCTTTGTTTTCTCGATGTGCGAGTAAGGTCTTAATGTAGCTTTGCTTATCGGCCGGAGAGCAGCGAGAGCGGACGTTGCCGCTGGGGATGTTGAGTTGGGAAGCTACCGCTTGTACAGCTCCGTCGTCATCACCAGAGAGGATGTGTGCTGAAATATTGCGTTGCTGTAACATAGTGATGGTAGATAATGCATCCTCTCGCAGCGAGTCCTGAAGACCGAACACTGCGGCAAGGTTGCCATCGACGGTGAAGCAGAAAGCAGTATGGCCTTTGGAAAGAACGGGCTGAATGCTGGGGTTGTCCACAACATTGAGCCATCTGCAGTTTCCCGCGCGGAGAGTGCGACCAGCAAATGTACCCTCGACGCCTTTCCCAGGCACGCTCTTGAAATTTGACACAGTGCTGGCTCTGAGACCTTGCGATCTGAGATGCGCAGCTACAGCCGTGGAGACGGGATGCTTGCTGCTTCCAATCAGACTCAGTAGTAGACTCTTGGTGCTAGGTGAAGCACTCGGATAGTCCTCAGAAACGACATCGAGTTTGCCTTGTGTCAGGGTCCCAGTCTTATCAAACACAACATGCGAAGTCTTGTATGCAACCTCAATGGCATTGGCTGACTTGAAGATGACTCCCTTCTCTGCAGCAACGCCGGTTGCAACGACGGTGACCATAGGTACAGCAAGGCCGATTGCGCAAGGACACGATACAATCAGCACAGTGATTGCATATGTTATAGCCTGAATAACCGACTCAGATCCGGACTTGTGTTGGACCGCGATGCCAACGGCTACCCAGATGCAAAAGACAACGATTGTGATGGCCACGATCACTGGCACGAAGTAGCTTGCTACCTTGTCAGCGATTTCTTGGGTCTTGGGCTTCGACAGCTTTGCTTCATCGACCATTGCAGCAATCGTACTGATGGTGTTCTCGTCAGGTAGGCGAGTAAGGCGAACTGTCAGCAGTCCTGAACCATTGATGGAGCCAGCAATAACGCGAGATCCCTTAGACTTCTCCACGGGTAGCGACTCGCCTGTGAGCATAGACTCGTTGACCTCAGAAGACCCTGATATCACGGTACCATCCGTAGCGATCTTCGTGTCAGGAGAAACACGGAAGATATCGCCGTACTGTAGCAGTCTCGCGTCAATCTCTTTCTCTGTGTTGCCGTCCATGATGGCCGCTGTCGAACTCTGCAATGATCGAATTGAGATAGACTCAACAGCCTTCTGGCGGGCCATTGCTGCAACAAATCGGCCAATCATGATCAAAGTCACTAGCAATGTGCTAGTCTCGAAGAATTGGCCAGTCGAAAGTGGCTTGTGTGCGACAAGATAACCAAATGCCACAACAGAGAACACATAGGCCGCGCTCGTACTCAACACTATGAGCAGATCCATCTCAATCACTCTCGAGAAGACAAGAGCCTTGAGTGCCTTGGGGTAGAAGGGCCCAGCAACCACGAACTGGATAACGGTAGCTAGAGCAAGTGATATTGAGGAGAATACAATCTCCTTTTCTTCCTTGTTTGGTAACGGAGCCCATGACAGTACCAGTACTGGAACAGTCAAGACAATAGATAGAGCAGTCATGTAACCGAGGTGCCGCACGTGTTTGGCTCCGGCCTCGAGGCTCTGATCGGCATGAGGAGGTGCTAGACGCATTTGTGAAGGCCAACCCTTCTCCACAAGATCTCGTGCGCCGACGATTTTCGCATCGTAGTTGACGCGAATAGTCTTTGCATCTATACTCTTGATTTCGGTGACCCCCAGCGGCCAATCGCCCTTGACTATGTTGGCTGCATCGCCATTGCAGATGAGATCAATGCTTGAACCTTGGTTGTTGATGCGCTCACACTTGAACTCGGTCGTTCTCTCGAGATGTTTGATGACTTCATCGGCAGACGTAACACCGGTGTCGAGATTGAATTCAGCTCGAGCTAGGACTAGACTCGTCTTCATATTTGTTATTGCCGGCAGTGTTGAGAGTGTCCGCGAGAGCTTGGTCTCACATCCAGTGCAGGTCATTCCTGAGATGCTGAGCACTACATGTTCTTTTCCAGATAGACCTTTTTCGGGATCAAGGCCTTGAGGTGTATCGCAATGTGTCATACTGGTCCGGGATTTTACGTTCTTTTCGTCGCAACAGCTGTCAGCGCAAGTAGAAACTTTTACCACGGCTCGATCTTTTTCTATTTCGACGTTTGTACCGCAGCACCCATCGGCGCAAGAATCGCTCTTGGCAACATTGCATTCATTACTGGAATTCGATGTGTTTGTCTTCAACAACCCCGGACGATCTAACGAGCTGGTATGCCGTGGTCGGCAGCAAGTTTCTTGACCAAGCGCGACCAGAGAGCGACATATACAGCCGAATTTGTCCAGCAAAGGCTGCAAGCGATCTCGAACAACCCTTTCATGTCCACGACAAGGCCTCTTCGTACTGTTCATAGAAGTGCCCGATGTAATGGCGAATGAGTCACCGCCTGTGTGAAGATTAGGTCAGTGGACGGCCCGAAAGCTGGTCAGATTGCACACTTACACTCAGATTGACACTCACGTACAGCCACCCTGACAATGCAGGAAGAGTCACAACATGGAGACGACTTGCCCTTGCAGCAGCTGGGACGTTCCAAGCAACTAGGCTGGCTAACGGCAGACGTTGACGCGCAGCAGTCATTCTCTTCCGCCGGAGGTGAATTGGGGCTTTTGCTGACGCATTCGTCAGGCTCACTGTCGAGTTCTGAATGACAACATGAATCATCGTCACACATTGTGACAACATCTTCGGATTCGACAGTAGGTAGTGGCGGGTCTGGTGTGTTCTGGTTCCGAGGCGCGCAACATCCCGAGTTGCAAGCCATTTTTCGCGCAGAAAGTAAGGATGTCTGTGGAAGAAGTGATTGTGGAGTGAGATGTATACGACAAGTAACAGGCGACTAGTGTCTACGGGCTTTACCAGAAATTAGGATCGTTGCTGTTTTAGTCAATTGATCGAAATATCGCTGATTGCGGGGCCAATAGCAAGAGTGACGGAAGGCTTGGCGGTGACATATCGATATGGAATCAGCAGGAGCATTCAAAACTCATCTGCAATCTATACTTCTATGATCATCAGAAGTGACAGAGTATAACTGCTACTCAAAAGTGCAGCCAGTACACCATGTTCGTCATTATCCTCACGCCAAAGACGCCTCAATCACTACATCAATCGCATTTCCGTGGCCCCACATTCCATCAATCTTGAAGCCAACAGACTCGAGCAGATTGCGAAATTGAGTTTCAGTGCGCTCCTGTCCAGACAAAGACTGCATAACGTTCACGTCAAGGGACGTAAGCGCCCACGGTGCATTTCGGTCCGGGATCAGGAGCTCTTTGATCAGTAGCTTCGAGTAGCCGGGAGTCATAGCGGGAATGATGTTTTTGAGGATACGGCGACATTCATCGTCGCTGCTGAAGTCGTGGAGAATATGCTGGAGCATGTAGGCTCTTGCTCCTATGAGACGTACTGGTTAGTTATGGTGTCCAGTATGTGTTTGTCACGCGTTTGCAGGCTACAAAAGATAGAAAAGTACATACCCTTGACCGGCTGCACCTGATTCCAATCACCGATCTGCGCTTCGTAGCCATCCTGATCCGCATTGTCGACAATGTGCTTCAGTTCCTGTAGTATGAGGCGTCCTTTGACCTCAGGACCCAGCGTTCTGCGCAGTATCCCTAGGTCGCCTGCATCACCGCCTCCAATGTCGATGAGCAAAACATCTTCATCTGACTTTGGCCCGCCTTCCACTAGTCGCTCCTTGAAGGGATACCAGCCATCCTCCCAAAAGAAAGGTTTGCCGGCATTGTACATCTGAATCATGCCACCGAAGCGCTGGCCCATACCTGAATTCTCGCCAAAGTAAGTGTACAAAGACTTATTGGGCATGTTGTTGGCATGTTGAAATGGTCCATTGTCGATGTCCGCCGGATTCCTGTGAGAAATGGAGTCAAGGAATGATGGGACCTTCCATCCAACGTTGTAGAAGTCATCGAACCTTTTGAGTTGCTGGAGTTAGCGGCATTGAATGCTTACGCAATGTCTGCGCTTACATAAAATATATGGCATCTTTGAAAGACTTCTGCCTCAGAGAAGCAGACAGGCGGGTGCTAGCGTATGTATCGAAGTCTGTCTCACGGAGGGTGCCGTTGGCGGCAAGGTGTCGCAGGAACCTCGCTTCGAATCGAGTCAGATGGAACCCAGAACCATAGTGCCAGCGAGAGTCAAAGCCTCATATGGCCTGACCTATGCTGCTAGAATGCCGTTCTGATGGACTTACCAACTAATCGCTGATCCGCCCCGGCACTCTCAGCCAGTTGCGCACTGGTCTTGCCCGGCTCACCAACGTCACCAAGAGCATCAAAGACGCCCCATTGAATCGCAAGACGAATGCCTAGATAGTGGCCAGGCTATTGCAATGGCTGTCAGCGCCAATCTCAAAGCGGAACGCGTAACGCAGCGTCAATCCCAGGAGAATGGTAAGATCACGTGAGACGAACCTGATTGAACGTTAAGCGGAAGACGGCCTCGTCCGGCCTCTGCAGCTCGTTGCTGAGCGCGTCGGTCAGACCGATAAGTTGGAGCCGGTCAGCATTTGAGAGCTTTTCGCGCAGGTCACTAGCTGCACCAAGCAGTTGCTTGATCTGCGCAATTGGATCAGACTCCATACTGTAAGGCGAGGTAGAGAGAGAACGGGAGGTGATGGTGGGCTGTGTATGCAGTGATAGGCGCCCCAAGTTGACCAAAGTACGAGAGAGCTAGAAGATCCACAGTGGGTAGACTAACGGCTTCGGTACTTAGCCCATTCCTAGCATCAATTGGCACATGTCGGCTAGACGTGGAGATGAGGCACAGGTTTGGAGTTCGGCGGCGGGGCAGCCAGTCCATGCCCACATGGGGTTCAACGCTGTCCGCCAAGCTGTTGCTGAGCAAGAGCATAGTCTATAAACATGGAATGTTCTCAATTTCAAAGCACTTTGCAATAAACGAATGCATGAAGCTTCAAGGTAGATACCATCCAGAAAACACTTGACCACTTTTTGATATAAGAAGATACGTGTACTGAAAACCCGGTCCACCGTGTGGGGGGTCATGCTAGCCAAGCAAATACGCATCTTGGCTACCACTCACGAGAAATAAGAAACAATACAAAATTACGAGGTCGCCGGTGCCGCCGGTTTCCGTCCATGGACGATGATGAATTTGACGTTCATGTGGTGCCTTGGGTTAAATAATTCTCTCCGTGCCAGCGCGGTTAGTATCTTCAGCTCGCTCTCTGATCGTTGTAGTGCAGATGTGAAGCCACGAAGCAGGAATGAATCCAGTCCTTGATCGATATTGGCAAGCTCAAAGGAGCCCACCTTTTTCAAGTCCTTGTCTTTAGGCCTAGGACGTATGTGAGCAATAATGACAGCGAAAAGTGCAAGGCACATCGTCGTGAAACAGAGGAAATACTCACCATCGTCCAATGGGTATTGGTAAAATGGTTTCGGTGACATCCTCGAAGCCTGCAGCTTTAAAATTCTCTTTCCACTCCAAAGGTGCTTCCCAAGGTACATTCATTTGTCGCCCGCATTCAAAAAGAAGTCTTGCCGACTCGGCATATGCAGATGTCTCTAGATCGATGCTGTTGTCTTCGCAGTATGTCTTTGGGTACGTCATTTCTAGCTCCAGATAGCCTCCAGGCTTCAGATGTTCGTATGCCTGCTGGATGAGGCGAGGCCAATCGCGAATGGCCATCAAGAGCTCGCGACCGAAGATGAAGTCGAAGCTGTTCTTGCGATAGAGCCAATCCTCTTCTACATCTTCGATTTCGAATTGGAGATTAGATGGTACCCAGGTCGGTTGAGTGGGCGCGAGGTCTACTCCAGTCACTGAAGCTGACGGGTACTTGTCTGCCATGTCGATTGCCCATATGCCAGAACCAGTACCAATGTCGAGAATCTTTTGCGGATCTTCCCGGATAGGTGCCAGATGAAGTTGTCCTTTAAGTAGGAGCATGAATTTGGCATGCTGAAGGTCGTTGCGATCTTGTTCTTGTTCATCTATGGGCATACCCTGTAGGGTTTTGCCGTAGGAAGCATATCTGCGGCCATTTTCGTCGACGCCTCTGAGAATAGAAGAAGCTATTGAGGACAAGTACGATGTTGAGGTTGATTCCGCGTAGCCTGCGTCTGAGAAATCAGATGATTCCTCGCTGTCGACTGTGATCTGGTTGGCGGCCATAATTCTGGTGGATACGATTGACAGTCATCCTGGGAGAGGTTCGCTGAAGTCGATGGCCACGCGCCACCTTGGCGGCCCGCGTGCGATTCGACGGAGGATGAGCTGCCGAAAGGCCGTGCATGCGCGATGGATCAAGGACGTCGCAGCAGGATGTGACCAACTTCTCGCCACCTGCAGGCCTCATACGTGTTCAACGCAGACAGCAAAAGAAATTCATGAAGTTGAGACACATGACAAAAGTCTGAAGCTATGGGACAGGGAGTTTAATGATATACAAGGCTAGTAACGATGTCACGCAGCATGCGCCCGGGTAAGTACACAGGTGGGGTGCGACCGCAGCCGGGCCTTCTTCCTCTGCGCCGGGCCGCCGTGCGCTATCGTACAGAGTTACACAATGGCCTCGCCCCATGATGCCCCTGCCATGTTCGCCTACACTGATCACTAGTTGATCTCGTCCTTCCACACAGAGTAAGCTTGTTCAACGCTAGTTGCTCAGCAGACCTTGACTCAATCCTGCTTCATGGTCCAAGATGTGCACCAAAGCCCTCGTTTGGTGTTTAATGTCAAATTGTATGGTAACAGGGCGGGCCTGATTCTATTCAAGATCGTTCTAGGTACTACTATTGACTCTATACCCGGCTGTCGTTTCTATCAAAATTGGCGACATGCACGACGAGCGCGAATCCGCACTGCATGCCTATTTCTTACGTCGTGTATCTGAACCACGGGACATTGTCTGCCAACTCCCTCTCCAGCAACTTCTGTTCTTCTGTCAATTCTTGCGTCCCTACTTCAGCTGCAATTTTGTCGCGCCTCGCGTTCTCGTAGCGACACCAAGTCGACATGAACCATGTCAAGAAAAAGGCCATACTGGATTCCGGTCAGCTATTGTTACCGCTGTTACACGTTGAATCTTACCTGACGAAGCCAATCAATATACTGTGTCCTGTCTTGAAGCGCGGTCCATCCCTTGTGAGATACACATACGACGCCACAATACCGCCACAGTTCCCCCCCATGACTTGCATGGCGATACCGGTGCCTCTCTTCAAGCTACCTCCAATGTTTCCGCTGTTCCACGCCATACCGAGCGGGATCTGTGGGTAGATGCCAATGGCCGCGAGAACTGTTCCGCCATACTGCACACTTGGCTTGCCTGTGGCAGCTAGCATGGAGAACCCAGCAATGGCAATGAGCTGGAAACCCAAGAGAAAGATACCGCGCTTTTTGACACGATCGGCGTACCACGATGCGCCAATTGTGAAGACACAAGCGCATACGTAGGGAGGCACCGACATGAGTTGCGCCTCGTTCGCTGTGTAGCCCATATTCTTGATGATTGTGGGCAGGAAGAGTGCGAAAGAGTAAATTGGACAGAAGCCGGCCATGCAAATCAGCATGAAGATGTCTGGAGGACGAATGACAGATCAGCGCATGTTGCATTCCTATCGTTCCTTTGGAGGTACGTACAGATCTTCCAGTCTTTGAGCGCTTGCCATACGTATTTCATGTCGAAGTCATTGGACAGGTGGCCGTGGTCGGCATGAAGGCGGCGCTGCACTTCTTTACGTTCGTCGGTGGTGAGAAACTTTGCACTAAGGTGGGTCAGCAGACATCAAAGCGCGGATGGGTAAGACTTACGTTGCGGGATAGTCGTTTATACACCAGTATGCGATCATGGAGACTAGAATCGAAAGAAGACCTTCGAGGATAAAAATCCACGCCCAGGCGGCCTTCCCTCCGACACCACTCTGGAATAATGAGTTAGCAAAAACACTCATGCGGGTTGTGATAAGTCAAGGCTTACCATCTCTGCGATACCTCTCGCGAGGATGCCTCCAAAAGCTCCAGCAAGGGTAGCCGCCGAAAAGAACAGTGCCATGCGGAAGCCACATTCGTTCCTGACATACCACTGCGTGATATAGTAATTGACGCCTGGGAAAAGGCCACCTTCGAAGACACCAAGAAACACTCTTGTTGCCATCAAGCCGGAGTAATTGGAGACGAAGCCTTGGCAGATCATCGCCAAAGACCAGAAGAACATAATGAATGTAAGCCAAATGGATGGCCTGATGCGCTTCATCATCATGTTCGATGGTATCTCGGCGGCAATGTAGAAGGGAAACAGAATGGCGAGACAGTCATTGTACTGTATGCCCTTGAGCTTTAGGTCCTTTTCCAGATGATCAAGACGGGCGTTGCCGATGTTCGTACGATCGAGGAAGCATAGACTACCCTCTTCGTGAGCTTGGATTCGAGTCGAACACAGTTGAAATGACTGCTGGAATACTCACAGGTAGATCAAGGACATGAACGGGATGATATGCCAATCGAGTTTGCGAAGCAACTTCTTCGTAGCGTGTGCATCGTAGCCCTGTACTTCGACATCCCCTGACAGGATGTCGACGGATGTCTCAGCAGGGTCCTTTTTCTCTGTCATGTTGTAGATGAGAAATTGCAAGTCTCTGCCAAACAGAAAGGTGTTCTTTGCGGACCAACGTTCCCCAGATAAGAGACTTCTCCATGTCAGCATTGACTCTCACGTGCATATCTCGTGCAAGGTAGGCTTGTCAATCTGTGTGACATATGCAGGCCAGACCACGAGAATGCTTGGACGCATCAGCAAGTTCCCAGGTTGTCGGATGCTCATCTGATGCGCCTTTCTGTTTATGTTTGTATGCTCCGAAACCGTAGATCTTTGTACGACGCTATCTCGATGCTGTGTGGCCACGAACCCGGCATGTTTTATTAGCCGGTCAGAGCAGAGGCAGATCTAGACGCCCGAACTACTTACTATTGCCCGGAATGAGGCTGGTGAGGTTCAGATAAGACGCCTTGTATGCATTCCGCAAGCTTGAGTGGTCAAGCAATGAAGCGTATGCAACTGGGCTGACATGCATGTAGTCGGTCTAAGTCTGGGGGCGGAAAGCAACGCTGTGGGGTCACGTTGTGTATTCAAGGAATTACTATGGCTACTTAGGTAGGTGAGATAATGGCCAAGACATTGAAATCCAAACTGTGTAAGTGTCCGCAACTAGAGCGGAAGAAATATTGAAAGTCTTGCGGCGGCTTGACACGAACACGAGAGCGTGGCAGGTCAAGGAATTCGCCCTTGAGCCTGTTATGAGGGAGCTAGTTTCATTGATGCACGCATATGCCGTCAGCGCAAATCCTGATAGATAACTCTGCTGTGCCTCATACGCGATTTCTCCAAGATTTGGCTGGCTGTGTTGTGTTGTAGTTTTCCAGGAAGAGGTGTGAGATTTCAGATAGCAGTAAGTGCGATGCGTCGCTAAAAACGAGCCCCTTCGTACAGGCCAAACAAGACACGATAGAGAATTCAATCAAGGAAATACGAGCATGCTGAAGCTCACGGAGATTCAATTCTACTTTTCGTCGCACAGTGTGAGTAGATCCTGTGGTAAATTTGCATACAAAGTGCCGACGATCAAATTGAAAGGAGGCTAGCGTAGATCAGCCTTGTGCCCCTCTCACGCTGCCCTCGGTAAGCTTTACAACTCTTCAACATCGACTCAGGCCATCAACAATATTATGAAAATGACAGCGTATACTCGGGCAATGCACGTATTGTGTCCTACATTCACTATACCATGAGTTCCAGTAAATTTCCTGAAGCCAACGACCGCGACCTTGGTGTATACCAGCAGCAACTCCAGGATGACGGGTTCTGTATAATACCCAACGTTTTGTCTCCCGAAAAGGCCAAATTAGTTCTCGATCGTCTGTGGAAGGCTGCTGAAGAATCACGTCGTCGAGGCAATGACACTTATCTCCCCCACCTCGATCCCAATGAAAGCAATGTGCGCGTCTTCTATCTGATGGAGCTTGATGAGATCTTCCGCGACCTCATTGTGCATCCAACAGCTGTTAGTATGGTTCAGAGCCTCTTGGGTGAAAGCTTTCTTGTGAGTAACTTCACGGCAAACATCGCTCGGCCTGGCAGTGGCAGCATGGGCTTGCATAGCGACTTGAGTTTGCAATGTCCTGATCCTTGGGTCGCTCCTTGGGGTTTGAACGTGATCTGGTATGACAAAAAATGCATGACATCAATCAAAGTATATGGAACTGATTCAAATAGGTGTTTGACCGATGCTACCTTCAAGAACGGATCAACGCTATACATACCTGGGTCCCACAAATGGAAAACCCGGAACGACGTGCCAAAGGATGCGGAGACGATGCTCGTTCCTTTCGAGGCCAAGGCGGGATCCATCATATGTATGGAAGGCCGTATTTGGCACACCTCTGGTAAGAATATCACCATCGATCAAGATCGTGCGCTGCTTTTTGGTGCATACAACGCGCCCTTCCTCAGGGGTCAAATCAACTGGGCCGCAGGGCTGAGTGAAGAGACGAAGAAGACTCTGACTCCGGAGATGAGGGACTGGCTTGGCGTAGATGCAAGAGCCAACACTGGTCGAGTTAAAGGTGTAAATCGCGTATATGGTTGAGCCAACAGGACATGTGTTGCGCCAGAATTTTTAAGCGCTTCTGCTTTGTAGGATCAGCTTCACGTTCAGCGACAAAGCACAACATAATGAAGGTCGTCTGCAGTATATCCAGTAGATTCATAAAGTCATTAGTGCATTAACAATATGTACGAATGTCATGAGACAGGTCTCAGACCCGTTCATACCATTTTCGCAGGCTGAGCCGGTACCATTGTCCACTCTGTGGGCTCGACATCGTCGTATCGCCTCTCGAAGGCGCTTCTGACGCTCGGCACCATTTCCACGCTTTCCGCCTTTCTTACTCTCCTCTGTTCCTGCTCGTCTAGCAGCACCTTCTTGACAGTCCTCATCTTGATGTAGATCCAGACACCTAGAGCAATTGTGATGACGCCAAGGATGAGGAACATGACCGTCTTGATGGTGCTATCGTCATCCTTGGCTACAAGGAGGACACCAAGGTAGACTAGCACAATCTGCTTTGGTAGTGATAGGAATGTTGAAACGAAGAAATGCCAGAATTTGACATCGCATGTTGAGAATACAGCTGTGGAGAAATGCGAAGGCACGGCAGATAATCGAATGACGAGCACAATCCAGAAGCCGCCGTCGCGCGTCAATCGTGCCATAGCACCGTAATTCAGATTCTTTCGCTCGAGTTCTTGAGCTTTCCGGCGGAACAGATACTTGAAAGCAAACCACGTGCCGACTAAATTATGGTTAGTAGCCAAGCCTTGGCGCAGAACAGGAGAAGCTTACTTTCGCCCGTGAACGTGCCTGCAGCAACGATGGCAAAGCCTATGTACAGTCCGTACACGACACCGCATAACAAGGCAATGATTTCGTGCCCGAAAAGCGGAGGGAAGGAGATGACGAAAAGAATCGCAATAGGGATAAGCCAGCCGGCTGGGAGGTCGCGAACCTTTTCAGAGAATGGCAGTAATTTCTTGAAAACCGCCGTTAGAACCGTAGGCGCATACTGACTGATATCGACGTACCTCGACCACTTGATCGTGTTTTATTGTTATAAACACAGTCGCTACTATGATTAATATGCTGAGGATGTGCCAGGCTGAGATTCTTGTCAGCCGCAATCACGAATTTGTTCTGCTCGAAGTAGCGCATACGTATGTATTTCGGCGAGAACAATATTCTTTTCCAGTTGATCGGTCGGTAATCTGTGTCGTCTGGTGTTGTGTCTTTCTTCTGCCCCCTCATCCCTTCCATCTCGATGTCTGTCTCTCGTTTCTTTGACCACAACATGGTGTCGTCGATTCGCGAATGGCGCGAGTCGTCTTTTTATTTGGACCTTTTGCGACTGTTTTCAGGTGCGCGCAACCAGAGAGTGTGGGAGAAGTGGTGGAGGCGGGAACGACGTGGACAAATACGTTGCAGGTGGAGAATAAAGGGAGGGTCCTCTGGTGTCTCGAGTTCAATGCTGAAACGGGGCATAGCGTCCCATAGCCACCCTGTGCAATCAGTGACATGACCAATCAGACGCTACGGTAATTTTCTAATTTGCGACGCTGGCGCATGCACTATGGGATGTTCAAAACCTATCACGCATCTGGGCTGAGGCGGCGATCATCCCACAACGCTTGCGTGGCGGCTATGTTTGGCGCGCAGCCATGGCTGAACATGACAACCTCGACAACTTGTGGCGGTGGAGGTGCGAGAAGTGCTGAGCGAAACGCTACTGCGATACGACGCGACAGTCCATTTCAGCGAACCACGGCTCACAGGAGTTCCGGTGCCACTATGGATTTTCAGGCCGCAGGAACGGCGGCGACCGACTGAGCCACCGTGACGACGCAATTGCGCGGCAACTAGTTAGAAGCTCAATGCCCACGGCACAATGCTCGATCCCTTCAGCGTGTTCTGCGCAGTATGCGCAACAGCTCACAATGACGGTATGGCACCAGGTGTGTTGAAATAGCCTGTGCAGGACGCGCTTCGAAGAAACGGGTTACGCATTGACCGACAAGCTGATCAAACATGGTCGCTATGATCTAGCGCCATCCGTCGATCACTATAATTATCCTGGCACGACTTCTGTTTCTAGCCTTTTTCCACAAATATCTCAAAAAACATCTAGCCTCGGTACGATCCGAACGGTACATGACACATCCGGCAAGGTACCCCAAGGCTGCAGACGATATACCTGGACATCTTACATACTCCATCGCGCCCACTGATATTTGCTTTGCTGGATCGTCGATCGTTATAGTTATTACTGCCGTTGAAGTCTATCAACTGACACTCGTTTTAAACGAACATTGCACGGTAGGCCAATGTTAGATTGACACGGTACAGCGTCCTTCCTTACACCCAGCGGGGGTGCATGTGTATCTCGAAGGACGCTTGGCAAAGCGACCAATGACACGGAATACCTCTGGGAAGATGGTGTCGAGCACAAGGCTGAGGATCAAAAGCAAGCGCGCGCATTTGCCGCTTTGCATGAAGCAGAGACACTGCTGCCTAGATTGAAGGGCCCTCCTGACAGCCCAGTACAGGAGGACCGAAATTGTCGTCTCCGATATTCATTTCACATATTAGCAGGCATAGATGGTGGGTGTACTCCATAAGGCTGAGGATTGAAAGTTGTTGCCCGTTCTAAGGTGATAAGAGTGATAAGTCAGCTCGGGCATCATGCACCCATGTATACCAAATACTAATGCTAGGTAGATCGTTGAATGGCGCGTTACTCGTTCCACGTTTCATGCGAGGAGCTTTATGACGAAGTATGTATTGACGTGTTCGTGGCCGGGATGCTGGATGTGAGTTGTCCATTGGTCAGTGCATGGCGGCAGGAGCGAGGCATAGCAACACCGGTCATCATCGTTCGTAAGACTATTAGGATAAGAATGGAGATGCTTGGTCCATTGTCTTGCAGCCGCCCGCCTTTGTATTGTGCCCTTGACTACCCAAGATCATATTATTGGTCTTCGCAATGAGCCAATCATCCAAGAATAACGCCTTACCCAGAGAAAATGGCACGGAAGAGGAATCAGCCAACAACTCATTGAAACAGGCACATGACGACGTTGTTGAGGAGGTCGACAGGATCAATGCAAATTCGCCGGGTTCTGGGAGTCTTGTAAGGCATGAATCGGTTTTCAATGACGTGGAAATGGCAGTGCAGCCTGTCACAAGCAACGCATTGATCAGGCGCGGTTCAAACGAGCCAAATACCGCAAGTACTGCAGTAGGCTATCCTGGAATTAATATTCACCAGCCTCGACAAGGACCCCCTATCAACTACAACACCTATTTCTATCCATACAATCAACAAGACCAACAAGAATCTGTTGAAGTTACGCATCGTCTCCGCAAGGAAAGAAATCATTGGAAGGATGATTGCACTCGTCTCCGGAATGACATTGAAGACTTGAAAAACCAACGAACCCGACTCCAAGCTGAAGTTGATGGGCAGAAGATTTCGGCAAGGGCGTGGTATAACGAACATAACAGCCAACAGGCGAAAAACAAGATACTGGAAGAGGAAAAGACGAAGATCGAGCAAGCCCTACAAGAGAGTGAAGATGAAGCTCAGCGTCAAAAGACGGGCTATGAAGCAGAGCTCAGTTACTGGAAATACTGGTACTACGACATGTACAATAAACACGCTGTCCTCCAAAATCAGCAGCAACTCTCAGCTGAAACAAACAAAAAGCTCAACGACGATGCTCAAAAGCGAGAAACAAGCCACAAAGTAGACATCGAGAAGAAAGATGCGATTATTGTGAGACTGGAAGCTGAACTCAAGGAGGATGGAAAGGGGGCGCCAGGAGTAGATCTCCGAGAGGCCGCAAAGGGTATCAGCACTGGTTTGTGGACCATTTTATCTCGGAATTAAGGTTGCTGGAAAGCGATCAAGTTTCAACACACGATGTAAGCGCGAAAATTGACGAGAGTCCGGTCTTTTGAAGTCTTCGTCTTCGTCTTTGGCTCATGGTCTCAGCTTATACCTAGGTATCATTCATTGGATATCAAGCAACGGGCGATCAGTAATTCTTTTATACACGAAGCATGGTCCCAATTTGGCGATGACACAAGTCATGTTAACTGCTTATTTCTGGTATTGTACGCGCTTAAGTTCCGTGCCGCCCCATTAACCTTCTACTCATCGCCTATTCACATCCAAAGGAACTAGCATCCGTCCCATTCCCACCCAAATACACCATTTTCTTCGGCCACAAACACAAATTCGCCGTCTTGAACCCCTGATTTCTCACCTTCGCCTCCAGCGTCTCAGGCGCAACGCCCTTCTCCACCCACTCGATCAAGCTCTTTAACGCATCACCGGGGTAGTACCCGCCTGGGCCAATACCACAATGGTCAACGCTCGGTGCCTCAAAGTAGCGATAATAATCGCTCGCCTCTGGATCCCTCGCATACACCTTCTTGACATAGTTCTCGATATACCGCCGCCCGAGTGTGAGATCCGCATACCCGACCCAAGTAAGCAGTTTGCCGCCTGCTTTCTTGAAGTATGTCAGATCCGTGCTTTCGGTGCCAATAACGGAACTGTAACGCTCAACTGAGTCGCGGAACAGACGGTCGAATTGTACAGTGCTGATGTTGGTGGTATCGAAGTCTGGGTCTAGGGCGAGGAAGTACTTGATCCACTGAATGGGAAGGGGAGCTGGCAGGCCATGACACGTGCCGTTGGAGAAACACTCTGTGCGGGCGTGGATGGCTAGAGATGCGCTCTTGTCCAGGCCGGGCCAGAGGAGTTCGCCAGAGGGAGACGAGGATCCTTTCCATATTTCTTTGGCTACGATCGCGGCGGTGGTGGAGATGACGGCTGAGCTATTCAAAGAGGGACAGACATATTCTTTGCCAACCATTGTAGATGGGTCGAAATCGCATTCGTTGGAGGAGAGGACGATATTATCTTCCAAGCCATCGATTGGATCGCAGTATTTGACGGCTGCTACAGAGACTGCTTCGAACTCGCATGGGCTGGGATAGTGGCCTGCGATGGTCAGTAAGAAGTCATAAACCTTATAGCAGAACAAATACCGAGATCGTTCATCACAGCTTGCGCCCAGTAAAACTGCATGAAAATTTGCCCATATCCTACCGCAGGCGCCGTCGCAAGTATGCCATCATATTGCTCCGGATACCTCTGCGCCATCATATATCCCTGACGCCCGCCTTGCGAACACCCATTCCAGTAACTGTGATCAGGCGCCTTGCCATAGTACGCCTTGGTCACCGCTTTGCCCAACGTCGCTGCATCATCTAGTGCCAATGAAGCAAAATCTTGCAACAAGTTCCAATTGAGGTTACCAGGACTAAGCAGCGCCCACTCCTCCGGACCCGTGCCGCCAACATGTCCACCATCTGTACTGATCACGGCGAAACCCTCGCTGGCCGCCCATGGTAGTGTTGTGTTGTCTTCAACGAAAGAAGACCAGCCACCGCCACCGTTGCCGAGGAACCGACCTGTCCAGCGCTCGGCAGTAGGGAGCCACATGACAGTGTTGATAACATCATTGTACCCGGGATGCGTGTAAGTGATGGCTACTTCGCAAGCATCGAGGTTTGTGATATTCGTCGCGTAGTGGTTTTGAGCATAGGGTACTTCAAGGGAGAGACCAGAATGTGTGACCGTGGTGATGTTTTGTATCTTAGCACCGAAGAGTGAAACATCCTTGAAAGTTGCTGCATCGCACTTCCCTTCGGCGACAGCGAATTTGACCACGCTTGTGAGAACACATGCCCATAGTTGAAGCTTTCCTGTCATATTGATAGTCGCGAGGGTAGCTTTGATAGAATCCACGGCTGATGACTTGGTCACTCGGCCTCATTTATAAAGTGCTTGGTCGCGGGAATTAGACACACAACTAGTAGACTAGCATGCCTTGCGTACAGCATTTACGCCCGACATTTACGTCTATATTTTCTGACTCATAATTGCTCAGCTTTGTGTACAGGATCACAATGAACTGCGTGCATACACACTTAAGCGTGCCGCTCACGTGTAGTCTAGGTTGATATTCATGATCTAATGCCCGGTAACCCGGTAGGCTGTTCTCCATGTGCATATTGGGTGTTAGGCTTGAGCTTTAGCCTATCAGAAAATTGCTGTAAGCGAAATCGAACATCGACTTCCCATTGATATGCAAGGTGATCCTGCTGTGTGCTGACTTTTGCTGCAGTACAGCTACTCACTCTCAACTCTCTAGTGTTACAAGGAGCTAGCCTCCAGGAGTCAATCACAAAGCACGCAATGTGACAAATTGGAGACTCGAGGTTGTCTGGAAAGGTGACTTACTCTTTTCCAAGCTTACACATCTTCAGCCCACCGTACATTTCCAAAGGCAGTGAAGAACCGAGTTCGTGTCCCCTGCGGAATATTACCTCGTGTAGTATCCAAACAAGGACATATTCCCTGTGCCCGCGTGTGTTTGAGGGCATTTGAGACCATAAGCAGCGCCACCAGCCTCATGCAATTTCCTTTACCCCGCTTACGCCCGGTGCTGACCAATTCGTCGTTGTATGCACGAGACGCACGCAAAGTAAACTAATTCAAGACATGGCCTATAGGTAATTGTGAACTTCAAAATTATGGCGTGTTGAATCATGAGAGCTTTTTGCGCGGTAGTGCTGGCGTTGGAAAGACATAAATGATTCCTTTGCTAAATGAGTTCCTCTGGAAGAAGAGTGTGTATATATATACCTCGTGTGGAGAACAAAGTATTGAAAGCACCCTGCAATTTTGTGAAATTTTATGATGGAGGAGCACAGAACATGTTACAGAGTGGAGTGCCAATAGTTCAACGCCTAATCAGAAATTCGATGCACTATTCATCCGAGAGGAGACATATCTAATGTGTAGTAAGAAACGCCAGATATTATGCATATGATCGTGTGTGGGGTATTCGAGGGAAACAACAGGCGCATCGTCCCAAGCGGGCGGATAAAGTAGAGGAAAAAAAAACGAGACATCTGAAATATATACAAGAATTTAACTATCGTTGGATTCGCTGCGCTGGACGTCCAAACCGCGAAGTCGTTGCGAGAGAAGTCCGGCACTTGGTGGAGAGGTTGGGCTACCGAGCGGACTGAAAGCGTTGCCCCCATAACCTACATCGCCTTTGTTTAATTTCTCGAACGTGCCTTGCTGACTAGTTGGACTGCCTACGCCTGACTTTGGAGATGTAATGGGTGTTCGAAAAGGACTATTGCTATCGATTTCCATCCGATCGCGAGAGACTGGTCGCGATTCAATGGCAGCTAGACGTGTGAGGTTGAAGGGTATTGGTTGTAGATCAGGCATTGGCGAGCTGAATCCGCTTGATGCGGATGCTAGGAGCGGTCCGCCGGTAAACTGAAGAGCAGGCGGTGGCAGTGGCGAACGTTGGCTCAGCCCATCGACCTGGTCGTATGTCTGCTGTGATCTAGACAAGGGCCATGCCGCACTGCGACGACGATAAGCCTTTTCAGAAGCCAATTGCGCTCCGGTAGAAGACGTAATCTGCGCAGCTGCAGCCTCACGGGTAGGCTTGTATGTGCTGTATCTAGGCTCCGGCGACTGAATCTCATTCCGCAATTTTTCTTTCCCGTCCGGGACGCGATTGGCGAACACCACCCGAATACTTTTGTAC
The DNA here is from genome assembly GCA_001644525.1 of Phaeosphaeriaceae sp. SRC1lsM3a. Taxonomy (NCBI): domain Eukaryota; kingdom Fungi; phylum Ascomycota; class Dothideomycetes; order Pleosporales; family Phaeosphaeriaceae; species Phaeosphaeriaceae sp. SRC1lsM3a. The sequence continues at coordinate 1,897,048 of KV441709.1, read as the reverse complement.
AGGTAGTATCGGTCTTTCGAAGGGCAGCATATGTTCAAATGAACCAAGTATCGAAGGATTGGTCGATCGTTCGGGTCTTCGGAATTACTGAGAGCAGCCTCAGGCCGATCTGTTCCCAAATTCTTGCGCGACGACGTCGGCATGTCAATGATGGGCCCTGCAGAGTAACTGCGCTGTCTGATGAATGTCTTCTGTCCTGGCTCCATGTCCGAAATGTCGTAGGGAACCAGGAAAAGCTTGACAGCCGTATTGTTGGGGTTCTTCAACACGATCTGCAATTGACCTTGCGCAGGTATCCTGTAACTACCACCGGGGGGTGCTTTGGGGGAAGCGGACCTTCTTTTCCTTTTCTCTTTCTTCCGTAGATCGCTTTTCAATTCTTCTCTGTGACTATCCGTGACACAAGATGACCGAGAATCAATGCCCTCACTACTGAGCGTGGATGTGGCATGTCGACGTTTGCGTTTGCCGCTCTCGTTGCTCTGATCTGGTGGGGGCAGCGAGTTCTCGAGGTCTATGAGACCCACATATGGACTTGGCTCATTATCCGCAATGCGTCCGTTTCCGGTGTTGTAGCTGTAGAATACGGCCGGAAATGGGACCGTTATATGGGGTGGACATTTGAGACTGGATTTGCACTGCCCTCGTCCTAGGACGCCAATCTTCGCCACAAAGTCCAGTGGTCGGGATGGCGTGGTGGACATGCGTCCACGAAGGATAGATTCTTCGTATGATCCAACCATTGGGGCATGTTGCAAAGGTGACGCATCGGAAGAGAATGAAGGTCGTCGTGAATGAAGGAACGGTGATTGCGGGGTTGAGTGAGAATGCGCCTGGATATTTGTCATGGAGCGCCTAGGTTGATGCGCCTGGTATGGAATGGAACCGCCATACCGTAAATGTCTCGCGGCCGGAGTACCGGATATTGACCGAGCGCTAGGGGTGGTCTGGTAAGTTTGGAGAGATGTAGGCGAGAACGTGTGGCGTCTGTTGTTGCGGTCAGGGCTTCTCGACACTTGCCGTGAGCCCGGTCTTGACGAAAAGTCCAGATCAGTATTGTTCGCTTGGTGAACCAGCGGGCTTGTAGGGGGCAAGAGCGCGAAGGAGCTCGTAGATGATTGTGAAATCGCACGTGCTCTGGATACTGCATGCGATTCCTGATCCAAAGAGCTTCCAAAGCTGTACGATGGCTCAGCCTGCGTTGCTGGAAACGCTCCTGCCGGGAACGAGCGACTCCAAGGAACCACAGGCGAAGTTGCGAGATATGGTGCCGTTGACGAGCTGATTCCAGAGCTTGCCTCGTCTTTCCTTTCCCGGAAATCACCTGAGTGTAGTGCCGATCGAGGCCGCTCAATCTCGCGCCCTGCAGCGGCAAGGTCTCGAAGATGATCGGGTGTGGATAAGCCTGGAAGTCTACCATTCGGTGACGGTGATCGTGGACTGGCGGGTCGATCTCGAGGGTGCGACTGGGACTGGTGTTCAGGACTGCGCTCGATCTGCGGCTGGACATCAGCACTCGCAATTGTGTACAGGGGGGCAACGCGGTTAGTTATCGCCGGGAAGGATGGTGCTCACATCTTGAATTCGTTGCCACTGCGGGCTCTTGGTTCGTTTCAGACGCTCTATCAACTCTACACGGCCAAGACTGGGTTGCAATGGTCCACTTCCTTGTGGCTCCGATTCCATGTTAGGTCGTGATTCCGGATTATAGCTGTTCCACGAATATATGCCATGAAGCGGTGGCGCATCAGGTACAAATTCTTGCGATTCTTCCCTGCGCCGTCCTCCAAATGAGGTCAGACGTGGGGACGTCTGTCGTGGCGGACTGTCATGCGGATCATGAAAGATGGGCATTTTTGTAGCGACTCAGAATAGAAAACAACATTGAAAGCAAAGTATGTGACAATATGAAGAGAAGTGGCAAGCTTAGGAAGCAGCAGCCAGCGCAGAGGACTGCGATGGCAGCTCGCTACGGGCGGGGACAGGTCGAGCGGTTGGAGCACTTGCTGGCCCGCGAAGTGGCATGAGGTAAACCTTCCAATACGGTCAGGAGTGCGCTGGCTCAAGTGGGCGCCTTCATTGCGCCGTGACCCTTCCCGGTTTTGAGACGAAACGTTTCGTGGTACTCTCGGCTGAGATGCGGAGAGGATTAGAGCAGGGTTTGGGCGGATGACGCGCAGAGGTTCTTGACAAAGGCGTGACCAGAGATGCCGTACCGCTGATAAAGGTTCCGCACGCGCTCCAACCAATTCTGGCCAACGCCTGGGCGCCGCGATGGTCACACGACAAGAAAAGCATCCGCATACACATGCGTACTGCGTATAATAGCTTGTGCAACGGCGCGACGGTGCTGGAGGCTGGAGAATGAGGCTTGCCGCCGGTCTCCAGCGGTTGTGACTGGCTCAGCAGTCCCCACTTTGCAAAAGCTTGGCGAAGATTTACCTCGCATTGCTCTCCACTTGACGAGCACCTGCAACCCGACCACGAAACAACCACACCAACGCCCGAGTTATGGCGCCCAAAAGACCGCGTGACGATGATTCACAGAAGTCAGTGAAGAAGCAAAAGAAGGGATTCTCTGTTGGTCCTGCCAATTTGCCCGACGGTACTTATCGACGCAAAGGTATGTATCTATGCATTTCTGATGGATATCTTCGCGTCGCAGGCTGCAGACTGACATGTAGACAGTGCAGAAGATCAAGAAAGACCTGATTCACAAGGCTAAGCTGAAGCAACAATATGCCAAACTGAAGGCACGCGAAGAGAACGACGATGCGCCACCTCGAAAATCCGTGTACGAGCGCGAAGCCGATCAAGGCAACAACGTTGAGGACGAGGACGGCGAGGACGAAGGCGGCGAGGTCAATGAGCCAGTACCGGAGCCGAACCTCGAGCCTCATCCCGACCGAGTGAAGATGCTTGAGCAAACTTCTCCCGAGCCCCAGCAGGAGCGTCCACAGGAATCTCGGCAGCGACGACAACGGCCACAGCCCTTCCAGAAAGAGACTGAAGTCGCGAGGAAGAAGAAAGAAGCGGCAGAAGCGCGCCAGAAAGCAAGGGAGGATGCACAAAGAGAGCGTACAACGAAGCTGGCCGAGCGAGAGCGTTTCAAGAAGACGATGGCGAAAGCAAGGGGAGGTCCGAACGGCCAAAGAAAACTGGGTCGCGAAAGCACAGTGCTTCTTGCGAAAGCCCAGAGACTGATGGGCAAGACATGAGTGTTGCACATCTCAGAAATTACATCAGCTCTTCGAGCATCGGAAGGCCTACGGGATTCGTTAGCCCTACCCGCTCACACTAGTCGGCGATAAAATGTGATACGAAGCCACGCAATGGTGCCGCCTACGCACCGTGTCAGCATCGCCTGTGCAGCTCAAACGCCGTATGTGCCTCGCTTAGCCTGGTTCACCGGTAATGCAACGGCATTTGGACGATTCGCGAATGAGTATCGTTGGCCATACAGGGGAGCGTGAACGTGAGAGGACCTCCAGCTACGCTCAAGCACACACGTATGTGGTATCACAGGTGTCCTTCATCTGGGCAGGCATGCTCTGCCACCCTTGGCGGTCTCAAGGGCGACGGTTAGTTTAATCTAAGCAGTTATCAGCCGCATCTTCACGACAATGATATCTTCAGAATCCGGGGTTACCATTGCGACGTGCTTGCGTGTCGCTGCTTCTCAACGTTACACCTAAAGCCCTACCCAGTACTGTCAGCCCTAGTGTAAAGAGCGGTGGACCTTTACCGTGTGCAATGTCCAATGTGCCAGACGTAACACGAGCAAAATGCAGAATCGAACGTGCTCGACTCAATGACTTTCTTCATCTACATCTACAGCTCTAACACAGCCACTTTGCGATGCTGTATCCTGGCTCACAGCGTGGCTTGATGTTTGGGACATCCCCTGGTATATCCCAGAATCGATATTTGCGTGACGGCGATGCTTTTGAAGAGCTGTTTCAGCTGATTGAGTCACACGTTGTTTGCTGCTGGAAATAACAGCAATTACTGCATTAGTCCTAATCGGTCGCTAGCTGAATTTCTCATGCTTTGATTTCTCAGTTGCGCGATACCCTTGAGCACTCCACTCGATCGTATGTGCGCAAGATAATGATGTCATAACGACTTTACAACATGGCTTTTGCTTACACGATCGTGTCATCTATTGCTTCACAGACCACTCCGCTAAGTCCGAGCTGCAACAACAAAGTGTTGGTTCAAGCTACGGCCGAAGATGCAAAACTTCAACACGAGTTCACGATAGGCACGACGGCAATGACTATCCAATGCAGATTACTCGCGGGGCGTAACATGACTAATCAATGTGCCCGGTCGAATATCTGTGGCTGGTGCTGGTACTGAGTACGCAGTGGTGAGATTGTAGGCAGAATGCCTCTGTCTCTCCTAACGATCGCTCTCGCTTCGCAATCGCGTTCAAACTTCGTGCTCGTAAGCAAGCTTCGTAACTGACGGAAAATAGATCAACCAAGCTTCTTTTGTCAATTCTGGTTATTTCATTGGCAGGCTCGCCAGTTCGTATGGCTGCGGCTCGGGTCTGTACTTGACCCTCAGGGGGGCTTCTACACAGCGGCTGCAAAGGCCCTATTGGCAATACCGAAACCCAACTGGATACTCGCACGTATCTGACGGTGTGCAAGCCTACTCAATCCTTTTCTTTGACATCCGACGCTTAGGGACACTACATCGTCGCATAATATCGAGTCATCTCGAGACATGAGCTCGCCGTGGCACGATTTTTACCCAAATGACGAGTATACTGACATTCGACCATCATCTACTTCACTTAAGCTGCAATTCTGTTCTACTCAAAGGTCTACAAATTTGTCTGTGTAGCAATAAGCTTATTTCCTGATGTGGACGACCCACCATCCGTTTCAGGTAACAGCCGACATTTAGCGGTGTATATTCCTTGCAGCCCTACCGCACCACAAAGGCGCAGGGGTCGTAGCGGTGGGTTCGGGGCTGTACATACGGCTCATGGACAACGGGCCGTTCTATGGTACGCTAACTTGATAGGCTGTGACTGCTTTGCAAAGCCTCGCTGCAATGCATGCGTGGGCCAGTCGTCGAATTCCTTGGCTTGGTCCATGTACGTGAGCATGCGTGCATGCCGACCGAGGAGGAACACGCCGTTCGTTAGGCCCACACAGCGGATGCATCCATTTCTTCCATGTGCGACGTAGGTAGCCATAATCCTGGCCATAATACATCCCGGGCAAGGGTAGTCTCTGGCTATGCCACGCTACCTACATACTCCTTAGTATGACTAGTTTTCTTCCTCAGGCTGGCATTCAAAACGGCTCGTAGGAACTAATCTCACATCTTTGTCATTTCGCGAAATCAGTTCTTGGCTTCTCAAGTCCGATCTGCAGTGTATTTTACGCCAACTACACCTACGAGGCTGATTTATCCTCAAACTACCATCGGGCAGTACTCAACGCTATCGTGCGGAAGCCTACAGTTATCAATCCGTTTGGGATTGGACCGGTCAATCAAATGCAATCATCCAGTCGACAACCCAGAAAATGGACACTAGCGGAGGATCAACTATTGCGAGAAGAAGTTGAGGCACAAAGTCAGTCTTGAGCAAGGCAGAACTTGGAACACTGCCGTCAAATCTTCGTCTCCTACATTTGGCTAACCTTTATCTTTCTAGTAAACACAAGTGGCGACGTCAAAGATTGGTATGAAATACTCCTGATGGATTACGGAATCCCGTGCATCGTTATCGGAATAAAGCTGACTCCTCCCCGCAGGTGCAGGATCGCTGCCGCCCTCCCGGGACGCAACAACAAAGATTGTAGGAAGAGGTGGCATAACTCAGTCGCTGGTGGTCTCAAGAAAGGACAATGGTCGAAAAGTGAGGATGCCTTGCTTGCAAGGGCCGTCGAGCAACATGGCCAGAGGTGCGCATGGTACACAACCCACTGCCGACGAGGCGATTTCTGACACACAATTTGCAGATGGACGCTTGTAGCAAATTGCGTCGAGTCTCGAAGTGCAGATCGTATGTCCTCGATATCCTAGCAGTATACTCCAGACTGTCACACTCACAAACCCAGAATGTGCGAAGCGCTGGCAACAGTCGCTTGATCCAGAACTTGATCATAGCGAGTGGCGGGATGATGAGGTACGTTCCAGCTCTCTGTTTTGTACAGTCGGTTTTGCGGCCCACTAAGTGCTATGCAGGATCGACTCTTGATCGAAGCAACACAACAGCTCGGAAGACACTGGAAGGACATTCAAAGAGAATACTTCCCAGGTCGATCAAAGAACACCATAAAGAACAGGCATGTCAATCTTCATAGATCTCGAAGCTGAAGCTAATGTTTTCTTAGATACACTGTGCTCGTGCGACGATACCAGAATAATGGCATCGCTCTCCCTAGCCGTCCCAGCTCCCCGTCTGAAATGAGCACATCAGCGCCACCTTCGCAATACTATCCAGAAGATGAGGACTACTACGACATCCCAGGCTCCTACAATAGCCTGATGCCTCCTCAACCCCAGCACTCATCTGCAGGCAGCCGCCGCTCCTGGTCTAGTATCGACAGCGATGGAGCCGTTTCAGCATGGTCAAACGCACCCTCCTACGACCTGTCGCTGGGCGTTCCCACAACCAGCATGTCACACACGACACACAGCATGCCCGGCTACGCGTTTGCACCGCCTCCAGCGCAGCCATCCCATTCCTGGCCATGGCCATCGACCACTACATCGTCCATGGATCCTTCCTACAGCATGCAGGTCCGATCACCCGTCTCCTACCATACTCCTGCGCAGCCGCATTACGACGACTTTCCCATGGCGCAACCACTCATGTCACCGTCTAGCGGTCGCGCCTACTCACGATCCCCGGGCCGCGCGAGCTATCCTGGCTTGCAAGCGAACGCGGTTCCGACTAGCACGCCTAGGGCACAGACTTGGTCGGAGCAGCAGTCGTATGATTCGCTGGCGCAGACGACATATCCGGATGCTAGGCACCAGCAGAATCCTTTGTATCGCTATTGAGGCTGTGCTGGAGAAACTTGACTGTCTGTGTTGGCAATCCGAAATGTGAAGGAAGGGTAATAGATTCAATGAAGTCACGATGTTCACCAGTTCTGATGCACTTGGCATGTGCATGATGTCCTTTTTGCTAGACTAATCGCCGAACAGGAGTTTGTCATGATACAGACGTGTTCCTCTATGCAGCCACTGTGGATATGCTAGGGTGCTAGTGTAAGCCTGTCCGCTGACACAGCCTCGATCCTTGGCACTACATCGAGCACCTTTTCCAGACGAGCCTTGGCAGAATGCTACCTTGTAGCCATGATTCAAATGCGGGTGTGGATCTCCGCACTACAGGAAGATTTGAGCCACCAAAATTGATGGATATTCCACAATCTTTCGACACAGCGCGCGTTCAGAAGGATTGCTTAATCTGTCAACTTTCTGCCCTCGAGCCAGTTTTCTGAACATATTGCTACTCTGAGGCAGCCATCGTTTTCGTGCATGACAGGTTCCATGTAGCTCTACGGTTGAAAGCCTGAGCCGCGGTTGCGTCTTAGCATTTACGCCTGGCCCGCTCCCGTCACTTGGTCGGTACCAGCGTAGCGGCACCATCAGGGACATGAGACTGACGCCATGATGAAAATCAACCAGCCGCTGCAGCGGTAAAAGTGTGTATGCTGGTGGGGTGCTCTCATACTACCGCGCGGGGCACGATCTGCGGAGTGATGAAATAGTATAGATGCCATGCAGCAGCCACGCAAGCACAACGCACTGGATAGTAAGGTTGACTTGTGCTAGACGAGTCACAAGACGCGCGGCAAGGTTGACTTGAATCGCAAAGTTCGGTGCTAGAACCTGCAGCGGCTTTCGGAATATTTCGAAACAGGACCGAAAAACATGATGAGAATGGCTGGCGTGATTATCAAAATGTACTGTGGTCTGACAATGCTGCAGAATGCATGAACACAACCAGCGGTGAGATCTGTTTCATCTGGGAAAGAATCGTACTTTGGACTAATGTCCGGGCGGGAATTCTCTGCACATTAGTAATGACTCTTGTGAGAAATCTTTGATGACATGACTGCGATTGTAGCTTTCTGACATCCTCGGTAAGTACGGTCAGTGACGTCTCGAGGGTTGTCTTGAAACAAGGATTCCTCGTAACATGCGCTCAATGATTGACATGTCACTTCTAAAGAGCTGCATCATCGTTAGCGATGAACATCTCTGACTCGTGTTGGTTGGCTTACAGATCGGTGAAACGAAAGCGCTCAACTGAGCAACTGGATTATTCCATCCAATCACTCCCACGACAAAGGCATACTCTCCCTACCACAGTGCATCATGCAAACGAGCATGGAGATATCGCGCCGTAGCCGCCGGAGTACAGCAGTATGTCTGACCACGACAGTATGTCATGGTGATGGAATTTGGTCATGCACATCTGCATGCACAATATGTTCGACCGTCAAACAACGAGACTACTGGAGGATCAATGTGGAGTGGAGTACATGTCGCCGGGTGGATGAAACAAGTTCGACGTGCAAACGAGGTTGAAAGCCTTGTGGTCCGCCTTACAGGGGCAAGCGACATGGGACCGATTAAGCTTTCCGCCAGCCAATGCGCTATTCCCCATGGGGACCTCTCATGCGTGATGCACGCGGATGGCACGCCTTGTTTTCTGACATGTACAGTGCGCTAGAACATATTGATAGAAGGAACATAGGGGACTAGATATGTTTGGAACGTGGCATGATTGAGAAAGAATTTGGGGCATATATGACCGAATAGGAAATAGTTGTACCTAGGTATGTACGTGCGACTCATAGTAGGCACCTCTACTAGTTGAGTTCGAGATCCTTCCTCATCGAAGCGCCACCATACATCTTCATCATTCGCTTCTTTTCCTCTGCATTGGGCTCTTTCCACCACTCTTCATATCGGACAGGCTGGAATCCCTTGTCTCTCCACGACTTGACCTGTTCAGATTTGATCTGGTGGAAAGGTAAACTCAGATCCTTCGACACGTGGTCTTTAAGATAGTCTTTGGCGAATGACGAAAACTTTGCAGCGTCTTTCGGAGGCTCTTGAAAAAACATTTCAAATATTTTCTCCTCTTCGCGTTTCGCTTCTTCAACCCTGCGTTCCATGCCTCGCACCATTTTCGACTTGTTGTATGCCTGTGGCTTCATCCACTGTGCGACTTTGTCGTAATCAAGCTGAAAGCCAGCTTCATCGTAAGTAGGGGATCCTTGAGGACCTTTATCGTAACATTGATAGAGGTGATGAAAAGTCGCAAGTGGATTCATCCGACTTTCCTCTTTATACAATTGATCTTTTTGAAATGCGTTCAACCGGCCAGGTGGCTTTGTTGGTTTCGGTATTTCCCGAGTTGCTTCGAGATGGGTCTTGAGTTCTTCTGGGACGTCGGATGCTTTATATCGAGGACGTGCTCCTCGACCGGGCGTTTTTCGTGGATCCCGAAGCTGAGACCGGTCGTAGTCAAATTCGATATCCGGAGTGCTTAACCTGGGCTTTTGAGACTCATTTTCACCAGCCTTCGGTTCCTCAGTAGAAGCAGACTTTGGACTATTCTTGCTCTTTCGCTTCGAAGATGATTCCTCCTTATGTGGAGAAGACTTTCTCTTCCTGTTCGTCTTCTCTGTGGTCTTGGTAGTGTGGCTATCTTGTGCTGTACCTGGTGCCACGTTTTCTTGATCATGAGCGCTTGCTTGAGGCTTCGCATCAGCACCTGTTGCTGCGCGTCCTCTTGTATGCGGCATGGTTGAGGTCTGCAAGCTAAAGTGTTTATTGGATAGATTTTTGAACAAGTGAGATGTTGAACTAGATGATGGGCTGTTATCGTGTGAAAATCAGTTGTGCCTTTTCGAAAGTTGTGTTGTTGCATTGACGTCTTCAGGTGGTACGCGTCGAATCCGCGTGGATACGGAGCAATCTAAGCATGCTCCAAAGGAAGACCACACTTCCCACCAAACCATCAAACAATAGCTTATCGCAAAGTACAAGATAGTCTAACAGTGAACTTCGGCAACCGAACATCAAGCCAAGTTCCCGCCGGAAGCGCAAAAATTCGAGATGAACCCGTCAGCATGGTTGAGGCTGCAGGTGCACATTGCATCGCCCATACGGTCGGGATAACGTTTGGGCTTTGTATGCAGCTTACTTCATGGCCCTCCTTGCACCGCCACCAACTCGTGTATATATGCATCTCGTGCACACTGTCCTGGGAGACCTCATTGGCTCGGGCCATATTTGATGCTGCAATGTGTGTAAGATCGGCGAATGCATGTATCACCGGTCAACGTAGGGCTGTGGTTTATGCCTCACAAGGCAGATATGCAGATTTATTAACGACAATTTTTGATGCTTGCTACAGCCGCTTAGAGCCGGAAGCTGAAACGGATTGACCTCAGAATCCGAACTCGGGAACATCTTAGCGAACATGAACCTTGACAGCCGGTCCGATAGTATGTGTATGTCAGATCAACCCATATGCAGTTGAGGCGTGGCTGAAGCATCGGCAGCCCCGAACAATCCTGTACGATCGGTAGCATACACATCGGACGGACTTATCAAGGATATAGAAATGATATCCGATACCACCTGATTGTTTCTTTCAGTATTCAGTAGCGAGGCATGTTAGGGTCAATACATGCACATGCACACCACCAATTCAACCCTTTGGTCTAACGTACTATATTGGTTCTACTCAATGCGTACATACCCAAAGTCGGTCAAAGCATGCTGGCCAGTGGATTAGTACGTCATGGATGACACCCGACCGTGCTGAGGATCATGCAATTAATATGTTGGTGGGATTCCTTGGGTTCAACCACGCAAAGACCAGGACAGCTCAGTCCGCAGTGGCTGTCTCGAACCGAGAACTCGCAGAGCAATAGCAAGATAAGTTAGCTCAAGGAAATGCATGACTGTGAGCAGCATGCCGTAACTTTGAGTCCGTTATCTACAACCCAGCTGACTGGAGCAACTCTCCGATCCAATACGTAGAGAGACAGTGCATTATTTCCGGGCTTCCCTTGATGTAATATCGGATTAGAAATGTAGGCGATGATGACTGCAGAAATTCAAGGCGTCGTTCTCCGTCCCAAATGTATAATTTGCGCTAGTCAAGGAAAGGCAAGTCTTCGCGAAGTTCAGAGCAGTAAGCAATATCGTTATGAAGAAAAGCGAGGCCTGACACTCGTGACGGCTCGACGCACTGTACCAGTTGTCTTGAAACCTTGCGAAACACAATAAGGACATGTCATATTGCTAGAAATAAATGTTTTGCTAAGCTGTAATCGCAGCCAGCGTCGAGGATGCAGTCTCAAATCCCAAAAGTTAACTTACATGCTTCACCATGTCCCATCATTTAAAACAAAGGGACACATTTACAAGTCCTCTGTTAAAAAAAGCTTAAAGCTTTCTATATCACTGCAAGTGTCGAATAGCGGTTGTGTAGTTCTGGTATGGTGCGGCTATCGCCTAGGGTTGCCGCCATCCTTCACCACCACATCACGTGTTATAAACCACCACCACATCTCCAAAAACACACACAAGAGGCATGCAGCAAAAAGAGAAGCCCGATGCGGGGGTCGAACCCGCAACCTTGAGATTGGATCAATCGCTTTCTGAGAAAGTGAACTCTAAGAGTCTCACGCTCTACCGATTGAGCTAACCAGGCTGTTGCTGTAGCTGATGCTGTTGATGGAAGACTTTAGGTTTTGTCAACTTATATACCGCACAAAAAGAATTCGTTGTTGAGTCTACCCTAGTATTTGGGAGCGAACGAAAAATTTTCAAGCCGGATGTGCGATCAACCCACGGTTCACAATCTAGCGGGCCGCTGCGGACTAGCAACACTAAAATCGACCTTGACCGGCAAACACAAAAGTGGTTACACAACCGAGACCTAAAAACTATCTCATTGTCCGCCAGAAGAACTCAAGTTTTGGATTGAAATCTTAGTGCTAAGTTAGAAGGTTTAAAACTCCTGTGATTCCAGACAGAGAGTTGCCAGAGATTTGTAGTCACCAGAATGGAGACTCAATGCTAACATGGAGGTCTCATGAGAACTTTGGCCGGATCGGAATATGAATGTTTCCTCCACGTCGCGCCTTGTTGCGATCCGCCCTTCCGTCTTCCTGTGGCGCTGACTGATCAGGCTCTCCATCCACAGCCTGTGCTTCTTCCTTTTCTGCTTCAGGTTCTTCATTTGCGGCCTTCTTCTCTTCTTGTTCTGCATCAGCTTCATTCTTCTCCTCGTCCTTCCCATCATCTTTACCAACGCTCTTCTTATACTCCTCCCACAGGTCGTCAACTGACTTCCCACAGCAACCGAACCATACTCTGTGGGCATCATACTCGCAATCCCTCATCGCCTCATTAATTCTCCTGACCACATCTGCGCCATGCTCCTCCTCCAACCACTCCAAAAAGTATCCCGTCCTCTCATACCCCGCATCCCAATCACAGTCAACATGCCTCTTCCAATGCGGCGGCGCATACCCCGCCTTCAACCTGACCCAGTCTGCAATACCCTCAACCAAGCCCCCAGGCGCTTGTCCATACGCGCTGTGCTGCCAGCAATGTACCATTTCATGCACAAGCACGCCTAGTATCTCTTCCTTCTGCCGCGACTCGGGCACGAACTCGATGTACTTGGTGGAGAGATGTATCTCCTTGTGATCATCATCGAGATCGAGACCAGTTGTGTATGCCACGCCTTCCATGTCGCGGAGGACGAGCGTCACGGAACGAGTCGGCGGTATGCATGATGCGTGCATGTCTTTGTAGAGGAGTTTGAGCACCGTGTCGACGGCATCTTGGAGCGCGGTGGAGGCGTGGACGAGGCGGAGGAATGCGCGCGAGCCGCTGGATGAAAGGTCGCGGAGTTCAAGTCGTAGAAGTGGTTTGCGCTGAGGGATAACTTTCGACTGCTCTGCCAATGGTGTCTGCTGTGAGATGGCGCTATCGGGAGTGTTGTGTTGGGAGTCTGGGGCGTGGTGAGACGGAGGCAGTGCGGAGGATTGCGGGGGTGGGGCATCGGTCGATGCTGTTGTTGATGACATTGTCTGGAAGTATTTGGTTGACCGCGACGCCATTCGCAGTTGTACAGAGCACTTTGTATGACAATGTGATTGTTGCCTGATCGTGAACGTAGAGTAGTTGTAAGGGATGCGGCGTATAGCTCTAGGTACGCTAGCCATTGATACGTGGACTAGCCTTATGCGATTCCTCAATGCAAACGACATATCACTGCATGTTGGACAATTTCTAAAAGTTTGTATCGTATTCAAGTGTTCTATCCATCTATTGCCTGGAAATGGTGCATTGTGTCGTGCGGCACGGTCGTTGTATGTGGGGTATCCGAAAAGACCAGGTCTCTATACGAGCCATAACAACCTCTTGCAATTCAACCAACCGACCTTGATGAAACTTGCCCTAAGAGCTCTTGAATACCTCAGGGAACACATTTTTCAACTCCATCAGACTCCGGATCTGATATTTGGCGGCCTGCTGAGCAGGTGCTGGATCTGAAGGATCAAGTAGATGTGCTGTCTTCCAACCTCGCTCATGAGCTGCCTTGCAATTGATGAAGGAGTCATCTTATCTCGTCAGCGTTTATAGAGTCATATACATTGCCTCAACTTACCAACAAAGTAGCACTTGTCATTTGACTTGATACCCGCTTGCTGCATAGCCTTTTCGTACATCTCTACATGCGGCTTGCAGAAGAACTTCTCGGAGCCATAGTCGCAAAAGGTGATACCCTCGAACAGGTCATCAATTCCCAGCAGTTTCACGACTCGCTTTCCATGCGTGACGTAGGCATTTGTGAATAGCCACAATCGTACTTTGCTGGTGTCGATGTCTTGAATCAATTGGCGTAGCTCAGGATTGGGCTTGATGACGTCTTCCAGAGGTAATGCGTCATCAACTTTGCTGTTGTATTCCAGGGCATCGACTTTGTGGTGACGGACGAGACCTTCGATGGCAAGTCCATATTCTCGATAGTATCTGTAATGCAGCTCATTGGCATCTTCTCGAGAAAGGCTGAGATGGTCTTCGAAAAACTTGTCTGTTGCAAATCAGCATATTTCTCGATAGAGAGAGGATCTTTAGCTGAGCTTACCTATGAGTTCTGCCATCATGCGGTGAATGTCGAGGCCTGGATGTATTAGTGGCAATGCGCGCGTCATGATACGGTATCGTACTTTTTGAATAGAGCTGCGATCAGGTCAGTAGGTGTAAGTCTTCAGAATAGTATCAAATAGCTATCATAGAAACAAAAGTACTTCTGCAAAACTGCGCCCTCCATCTATGTAAAGTGCGTAATAATGCTGCAATGACTCTGAGACTGACAAGGTCCAAGGTCAAGTGGGACAAGATGTGAAAGCCGAGCATCGTACTTACACAATTATCAATATCAAAGAAGAACACCGGCTTTTCATTTTCAGCACCCATCTTGTCGTTGTTTTCGAAAGTGTGAAAAGGGCGGAAGGAAGAGGCCTTGTAGGAGGGACGCACCTTTCGGGACTAGTGTCTTAGCGCAATCGTCGAGCGCGTGCTTATTTCTCTCCTGGCGATTCGCATCCTCCACAGTACTCATTCATCATCGCCGACCTCAACTCATCGGCGCGCATTTGCTTGCATTCGTACTGCATACCGCGGCACCACAATCGCCCGTGCTAGTTAAGTGTATAGTATTGAGGTCTAGCTCGTAGCTGTCGCAGCGCACATCGCCTGCCAGCTGCAACATGTCGACATCCGCTGCTGCACCACCGCGCTTGAATGGCGCCAGCAGTGTTCCCGCAGAGGTGCTTCGCGAGGCAGATTTCTTGCAGAGGTTGTTGCAGATACGCGATGATGTGTTCACCAACAAGCACCCGCGTATTCATCTCCCAGCCAAAGTAATTGAGCAGGTTGCACCGCGTCTCCCGCAGACCACACCACCCAGCCGACCCGCGACCAACGGCACTCCGAATGGCATCTCCGCATCGCATCTCTTCCCCCCCTCGACAGCAAACGAGTTTGTTTCCCCCGTTCCACCAACACAACGGCCCTACTCGGCCATTTCTGCATCTTCTAGCATCGATCCGGTCTTGCTTACAAAGTCTGACCACTTGATCAGGGCGGAATTGCAGCTCAAGCGGCAACAAATAGAGCGTCTGTTGAAGGATCAATTTGACAAGAAGGGTCGTGGCAATGACACGGACGAGCGCGAAGCCCACGTGAACGTGGAGGAATGCTTGATCCAGGCTCAACTACGAGTGCCGCCCGTGTCTGGCATACGATCTACCACTAACAATAGCGACGAAGCAGACTCGTTTGACGAGAACTCGTACTACTCTAGCAAAGCAGACAGCTGGTCGTCAGAGGAGCTTGATCCCAAACACATCAACAGTGCTGATCATGCAGAGTCACTTACATCTCAGGCGAAACTTGCTCCCAATGTTAGTGCTCAACCTGCAGTGATCGATCTTGATGAAGAGGCATACGAGCCTGCCGACGATATTGAGATCTACGAGCCTGAACCTGCAACGCTGCTCGATGATGCCGAGGAGGAAGATTATTCGCCGCCTCCAGCTGACATTGTCACCAATGAGCCCATCAGAGGTCGTGCCAGAGATCGTGGTAACCAGCACCATAGCGGCACCAATGGGTAAGAGATGACAGTCTCCTTTTCTACTTTTCCTCCTCTCGCTGGCAGATGTCTACTTGTCTGGGTAGGTCAATAGATGCCCCGACGCATCATCATTATGTGCATCATACCGGCTGTGCGCGAGTCCTAAGGCCTCAAGCTACGATCAAGACGTATCCCCAGACTGACAGCCTCTGATTACCCACCTGACGTCAAGCATGCTGATAATGTTACAGGTCGTCTCGCCGTCACAGTCCATCTGGACCTGCGCCTCCGCTCCAGAACCCACGAAAGCGCCGGAGAGACGAGAAGCGCGAGGAGAAGAAACGTCAGCAACAACAGCAGAAGCAGCAACTGCAGGCCAACAAGCGGCCGGTTCAGTCCCCCGAACCCTACATCAAGGAAGAGCCGCAGTCACCACCATCTTTCGCTGCATATCCCGACACACAACCTAGTAAGCGACGCGCCCTGCAACCATTGCCTAACGAGGCAGAAGCTATACCTCTCCATTCGCCAGGCCGAGTCCAGCCTGTTTATTATAGGGAGCCAGAGCCATCGGCCCGCACGCATCGCGATACGTACGACGAGCCTTCATCACCTACCGTGATTCGCATGCCACAGCGTAGGGTTCAGCGTGAGGAACCAGATCTTCGACGAGTGGCGAGCCTCCAATATGCTCGCCGTCCATACTCACCCGGTGGTGGAGAGTTTTATGCTGCCGAGCCTCGTCAATTGAGATCGGCGTCCCACGCGTTTGCAGATCGCAATGAGATGCCCATATATCGAGAAGTCTCGGCGCGCCCTACAGCGGCACCGCGATATGTTCGTGACCGGTCTCGATCACCTATACACGAATACGTCTCACGTCCACAATCTCCGATCCTCATGGCTCCACCCCCTCGTCGAATCGTGGTAGACCAGTATGGTAACAAGTATTATGCTGCTCCTGTGGATGCTCGAGAATCTGTTGCGCCGCCATCAAGCCGACGGATAGAGGTCGATCCTTACTTCGAGCGGGCTGTCACCCGAGAACCCGCGATGCGTGCACCGCGAACAGAAATATACGAGGAAGAAAGCATGCAGCGGATGCCCCCACCACCTCGGCGTTACCTGGATGCTTCGGACTCCGAGGTGATGGAAGCACCACTTTACCGACAACGCGAGGCTTCGCGCCGGCCAGTAGAAGTTGAGTATCGGCCTCAGTACGAGGAGATGGCACCGCCCCGGGAGTACGTGCCGTCCCGCGCATATAGTATGCGGCCTGAGGTCATTCGAAGGGAGGCACCTGAGGGATACGTTCGCCATGAGAGCATCCAGCCTGGGGCAATGCGAGCGCCTCAGCCACAGTATCGGGAGGTTAGCATTGTGCGACAGGAACCGGCAAGCGACGGCCGTTATTATAGTGTTGCGCCTCAGACGAGGCGATATGTCGAAGAGGAACCTGTGGAGCTTGCACAGGAGCCGTATGCGCCTGAGCCTCGTCGATATACTCGCTATTAGTAGATTTGGCATTGTAGAGGTTTGAAGTACGTTGGTTGTGTAATGCGACAGGCATGATAGGGAGAGAATTGGGTACTGTACAGCCTAGCGTTATAGATGATGCTATTATATACATATTCACTTCTTTCGATGCTCGAGTGCGTGCACGTGATGGATTCTGACAATGTAAGGGTTACGGCTATCGGCTGCGATTGCTCGGATTTCATGGATGTCTGTCTCACATCATACTGTACGTGGACCGAACACGGCACGGGTGGTATCACAGCAAGACGATCAGGAGCTGCATTCGGAGATAGCACTGTAAGCACCGGCGCGCGATGTCGCCCTTCATGGAGGCTCAGCCCAGCGCAGCAATTGTGCTTCGCCTCTGTAATATCAATACGCAAGATTAAGGGAATGCCTGCGATTTGACATGAGGCAACGACGTGGCATAATTCGCTCTATAAACAAAGGGCACTGGCGCGCCGAGATGACGAAGCTGACATGGAATTCCTGGGTGCCAGGAATGTCCCATCTCGGACAACATCAGCTCGGAGGTTTGCAGGGATGCGTCAGGCACGGTGGGGAGAACGCGACGGGGGCCAGACCGCAGCGGACGATTGCATGAGAAACCAGTACAATGTGAAACGACACGGGCCCTACAGCGCGAGGCGAGTCGAGACGAGGTGCCTGTGAGGGCAGATTGTGGTTGAGGAGACGCAGCTATGTACTGCAGCGTATAGCATCTACCAATAATTGGTCGTCGTATGATGCGGTAATATGGAGCGCGCCTGATATGGGGCTAGTCCGCTCTGGCGATAGAGGTGCAGCTCGCAACGCTGCACATCCCAACAGGCGCTGGTCAGCAGAGAAAGAGAGCAGCAGCGCAATACAGCGCCAGACGGCCAGCGTGGGACAAAACTTGGAGCGGGCGAGACTGCGACGGACGCGGCAGCCGTTTGGGCGGCTCTGCGAAACAGCAGCTGCTTTGGGGTTGGCAGTGCGACTGCGAGGCGTTCGCATGGCCTGCTTTTCGACTGTGACCTTGAATTGGGTCTTAGTGGGACCCACCGCACGCAGGCCGACCACTCAGCGCCTCCGCACGGCGACCTGCTCTCGAGGTGCGTCGTCGTCGTCTCTTCTTGCTGCTGCTCGCTCCCACCTCCACCACCGCCCGTCATCCCCCAGGGCGCCCGCTTCCTCGACACCATGCACAAGATATCCAACTTCACCGGCCAGGCCCGCCATGGCTGGGAGAAGATGGCACCCTCGGCCGGCTTCCCATTCTCGAGGTCGAACCACGACCTGCCCGTCACAGCTCCCATCAAGCGGCCCTCGACGGCCACCAGCGCCCCGCCCGTCATCCCGCCCGGCACGCAGGTCAATCTGTCCTTCAACGTGCCCTTCTCGTCGAATCTCGCGGGGCCCGACCCCGACGACATCATGTGGGCGAGCCCGGGGGCAAAGGCGCGCTGGACCCATCCGGAAGGCACGGCAGAGAACACGCCCACCCACAAGCTGCCCGTACACGCCCAGAACGTCGACAATCTGCGTAACTTGTGTCGGGACGTGAGCGAGCAGACCGAGGGCCGCGTCCAGGCCACCGTCACCTCCGCCGAGTCGAAGCCACTGCCGGGGCTGCAGCGGGGCCCGCTGCGTGCCCTCGTCACCAACGTGTGCCTGTCGGGCGAGCTCGAGATTGTCAACTCGATGCGCTGCAAGGTCCTCAACTCGACGCCCATCTCTCTGGTAGGCTTCAGCTGCGCGTCTCCGTCATCCCCCTGCTAACCGTCTTGGCACAGCGGTCATCGCATGTCGACATCGACTCGTCACACATCATCGACCCGGCTACGCAGGAGGTCAAGGGCGCCGTGCTCAACCAGCTCGACCTCATCTCCAAGACCACCAAGGCCGACATTTTTCTGCTGATGCCCAAACAGCCGGACATCGAGTCTGCGAGCTTCAACGGCAACATCGACACGAGCACCGATCCGCGTCTGCGCTGCGCCATCTTCGGCGACCTCGAGACCATGGAGCACGCAAAGACGCGCGTGCTGATCATGATTGACCAAATTGTGAGTGTCCCGCACCCCGCAGCCGTCGCCGCTAGCGCGCAAAGCTAATTTGATGCCGTCACAGCTGAAGCGCTACGTGGATACAATGAAGCTCGAGCTGACTATGCACACGCTTATCTGCGGCCGTGGGCGCAAGAACATCAAGATGATCGAGTCTGCCACCGGGACCGCCATCTACTTCCCACCGCCATTTCCTCGTCTGTTTGGCTACACGCCGCCCGGCGCTCAGCGGAGACCCGATGATCTTGTCTACATCACGGGTGAAACCTCTGAATGCATTCTGCGTGCGAAGCAGCGTCTCCACGATCTTGTCATGTCGACCAAGGTGTTCGTGAAACCCGTCATGGTCACAGACACCAAGCTCGACGCCATCCTGCTTGAACGACTGGATAAGGTCCGTAAGATCATCGACAATAATGGCTCCTACATCCTGCTGCCACCTCTCGGAGTTCAGCGCGGCATGGTCCGAGTTCAGGGCACAGATGTCTTGCACGTCGAGCGCACTGTGCGCGAACTGATGATCCTTGTAAGCTGTGCGTGCGTGATGGTGTTGCATTGTTACTCACGCTTATAGGCTGGTCAATTCTACGGTGCTTCGTGGTTCATCACTCACCCTGACCCAACACAGCGCCCGCCCACCGCAGCTGACGTGCGTGCCATGCTGTCCGACATTTGTATCAACTCTGGGGCTGAGGTCAGCTTCGAGAAGCTCAACTTCCATATTTACGGCTCAGATGATGCGGTCCGAGCTGCCTTGATGGTGATCAGCAACATTCCATTCGTGAAGAAGTCGCAGTACAACATGAGCGTGAAGATTGAACTCGCCAACGAGCACAAAGAATTCGTCAGTGGCAAGAAGAATGGCAAGATCAACAAGATCATGAGCCACAGCAGCGTTCAGATTGTGTTCGATGGGTTCAACGAGTACAATTTCTACATTGTAGTCCGTGGCGCCCAGTACGAAGCCACAAAGAACGGTCTGGATCTTGTCGAGCAAGAAATGCCCGCGTCTATCTCGTTCCACGTGCCCGACCAGTATCATAAGCGCATTATCGGCATCGGCGGCCAGCACATCCAACGCATCATGAAAAAGTACTCCGTCTTTGTGAAATTCTCCAATGCTATGGATCGCGGTGGCTACGGCAAGGAGGAAGACGACATCAAGGTCGACAACGTCATTTGCCGTACCCCGGCGCGTAATGCTCAGAACCTCGATCTAGTCAAGCAGGAGATTATGGACATGGTCGAAAAAGCCGACGCCGAGTTTGTCTCGGAGACGATCAACATCAACCGCCTGTACCATCGCGAGCTGATTGCCCGCCTCGACAAGATTGATGAGCTCGAGAAGAAGTTCAACTGCAAGATTACCTTTCCCAGCACTGAGGAAGCTAGCGATACTGTTACTGTTTCTGGCCCTGAATATCAGGTGCCATTGGCAGTTGACGAGTTCTTGGTATGTTGACTAATACTTCTCAAAGTGTATTTTGCTAATTCTTCTATAGGGCATGGTGCCGGAATCACACGACCTAGCCTTCCCTTCTACTACTGAGATAAGCGAACATCTTCGCTCCACCGAGTTCAAGACTGAGATCATCGACAAGCTCAAGACTCAGCATGTTGTGGATGCCCAGCTTCAGGAGTGCCAGACTGAGACTGTTGATGGCAAGGAAGAAAAGATTGAATCCTTCCACCTCGTGTTCACTCGCAACAATGCCGGTGGGCTGAAAGATGCCATCGACTTCTTGCTGAACCACCTTGTCATGCATGGCCTTGACACTAACACTGTTCGCGGTGCCTTGCCCCGACCCAAGTCGGACTCATTCGAGGACTCGCTGCCCTTCTTCGAGTCTAAGCTCCTCCAGCGAGCCGAACCTGCGGTCGATAGTACGGACTCCCCGACGCGTTCTCACTTCGGTGACGATGAGCCGCGAGGCATGCTTGACCGCCTTCGCAAGCCCGGCAGCATGTCTTCCTTCACGTCCATTTTCAATGGACGTAAGAATACTAACTCTCCCGGATCCTTGTTCAAGCATGCTTCGAGCAATGCTTCCAAGGCATCCCTTGCCAGCCTCGAGTCCACTGGTAGCTACCGCAACCCGTGGAACGACAGCGGCATCAACCTCGCGGATGACGAGCATCATACCAACAGTTGGCCGATGCCAACCCCGCGCTTCGAATCCAAGTTTCCTTTTGGTTCCTCTTCCGCCATGGCCTCGGGGGACATCACGCCCCGTTACGACCCGCGGGGCTCCGTGGATAGCGGCCGCCCTAGCACTTCTCATTCTGCATCTGGATACCCGGCCCCTATTGGGCCTCCTCGTTAAATGATACACCATTTCGAACTACTACTTGTACCGGTCTTACGAACAATACCCAGCTACGCGATTTTGTGTCCGGTCTACTCTAGGCGACGACAAAAGAATTATACCCATCTTATATCGGCGAATATCTAAAAATTATTGCGCTTGCTGTTTGCTGCTGTTTTTGTCTTTTTGTTTTTGTTTGCTTGTTCGGGCGTTGCAACGATTCCCCTGGGCGCAAAAAGAAATATACCAATTTGCTGCTTTGTGGAATTATGCGTGTGTTTTGTGCGTTGGCGCGGAAAGGTGTAGGAAGGCAGGACGGATGATACCCCCACTAGCTGTGGTGAGACAGATTGGTGGGCAACGGAGATGGTGTATGGATATGTTTGGATCAGAAGGTACATGGGTGCTTGGTTCTACTGTCAGCTCCTGTACGTACTTTTACAAGAACTCTGATCGTATGGATCGGCACTGTGTACGAAAATGTTCGAATGGCACGACGCGCGTACGATAGACGAATGAAGCACACTTATACCCGCAGAAACCGATGTGCGTCTCCTTTTCATGTTGTGTATTATTTGCAGACTGAGTGTGTTGCTTAACCGACTGACTGCGTATTGGTATTCTACTGCACGTGATTTACATGACGTCGGTCAGTATCAAGTCCCTTAATTCCGAGGTGGCCGAATCGTCATGAGATATTGCTCATCGCGGACTCACGTACCACCACCTTACTTCACCCAAATCTTCGCAAGGCACTGTGTTTCCTGACAGACATCAACTTGAACGACGATTGTCGCACGCGTCGTACCATAACCATGGCGCCGAAAGCCAGCTTCCCCGCTTCACTCCTCCGCAACTACACATGGCTCATCAATCGCTCGACGTCACAACTGCGATTCCACGTCTCCCGCCTCCTCGGTCTCGAGCTCCAATCACAATCCCAAAACGCATGGCAGCGACATATTGAAGGTGTCACCAACAGCATCGAGCGCCTTCGCACCGGAAATCGTCGTCTCATCCCCATCCCCGTACGCGCATCACCACCGCGCGCATTCGGCCAACGACGCTGGCACTCGACCGACTTCCAAAAGAACAAAGCGTATTCCTTCTCCGACGTATGTTTTACCTCATACCCGTTATCCCACAATCCCTTGCAGTAGACTGACGTTGGTGAAATCGTTGACAGGTCCTCGCCATCCTCGAAACCCCTTCCTCATCCCGCCTCCTCATCGACGTGCGCGAGCCCCACGAATTCGAAGCAAACTCCATCCCGACTGCAATCAACATCCCAGTCTCGTCGCAGCCCGACGCGCTGCTGCTGGACGAGGAGGAGTTCCTGGATCGCTTTGGGTTTGCGAAGCCGCCGCTGAACAAAGAGGTGGTGTTCTTTTGCAAGGCGGGTGTGAGGAGTAGTGCTGCGGCGGGGATTGCGAGACAGGCTGGGTGAGTAATATGTCGTTTTGATGTATGGTTTGTGGTTGCTGACGCGGAGAGTGTAGGTATGAGAATGTAGGCGAATATCGTGGCTCGTGGCTTGATTGGGAGCGGAATGGAGGGCCGGGGACGAAGACGCCACCGAAGTGAATGGGCGTGGAGAGGCCGAATTCATTGGTGTAGGAGCAAGGGGCCTATAAGGGGGCTAGGGGATAGTGGAGAGGATGGTGGGACCGTAGAGGAGTCCACTGTATCCCGAGAGCCCGTCGACCGGGGATAGTAGGTCTGAAATTAGACCGGATGGATTGGATGTATATAGTGTATGTGAGGAACGTATATAGTATGTGAAATTCAGCCAACTTCGTGTGAGGGAAGTATCAAATCTCATGCTCACCGTCAGGCCAGCAGACATCACGGTGTATGATAAAATTCAATGTTCGCATGGCTTGCTACGACCGATGAGCAAAATATCAAGAAAACATATCAGAGTTGTGTATATCTACATCTACGTGTGCCAAAGTATGTAAATTACAAAGAGCTACGATCACGAGAACACCACCAAGAGAACAAATAAAACACAAAGCGAGCGCTCAAAACGCTCTGTAAAGAAGGCAAACCTCCCCCAACACTCCCATCTTACCGATCCAAAGCCTGCGCCTGACACATCTGCCAATACACCCCCCTCGCCCTCAACAAACTTTGATGATCCCCCTTCTCCAATACCTTCCCACTCCCCAGCACGAAAATCACATCCGCCTTCTGAATCGTCGCAAGCCTGTGCGCCACCGCAATTACCGTGCGGCCTCTTTCGCCTGCCGCCCGCTCAATCGCTTCCTGGACGAGTTTCTCCGACTCCGAGTCCAGCGACGACGTTGCTTCGTCGAGAAGGAGGAGCTTGGGTTGGCGGAGCAGTGCTCGCGCGAGAGAGAGACGCTGCTTCTGTCCGCCGGACAGCGACATACCCTTGGGGCCGAGACGCGTTGCGTAGCCGTCGGGCAAGGAAGTAATGAAGTCGTGGATCTGGGCGTCGCGGCATGCGGATTCGATGGCGGTGTCGGTGGCGAGAGCAGAGGAGACGGAGAGCGCGACGTTCTCGCGGATCGTGCCTTCGTAGAGGGTGGGCTCTTGGCTAACGAGCGCGAGTTGCGAGCGATATGGAGAAGGCGGAAGGGAGGTGATGGATTGTGAGTTGAAGAGGATGGTGCCGTGTGTGGGGTCGTAGAAGCGCTCGAGGAGGGAGATGGTGGTGGATTTACCGCAGCCCTAGATATGGGATTAGTTCATGTGCTTGAATAGATGGAGGAGGCGGTGATGACTTACAGAGGCACCGACAAGTGCGGCGAACTGGCCTGGCTCGACTTTGAGATTGAGGTTCGATAGCACGGGTACTTCGCGCGATTTGTATGTGAAGCTGACGTTGCGGAACTCGACGCTGACGCCCTCTTCGCTTTCTTTCATGTCTGTCCACGACTCCTTGTCGTCCTTCTTGCTCGTACGCATGCTGAGAATACGATTCGCAGCACCAGTAGCTTGAGCCATGTTGGGTGCAACTGAAAACCACATACCAGCGGCTACTGCACCGAATATGGTGCCCATCTCAACGACAAAGAAGTCGACGATGTAGTACTCGCGGCTGGCCAGTAACGTACCACCATACCAAAACACTAGCGCCATGCACGCGAGTTCGACACTGTCGCTAGCCGCGAAGACGAGCGTGCCGAACCGTGCAGAACCAAATGCCTGCTTGACATGCCCTCGGAGAAGTGTATTGTAGCGATCACCGATCATGTCTTCCATGATGAGACTGAGGACCGTGCGGAAAGCACCGACGGCTTCGGATGCAAACTGACTGCTGTTCTCGAAGATTTTGGCGTTGTCCGTTTCGAATTGGAGTTCGATGCGCATGCGCCAGTATCCAGCTGTTAGGATAATAGGCAGTGCAGAGAACAACGCGACCAAAGTCAGCTTCCATCCATAGACAAACGCAATAATGACCGAGCCGACAAGGTTAACAACAGCAATGAGAGCAAACGACATCTCAGTCGACATGAGTTGCTGCAGTTGCGTGCAGTCCGAACTCAACGCCGACGTTAAGGACCCAGGGCTGTGCTCGATTTCATCGAAGAACGGGATACGTTTATTGAGCATGTTGACGAGATACTCTTGGCGATAGTGCCGAGTGACAGCAACAGAGATGAGATGAGAAGCGAAACCGAGCACGAAGTAGAACAACCCGGTTCCCGCTGCTATGATGCCGAACATGCCGGCCCAGAAGTTGCCTTCGCGAACTAGACGATCGCCAGTGTAGGTGAAGACTTGGATCATGTAGGCGAAGACGTATGCTTGGATCGGGTATACAGCTCCAGCGCCTAGAATTCCAATGGTTGCAATGCTGTATAGAACCCAATGGTGACGCTGCTCGTACAGGAGGCGACCAAAGCTCTTGAAGAGACCGACACGCTTGTACTCTGGATCCTCGTCCGACGCCTGGTTGGCCTGCATAGCAAGCTCAGATGCCTGTGTATCCGCGGCTGTGATCTTCTTCAGCGATGGCGTTTCGGCGTCTTCATTCTCTGCTTCAACGGCGAGGTTTTGTGCAGTGACTAGACTGCGATACACGCCCGTTTCGATCTCCAGTAGCTCATCGTGAGTGCCTTGTTCGATAAGCTTTCCTTGCCGCAGCACAACAATCTTATCAGCTCTCTTTATCGTAGAGAGACGGTGTGCAATGATGATTGTAGTACGATCCTTTGATACTCGATCCAGTGCTTGTTGGACGATGCGCTCCGTACGCACATCAATCGCGCTAGTCGCTTCGTCAAGAATGAGGATAGGCGGTTGTTTGATGATGCTGCGAGCGATTGCGATCCTTTGGCGCTGGCCGCCAGAAAGTTTGATGCCACTCTCGCCGACACGAGTCTCGTAGCCTTCTGGAAGCTTCGAGATGAACTCCTCTGCATAAGCTTCGCGACACGCCTCTTCCACCATTATCATCTTCTCGTCTTTCGACAGCTTCTCATATTTAGTCCCACATAAGCCGTAGACGACGTTGTTGTACAGCGTGTCGTTGAACAAGAATGGTTCCTGTTGAACAAGGCCAATTTGTGAACGCCACCACTTGAGATCGACTTCTCTCAAGTCTGTGCCGCCAACCCTGACAGTACCAGTGCAGGTGTTGGGTCCAAGATCGACCTCTTTATCCTTTTCTTTGCTGTCTGTGGTTGCATCTTTGGCTGATTTCTCGTCATCTCTTGCTGACTTGGCCTGCTTTTGGTACCATTTCTTCTTCTTCACAGCTTGCTCCTCTTCGAGCTTTGCGTCAGCTAGAGCAGGGTCAGCTGCCTCAGCATCATCTGTGGGCTTCGCTGTCGTTCCAAGCAACTCATACCAACGCTGAACGAGGCCTACCACTGTCGACTTGCCTGAGCCTGACGGGCCTACAATGGCAGTAACTTTCCCAGCCTCGAACCGCAGATCCAGTCCTCTAAGGATCGGAACATTCGGTCTACTTGGATACGAAAAAGCCACCTGCTCAAAGGATATGTCGGAATCGGCGCTGATCTCAGGATCTCTAAACCCAGTGATATTAGGACAAGGGGCATCGATAGTGGCAAAGATCTCGCCTGCTGCTACGGATGCCTTGGATATGGCAATAATGGGTGTTGCCACTCTTCCAATATGTTGGACCGCCATCATAACAGAGAAGAGAACGACGGCGATGACACCGACATTGGCGATCTTGCCCTCAACGTACTGCTTGATACCGAACCAGAAGGAGATTGCAAATGTGCCATACATGGCAATCATAGATGGCGCCATCATTAGCCCCATGAGTGGTGCCGCCCTTCTCTCATTCATCGCTGCCTTGTCAAGTACTTTTTCGTGTTGCTCAGCAAGTTTGCCCTCAGCACCAAAAGCTGTGACAACGCGAATGGAAGAGAATATCTCGAAGGCCATTGCTGAAGCATCTGCGTCGTGCTTCTCAGTAATCTTGTGGATACTGAAGAAGGGCCCAATGATTGAGCCGTAGCAGATGACGATGAATGGTAGCGATGCCGACGCCACCAATGTCAACAACCATGCCTTGATGAACGCGACCACATACAACCCTATCACAAAGGCTAATGTCTGGAAGAGCATTGCGAAGTGTTGTGATACAGCCAGTTGAATGGTATTGCATGAAGTCGTGATGCGTGTCGAGACCTTGCCGGGGCTGATGGTGTCGATGACGCTCACAGGCTGAGCGAAGAGGGCGCGAAGATAGGCTAATCGAAGTGCTGCGGAGATACGTAGTCCACTGATTCGAATGGTGATCTGTACGAACATCATTAGCACGAATTCGAGTAAGTCTAGTAACTGTGCTTACCAATGAGAAGTATGAAAGCACGAATTTGGCGATGAACAGGTAGGTAATAAGCAGTGCCAATCTGTTGATCTCGCGCTGGAAGTCGGCTTGCGTTACTGAACCGTCCTCAACAAAGTAGCCTGTGAAAGTGCCAACAAGTTGACCTGAAGTCCTTGTTAGCATCTTGGAAGCTTCTCGTCGGTGTTCTGAAACAAACCAAAGACTATATTCATTAGTGGCATAGTTATGCCAGAGCCGATGGAAGTAAGACAGCATATAAAGATGAGTAAAAAGTCGAGCTTGGTGCCGTAGGTAAAGACTCGCTGGTTATTGCAGTTAGCACTAAGTTAGATGCCATTGATGGGCAGGAACTTACAAAGTAGTTGCTCATGGGGTTTCCCGGTGGTTTCTTCGCTGTGGGTTCACCTGTCTCTTTCAAGTCGACGATCTCGTCGACACTTTCTTTCTGTGTCGTGCCCATCTGGAGGAATTGTTCTTGGACCGCCGCTTGCTCGCCTCCAGCCGAAGCTGTTTGTAGTTGCGGTGCCTTAGCACCAGTATTAGTGTCCATCGTGAAGACCGGTGCTCATTGACTCTTCAGAACATGGGGCGCAGTGGAAGCAGATATAGTCGAAGACGATGGCCCGAAGCCGTGACCATTCAGGGAGCACAGGGACCAAAAACTGGTGCCTGGCGAAGCTTGGCCTTATGTTTTCGTGATCGGAAACACGTTGCGCCACAGCCAGAACTCGCAGTTTGTGTTCCGAATGCGCAATAAGCGACTCGCCAACATGACTAGGGGAGGAATGCATGATGGCATGTGTGTTCAGGCTCAGTGTTGGTGAATGCGAAGTACATTAGCGCATTGCCCCTAACCGAAGTTGCGCTAGTGCGAGCATTCTTTCCTAATCGAGCGACTTCATGCGAAGGAGAAGGAAATTGCTGTAACGCTCTAGAAATTTGAGAACAATATATAACTTGATTATTGCATCGTCAAATTCAATCGAGTGTTGATCCTAGTAGAGTTGAGTACGCAAGACATTAAGTATACCGTGGCCAATTGTCCGTGAAAGCAAAAAGTGTCGCTATTGACATCATGTGAAAGGACCGGATGTCGGTAATGTAACGGTCCGGCGCAGCTACCGACCTTGCGACATCAACGCGGCAGCCATTCATTCCCAAGATCCCTACCCTGCAATATACAACGCCACTATGATTCGACATAATTCCATCGGCCTGACACATGCTAGCGTTGACTACTACCAGATAGGCAATAAACCCACACAAACAACGTTTCTTAGTTGGTCCTAGGGCCTTCCATTTTCGGCAAACAACATGGCCAAGAAGCGTCGATCGAGTCCCTGTAGACGCACCCCGATGGAACGATGTACCATGTAGTTTGTAATAAGGCGGCCGGCACATATTCGATTTTGTGCCGCCGTGGTAGACATGGCAGACTTGGTAATTGATTTTGATCAGCATATCACAGGTTCAGTCTTGTGCTGACCACGAACAAGCAGAATACTGAAGTTTGAATGTTGAACTGTTGATTAAATGACACTACAGATACAGAAGAGACTATCGAGACGAAGAAAGTACACGTGTAGAAGATAACCCATGACGAGGACAAGATATGATGATTACAGCAAGGAAAGTGACTGTGACTAGGGACTGCTCCTACTTTTTTCAAACGCCATCGGGACAGACCAAGCCCTGAATGTGAGCAAACGCCAAGAAGAGCGAACCGTGTAGAAAGGGCCCCGTACACAGTGGTCGCCAAAGCGGTACAGAAATCACTGATATACCTCCATCCATTTCCTGATGCGCCTTTGCTCCGTCCACCACTTCTTCCCGCGGAACGGAAGAGTGGCCACCTAGGCCTTGCTCCGCTTCGCAAGATAGTATGTCAAAAGGTTCAAGTGCTGCTCGCGTGCACCTGCAACCGCTCTCCAGAAGTCATCGTTTTCCTGCTCGCCAACAGGAGCAGCGATACGCTCGTGAAGTGCAATGCACAGGTCAATGTTGGCCTTGCGGACGTCGGCGTCTTGATCGTCCATGCATCGTACAGCGAGCTTGCCAAGACGAGAAGTTTGCTCGGGAGCAAGAGAGACGTTCTTTGCACCGCTGATCTCGATAAGAGACGAGAGTGTACTTAGAGCCATGGTCGCTGTGCGTCTCGAGCCCGCGCTTGTCGCAGAGGCGATCGAAGACTTCGAACTTGGCGATGAAGTAGGCGTAGATCCAGGCAAATCTTCCACTAGGCTAAGAACGGCATTCAGGCAATCCAGTGTCTGTCCGTATTTGACAATCTCGTCGGCAGTGGTTTCCAGGTCGATGGCAATGTGCGAAGTATTCTCGTATTGAGCTTTCGTCTGCAGGACAGTGCAAAGAACTCTCGAGAAGTATTTTGCAGTTTCTTGCCGGTATAGAGCCAACATGGCACGAATAGTCGCCAGTGCCTGTACCTTCAAGTTGGCTGCTTTCATTGGCGTCGTCTTGAGTTCTTCGGCGGGAACTTCGAGGAAGTCGAGGCATGATAGCAAGAGTCGTCCGAAATTCTCGTCGTTTGCGCCCCAGATGTCGTGATTGGACCTGATCATATCTTGCATGCGACGGAACATATGAGCTTCAACCGTACGCGAATCAATTTTCTTGATGCCGCTGGCAAGTAACTGTCGATTCTTGAGCACTTCAGCACTGGGAGTGTCGGTCGTTTCCGCATACAATACGCTTCCCGTGCTGGTCGTCTTGTGGTGGCCTCGGGGACGCTCCTCGCTGGCATTGCCCATGACCGTGTCGCTTCTTATACTTTCGTTGCTTGGCCTTCGCTCAATGTTCTTTTCGTTGATGGGGAGTTCGCCGAGTACGGGTTTCTCGGACTCGTGCTCGACTGCTGGTTCATCGCCTACGAATGGATCTTCAAAAACTTGGACCTCCTCTTGTACATCAGTGCCTCGCGTGCTTGGACGGTCAGGTGAGCGGAGACGTGGGCTGCGCGTTGATCCGCGGAACCCAAATGCACCAATATCACCAGTAGATTTCGGGCTTCTCAGTACCGATGCGCGAGGGCTTGGTGCTGCTAGACGGCCTGGTGATGGCGCTGGCTTTGGTGGCGTTTGGTGAGTTTGCTGGTGTGTAGGACGTGCCAGGTTTGGTATGACCATGGTAAAGTTGTCTTCGTCTCCCAGATCAATCGTGTCGTTGTCAATGAGAGCACTCCTGTCCAGACCATTCCTTTGTCGAAATGGAATGGTACCTGGGTCATGATGACTTTGGGAGCGAACGAAGGGTTTTACTATGGTCAATTCCAGATCATCATCTTTTGCAGGGCTGATTACAGGACTAGCATGTCGAGAACTCGTACTCGCTGGCTTGTGCGTTGTTGTGCTCTGTGCGAGCCTCGACTTGCTTCGTATCGGGCTCACATTTGGGCTATTCTGAGTTTGCGCTCGTGGTCGCACGCTGCTCTTCGGTGCCACGGACTTCTTCGCTGTCGTTGCTGCAGGAGTCTTCTCTGGAGTCATCGATGGCGTTACCTTTCCTGTCCCAGTACGACGAACAGCGTACGGGTCTGCGGTCGCGGGCCTGGTGAGCTCAGGGCGCGGTCGAATCGGTCGGCGGACTGTTCCACTCATCAATGAGCCAGTACCGGTCGAGTTCTTGAGAGCAGATTTCGTCGACTCGTTAGACATGGCTGAAGGCGGCCGGGCAGGGCCAGAAGAAGCAGTCGAGGCAGTAGAGGCAGTTCTAGTGCTCAAAGACTTTGCAGACTGTGACTTGGCCGGTGTGTAGGTAGCAGCAGCAGACATGGGTCGCTCGGGTACGCCCTTCGCAGCAGCCATTTTTGCTCTCCTTTGCTCGGCAATTTTCTCCTTCAAGGCATTTCGTGCAGCGCCAGCACCGACAGATTTTGAGAAAGATGATGCGCTAGTTTGTGATGATGTGAGCGATGCGTTTGGATTATTGGGATCTTTTTCGATAGCTGTCTTCTCTCGCTTCTCAAGAGTTTCGAACATACTATGTTCATGTTAGTGTGATTCGTGCCTTCACAGAGATTCCGTACTCACGCTTCAGCTCGCTGGGGCCACACGAGAGCAAACGTCCAGTAAGTGCTCCGGTATGACTCGCGTACTTTGGGGTTGGCATCAGTGACACCTTTCCGAAGGATCTTTTCCAAGGCGTCCAGGCCACCGCTATGTTCAATGTGCGCTTTGTGTTTCCGAATCAGTATCTTCACCCAACTCGCCGAATGTGTCCGCGGCTGGACGTTCTTGTCTTGTGAGGCGAAAGATACATGCTGCATTACGCGGCTGTTGTAAGTCGCATTTGAAATGATGGCTTCAACGGTTGTGTTGCCATTCTGCGCAGCAATGTTTTTGGTAGCTGCGCACATTTTGATGAAGCTCTGCAGGAGAATCTCGACCCAGGGATCGATTGCGTGGCCAAGGGTCTTTGCAAGCTCCTGCACCAGCTGACATCCATTGGTAGACATGGTCGTTCGAAGCGTGTTGGCCACCTTGAGAATGCCGTCTAGAAGCGACTTGATGCCTGCAATGAAGGCTCCGGGGAATTCACTTGGCGCATTACCCATGAGTATCCGGCGTAGCTTGGTAGTGTTCTTGTCTCGTGCCAACCAATTCTGCTCCGTTTCTCTTCCCTCAAAACACGGCGCCATATCGCGGAAAATGTCGTCGAGTTCGCGCTGTGTGTAGATATGGATGGGATCCATGACGACGGCTTCGGTGGGCGGTGGGAGCTCGACAGCTAAGCTATCTGCGATGCCGTGGTCGGGCTGTAGGGTGTGCGCCCTTTGTGTTGGAAGGGGTCGTTCTCGCTGTTGTGGAGGCGGTGGTGGCAATTCTTCTTCTCGAGCTGCAGTCGCGGCGCCATCTAAATGTGCCGTGATATAGGTAGCTATGGCTTTACGCACATTAGTAGCGATGAGCTGCTTCTTCAGGTTGGCCTTGGCGTGTTCGGGCGCGCTCGAAAAGAGGTCTACCACGGCGTGCTTAGCAGTGTCGCGCACACCCGCATCGGCGTCTTCAAGGTTGGCAATCAGCTGTGGCGAGTAGGTGCGGAAGGGCAGGTTCTCCGTCTGGTTCATCTGTTCATAGCTGGCATTAGATTTTGGTCGCGCATTGGGGTCCTATTGCAACGGACCTTCACCAGCCACGTCATGGACGTATCTTTGGCGCGCGCATTCGTGCCTTTCATGGCGCTTTGAATGACAGCCTCGACTTCGACAGGGCACAATTTATGCAGGTCTGCTAGCAGTTGTAGCGAAGCTGTGCGGTGGCTCTCACGCGCATCGCCCAGTCTATCCAGCAGCAGGGCACATAGCTTTGAGGCTTGTGTTGTGATGACGGTCGTCTCTCGCTGCAGCTGCAGACGCTTAATGAAGTGGCTCAGTGTCGAAAATCCCGTAGAGACCAGAGCTGCAGAGGTGGTGGCGCTGATGGCAATGCGGATGCACTCAAAGATAGGAGCCTGGCACTCCTCGGGGACGCGGTTGTGCTTGATGTTAGACTTGACATTGTTGAAGAGCGCCAATCGCTGGTCCACGTTGGTCGACGGCTTTTTCAGCGCCGCCAGGAGCGTGTTCGTCTGCTCCAACATTGTCGTCGGATTGCGGTTGTTAGAGAGACGTTGGGCACGGTCGGTGTCGCGGGGTGTTGTTATGTTATGGGCCGCGCTAAAACTTAGCAGGCCGAACCCAAATCGTCCAGGAAACCGTGCGCTCTACGCCCATGACACGACCCCTGTTCATCAGCCACCTCCACATCTGCGAACGTACACCCACTTATCCATCTCATTGGTGAGATGATGTCACTACGATTGCTGCATCTACACCGCACTTGAATATGTTTCACCTTTTAGCGCGTTGTGTTGTCCACCAACCCTGATGATGTGGAAATAGTGCTGCGCCATATCGGCCACCAGTGATGGGCGCCTATATCATTCCCCGTGGATCTATCTGATGAGAGGAGCTCCACAAGAGCCTTTCTTGCATCTTTGACTACCAACACGACCAGTGACAGTCTCGGCCAGACATGCACTTCATATTGGAACCAGGGGTAGAGTACCTTACCTATGAGGTAAGCTCGAAAGATCATCTCGATGGCGACATCACGTTGGAAAAGGATGTAGCTACGGGTGATCGGTCTATGGCTTCGTCTGAAACACTTGACTTTGATCGCTCCGGCACTGGGCTCAAAGGCGCGGTCGAGATTAGTGAAGCCAACGACAACCCAAATCATGATAAGAGTAAGCAACCGAGAGAGTGTGAGGCAGCTCGAGCCCGCTGGTCGTCGTCCACAATGCCGATTCCAACACAACTCATACATTCGAACCCTTCCCTTCCAGAATCCGATTCAATCACTGCCTTCTCATCCAAGTTCTCCCCTTCCGGAGCAAGCACAAAGCAAATCCCACGTTTCACCTGTACTTGAAGATGGAGTGTACAAGTTCGCAGACGGCTCTGAGATAGATGTAGAGGATTATGATTCCATGTCATCGCCTTGTTCCGAGAATTTCAGCTTTCAACCTGACTTTCCACCCATTCCAGATGACGCTACGCTAGATAAACAGTGCAAGGAAGCTATAGAGAAAATCTGGAGAAGACACATCAGAAACGTACCTGGATACAGCCCACCGAAAGAGCAGGAGTAGCATCTTTATATGTCAACAACAATTAAAATTCCACACATTGGCTACAACAATGCTCATTCTCCATAACTTCAAAGAGATTCAATCATCATTCTGCTCTGTGTCAAGCAGTCGAATCGTGAAGTGCCCGTGTATCGTGTTTGAAATGAGATCATGTTGCGGGCGTATGTGGCTAACGCAATGTCGAAGCAAGCATATTCTCTCGAGGTTCAGAAATGATATTCGTAGGGGACCATGTTACGCGAAGTCTCTTATCCCGGTGGTCTCCGCCTGACTTTGCCGCTGCGCGAGGCGTGGTCACGGCCGGTACGCGAGTCTCGATCAGTGCGCTTAGATCTGGTGGTGACCACCGGACTAATCGTCTTCTCGATGGGTGTCCGAGGTTGGCGCTCAAGCACACTTGAAAAAACCTGTGCGCCCATGAGGACTTGCCTGGTTCTGGATTTGGCGTCGTGTGTTGTATCCTTGTACAAAGGTGGTGATACCATCAATCGAACATTTCCTTTTGGATTTCCTCCGAGCATTTCTTCCATGTGAGCTGCTCCTTTGACGCGAGCGTCGGCATTGCGATCTTCTCTTCCGAAATACAAGCCTGTGGTGTACTTCATCATGTCGAGGTGAAAGTAGAGAGCCATCGTTGTTATTTCCCGCAGCGACTCTTTTGCTTCCGTGACATCTTCACGAGAGATAGGACTATTCATGTACGTCCGTAGAGATGTCCATAAAAGCTTGTGAAGGTGTTTCGCGCGAGAATTGAGTTCGGCCCGCAGCCATGAGTTTGGCTCGATGCCATCGCCTTTGCCAGGAAAGAGCAGGAAGAACGTCAAGGCTCGCCATTCGCGATATGTATGTCTGTTTGCGGGGCTGCTTTGCTCGGCGGCTGTCATGATCAACAACTTTAACACAGGCAACTTGCATTGGAACTTACCTTGCGCGAACATTTTGTCTATGGAAGGGCTGTTCTTATGTGCAAGGAACAGCCATGAAGCTTGCTTCTCCGAAATTGGATTGAAGAGCAACTGGTCCAGGGTATACCACACACGAGCCTGAATCAGCTGGGGTCGCCGGAATTTGTCGGCCATAAAAGCTGCCCATTCACTGCAGAGTGGCTTGAATCTCCTCTCGGCGGGGATGGTCCAGTACCATCTGCCATTCTCGAAGTAACTAACGCACCAGTCTCTGATCTCGCGGCGCAGTCCATCAAGTTGTTCTATGAAGTGTCCCTCGTTATACTCTCCAGGCTGTCTGGACTGTTGGAATGCTAGTTCGGTCTTCGTGTGGTTTAGGCGGTCACGTAGTTTAGCTAACTCCTGCTTGAGTAGAATGTTTTCTTCTTGCAGCACCTCGCCATCGAGAACTGGGTCATGGTCTTCGTCGTCACCACTAATGCCATCATCATCCTCTGTTGATTCAGCCTCGTCTGTCCCAGTATCGTATTCGACACCAATACTACTATTACTATCTTCGCCGGGAGTACACAAGGTCGTCACGGTGCGTTGGCGCGGTATAAATCGATCGTGTTTGGAGGGCGAGTTATTCGATGTGATCAAGGGCGCGGTTGCGTGTTCGACATGCTTGCGCGTCGCTTGACGTATTCTCACTGCACGAAATGCTTAGTGGACCAGCAAATTACACATGCGCATACACGCCGTACATTTGTTGACTTGTTCATCACTCACGTCTTTGTATCGATTGTACGACATGAATGTGACCCACTTGGTCGCGCTGAAGATGGTCGTCACAAGGTGGGGCCGATACGCGTACATACACACCTTTACGTTGAAGAGCTGAGGTGCCGAGGCGCTAGTCAGCCTTCCCTCCAAAACCATACAGATTCAGCCTTGCGAAACAGTATGACCGTTATTATATCCTGCTAAGTACATGTATGTAACGCAAATTACCCGTCAACGTCCTCCTCCAGGGTGATATTTCTGGTAGTCCATTCACGATCCGGCCAGTGGACCTCCTACCATCCCATAAGTCTTGATTAGACTTATATAAATGATCGAGTAGCTGACTTACCTTTTCGAGTCGCCGGTTTTGAAAATATACCTGAAAGTCGAGCGTGTTGCCGTTCGGAACCATAACCATCCCGATGTTGACCATGCGATAGGCTTTGTTGCTTGGGCTGATGTATATGGGTAGCTCTTCAAATCTGGCAACAAGCTGTACTCTGATTGTGCATAGCAACTTCACCGCTAAATAAGCCTCGTCAGCGCAAGTCTTTGCTACAAGCACTGGAAGTGACCTACTCGAATCTGCCCAAGCAGGCGCTTCTGTATCGCTGCATGTCCAAATGTCGAAGTCAATCTGTCCATGTGCAAGCTCTTCCGGGTACTGCAAGTATCGGATACCTATGTACGGTGAAGGTCGAAGCTGTCTCATTCTTGTACCCTAATTTTCTCTGTTCAATGATTCCTTTCTTTGATTCATGGCCAGACTCACTCTTTTCACTATCCATTCCATCCTTCCTTTAACAAATTGCCGTTCTTCAGCATTGTCCCACACACGATCAATATGCATGAATCTCTGCTCAGAGTTATGATCATAGGGTATCTCCAAACACATACCATAATGGCGCCGCGCAACGCGAGATACAACTAGCTCTTCCTTCATCGCTAGCACAGCTCCATGGCAGACAGCAATCCATCTGTCGAAGTTAAATCGAGTAACAGAGCTCCGAATGAATACCTACGTCTCGTTACCCGGAGAGTGTCTGATCTCAATCCGGTTCGAGTACTCAACTCTTAGAACATGGCTCAGGTATCGTGAAGATCCCAATCCGCCAACAAGAATGATGGCCTGAGCACAATGGGTCAGCTTCAATCAATAAACGCAAGACTCAAGCACCTCCTCACTTTTGGAGTTCGCTTATGTAAGAGCTGTATTTGATCTACTTGCTGTCGAATCAAAGTTCTAGCCTTCGAGCAAGTGGGTTGAAATACAGTCTCGATTTGTCCACTACCAATAATTAGCCGTTAGCCATCTTTATTTTTGACCCGGCATACCGAGTGAATGCAAAAGAATCAACTCCAGTAACATCCACAACCCATTTCCGGGATGCTTTCGTAGAGTCAAATTGTCTCTTGATACCGTGCTCCCATTGAGAGGTCATAATACGCCGCCGTAAGTCCCCGTTCAATGACATCCATTCTCTTCGCCCGATCTCGCTCTTCAGAAACCCTTCAAACTCATCATCGATAAATACGGCACCACAGAGGTCCCCTTGAATGATGTCAGCTTGCACTAAATAGAGTATGTGCTGACTTGCCTTTGCCTTCGACACACTCTACGAGTCTCATTGGCGAGAGACTTTGTACCTCGTAACTGATGGCGTCCTAGTTATATCAGCCACACTTTGCTCCTTAGAAAGCGAACCAGACGTACCACTGTGCCGCCTCCCGCATCGCATATTAAGTATATATCGTTCGCATAATGCGATGTCAGTAGCTTCGCAAAGACAAAAGTCATTTGATGAGCTAGACTTACATGAGTAAGGCTAGGTCTTTGCGCTACACTCGGATCGTGTAGCACAGCATGCGCAGCGGCTTCTGGTTCTGAGATTAACGAAATCGTCACTGACTCAAAATCCTGGGCGTTAGGAAGAATAGCCTCCTCCGCAACCTGCTGGGTCCGAGCAGATGCTTTCTGGCTCCATATCGCAGGTCTTGTGATGACGACTTTGCACGCCATCCCAATCGCCCACGTTTGACTATGCTCGTATAGGATGATTTCGAGCGCATGCTTCCAGAGAAGCTTTATGTAGTCGACGGTGACTTTCATCGCATCCTGGACTGGGTCGCCACAGCTCAAGGACCAACACCTAAACTTAGCATAAATCTCCTGCACCCGTGTAGAGTCTTTGATGTTGGTTGGTAGAGCCTCGTAGTCAAGCATGAGCTTGAACCATGCGAAAGTGGTTGGCCCGTCTTCAGCTGCGTAACCCCATTCAGTAGGCACGCCATCTATGTATTGTATCCTGGATGGTACTTTGGCGGAGCTGCTGTCATCGTCCCAGGTCTTGATCGTACGGACGTGGTCTAGATCTCTAGACCAGGTCCAGCAGACTCCCGAAAACCTGCTTGTGTTCAATCATCGTGGATCAAAACCACTTTTGCTAATAAAGACTCCCTTACGTGGTACCAAAGTCAATGGAGATAATCATATACGGTGCATCAGCCTTGTTCACTGAAACTCCATCTCCGGATCGCCGGCTCCGACGAGTGGCCATTTGATTTTTACTTGGTCAGATTTCCCAGACGTAAGCCCCATCAATGAATACTGGAGTGTTGGTCAATGATAATGAGAAGCGTGGATCAATACAAAGCGGCTGAAGAGTCTGGGCTGCGCGTTCAATCTGAAGCCATCTTCGCGCTGCCATCGCGACCAATGAGTGCTCACCACAAGCGATTTTGCAGGACTGGCAATGCTTCAATACACGCCAACAAATTGCGACCCTTTCTTTCTTCGCGACTCCTCATAAGACATCAGCACATCTTCAGAAGGGAACTGAACCACCTTTACGTCTTCATTTCATGTCGCTGTCTGAACGCAATGCACCTCAAGGACATCTTTAGGAAAAAGAAAGCAACGCCACCGGGCAAGGCTGAGGCAGAGACGAGGAACACCGACGAAGACGACACCGATCAATGGATGCACATGCAATCAGAAAACCTGGTATTGGTGATGGGCGTCACAGGAGCGGGAAAGAGTTATTTCATAAACAAATTGAAACCCAACTCTGTGGAAGAAGGACATGGCCTTATGTCACGTAAGTGGCCGCCTGTGCACCAGGCTAAGACGGCACTAACATGACAGTGTAGAAACGAAGTCTTGCAAGCTCGTTCAAGTACAGCTTGGTGCATACACTGTTGCCGCAGTCGACACTCCTGGCTTTGATGACGATGAAGACAGCGATGCTGTGGTTCTCGCTAAGATCTCTCGATTTCTCATTGCGCAACATCTTCTCGGCATAAAGCTGAAGGGCATCATATTTCTGCATAGCATCAACACGGTGCGCTTTACAGGCTCTCACAAGCGCTATCTCGACACCTTTAGCAGGCTTTGCGGCGAAGAAGCATTCAAGAATGTCGCCCTCGTGACGACCATGTGGGAGCGTGAGAGGCACGATACAAAGTACCAGAGAGATGCTGCCTTGCAGTCGGGACCTTGGGCTAACCTCATAGCCAAAGGCGCAAACGTCTTCCAGTACGACGGCACCTCCGACATGGCCCAGACTATCGTGCGTTTATTGATGATCAAGAAGGATGCCGTGCTTCAGATACAGAAAGAGTTAACCGAAGACCATGGAGAACTCGAACGAACAGCCGCTGGTGCAAATCTGGCCTTTGAACTCGATAAGAAACTGGAAGTTTGCCAAAAAGAAATTCTGGCTCTGAACAAGCAAAAGGAAACGGCTGAGCAATTTCATGACGATGCTGCCCTGAGAAAGCTTGAAGCGCAACTCGAAATCAAGAGGCAGAAGCAGATCAAGCAGTTGAAATCAAGGGACGCCCTAAGGCCAAAGCTTGTCGAGGAAACAGACAGGAGCATCAAGGAGGCGGATAACGCAAAGCGTACCAAGGGTGAGAGATGGCGCAATCGATTGCAGATCTTTGTGGCGGTCTTGAGTCCAATGATAGGAATTGCTGCACACTTTCTTCTACCATTGGCTGGTGCATAACATGAGAAGACTTGTTGGCCTTCTTGCAAGAATTGAACCCACTCCGTCATATATGTGCCAACCATGAAGAAGTTTTTTGGATAGCAACATAATTCTGACATGAGGAACCGTACTCCGGGAATACTTCGATGGGTCGATGAGCTCGTACGGAACAGATAAGTGAGATAAAGAGGGGCATATAATGAACGACTTCCACCTCACATGAAGTTGCTCCCACCACTCACTCATGGCAAAGAGCGATATGCTTGTGCATGTAGTTTTTCTTGGCATAGTCAAAGGCAGGCACAGATGAATCTAAGTAACGTATGGTACCTGGTAGGCTGTGCTGCCGAAGACAATGATTGAGCTTAAGGCTGTAGACTCCATATGCCTGGAATCAGATTACTGCGTAAGCCAACGGGTCTTGGCTGCAGAGCGGGGCAAGATAATTCACCAGTAAGTAGTACTGCAAGCTGTGGTAACTTACCCCGCCCCGCATCACCTTGTCCAAGCCTAGAGCGCTTGTATCGTGAACAGAACTAGTTTTATGTCTTGGTCTACTTGACTCAGACGCCGGGATTGGTTCAGGTAATACTTGTGACTGTTCCTTCACCACTTTGGAACGATCTTGCTACCAAACGCGCGACCCCCTCCTATCCTTGACATATACGTTGTTGTACACTATGCAAAACTTTGAAGAAGACGTACAGGCTGTTTATGAAGAGGTCCCGGACACGTCTCTGGGCAGGGGGGAAGAGTCGGGAGCACTGGACTACGAACATATGGTGATTTACAACAATGTCTGTTGCGAGAATGCGTTGCAGATCAACGCTCCGATGTATCCAAAGGAAATAGCCCTGCGACTCCCTATGGACGGCTTTCTAGTCGAATTATTCGACTTCCTTGGGAAGAAGTTCCTGGGTGTGGGCTTGACACATCGTCCATGGGCAACATTGAAGACTTGGGTTGTCGAAGATTTTAACCTCACATACACCGACAACAAATGTCTAGGCGGTATGCAAATCAATGGACCAATGCACCGGCAACATGGAATATATGCTCCTGGAATTTGGCGAGAGAAAGGACCGGATGGAGGCCTTCTCATTCCGTGGTCATTTGTGAAGGGCGAGTGCAAAGCTAGTTCTACGGGGGGCACATTGACGTACGCAAACATCGACTTTGAGGGTCCAAGCTCTAGGCAGATGCCTGATCTCGCATATACCCCATCACTAAGGAGCAGTCTCTGCGGCCACTGTTCAAACATACCCCTAGAAAGTCTGCGCAAAGAGCCCGGGAACTGGTTTCTGCTCTGCCCCGGTGTATCCCATTTGTTGGACTCAGCTGAAAACTGTCGTCTTTGTCAATGGATTCTGTCATCTTTCAAGGATCGCCTCCGCGTCAAGGATACTCATCATACCATCAAGGTCTCTATTGAACGCCAGACACTGGCAGAGAACCAAATAGAAGACGAAACAAGTAGCGACAATGAGAACCTTCAAGTTCTCCTTACTGGCAGTTCGAATGCTATTGAACAAGACTGTGTTTCCTTCCCGATCTACCCTGTACGAGGAAGCAAGCAATACTTCAAGCAGATCGATAACTGGATCAGGGTTTGCGACGAGACTCATAGCCACCCAAAGGTCTTTTCTGCTGCCCTGCCAACTCGAGTTCTCGATGTAGGGCAATTTAGCACTGACCAAGACTATGTTCGCTTGTATCTGTCCGAAGATGACGAATGTGGAACTTACGTTGCACTTTCCCATCGCTGGGGTGACATTGATACTTTTTCCACCACAGAGGAGACCTTTGAGGACCGATGCGACAGGATCGATCTCAGTTCATTGCCAAAAACGTTCCAGGATGCCGTCATAGTCACGCGGTCGTTGGGTCTACGGTTCCTCTGGATTGACTCTCTTTGCATCATCCAAGATAACGACCAAGACTGGCAACGAGAATCCGCTATGATGGAAATGATATACTCCAGCGCTTACTGCACACTAGCAGCTACCTCAGCTAAGAACTGTGCGGAAGGTTTTTTGCAGTCGACAGAAACAGGCACTTCGATCATCTTGGACTCGAGCGGTGATGGAGCTGCACTATCACTCGTCAAAGAGGACTACGACCGTGACGTGGAAAATGGAAGACTCAATAAGCGTGCATGGGTTCTCCAAGAGCGAGCTCTTTCGAGGAGAGTCCTCCACTTCTCCTCCTCGCACACTTACTTTGAGTGTGGACAAGGCATTCGATGTGAGACTGGGGCCAACATCGAAAGAGTCTGGGATGCTGTCGCAAGCTCCGACTTCCCAAGAAGTGAATCCAATGAAACAGAAATGCGAGAACTGGCGCTTTTGAAGAACACCTACACCAGATTCTCGACACTCGACATCAAGTATGCGACCGACCGCTCGGTGGCCATCTTAGGTCTCGAATCCAGGCTAGCTTTGTTCTACAATTCGCCGAGTGCATACGGTGTCCTGTCTCGGAGCGACATGTTCAGCCAGACTTTGCTCTGGCAACGCATGGGAACATCGAGGATGCAACCTATTGGCGACCCAACGTCGGCGAAACTGCCGTCATGGTCCTGGATGGCTTTTACAGGGCCCATTTCATACCTCCATGTGCCGGAATCTTCGTCTGTTTGGAAGACCAATCTGGATCTAGGCATTCATGGAGAATCCCAAGACAGATCGATCCACTATGACACGACGACTCATATGGCGCTCATCGCTCCTGTGGCGCTCTTCGTTCCAGGCTTGAGCATTGTTCCGCGCGAGGATACGAATTGTGAGATAAGGAACAGCCAGGGCCGACTGCTTGGCTGGATTCGTTATGATTGTGAAGACCTGCTGTCCTTTGAGGACATTGGTTTCATAATTCTGGTAGAGTTTGAGCATGCAGGGTCTGGCACCTTTGACGCATGGCCATGGGAAGAGGAAACTCAACATAGGTCGTTCTGCTTCGGTCTGGTCGTATCTAAAGCATCTGAAAATCGGTCACGACGCCTAAATGTGCATCACAGAGTTGGAATCGCAGGTTTAGAAAAGGAGATGTTACGGGATAGCATACTTATGGGTGAGAGCGAGTGCGTTCTTTGAGTTGTGGTGTCAGAGCCTGTTCTTTCAGTTCTGGAACGTTCACCTTCACCCCTGAGCACGAGGGAAGCTGTACTTTTTCAAAGCAAAGACTATC
The DNA here is from genome assembly GCA_001644525.1 of Phaeosphaeriaceae sp. SRC1lsM3a. NCBI lineage: Eukaryota > Fungi > Ascomycota > Dothideomycetes > Pleosporales > Phaeosphaeriaceae > Phaeosphaeriaceae sp. SRC1lsM3a. The sequence goes on along the minus strand of KV441709.1, from coordinate 1,854,213 downwards.
GTACTTCAAGGTTTTCACGATTCGGCTACATTTGAGCACCCATATTCTGAGACATTCTACTACGCAGAACCACGGTCATGAAGGGGTACATTTTGTAAACGAATGACTTGATTGTACGAGTACCTGTTCTGTATATGTTGTGACTATCAAATGAGTGTAGTCAGATCCCTCGTATGCCTAATGAGTGACCCCAAGTATAGACGAGAACAGTCTACTGGACATTCTGCGCCTTCCTCTCATCAAAGACACCCACAGCCTCCTCGGCAGCCTTGACACCGCTCAGAGCCATGGCGCCAAACGTAGGACCCATGCGGTTCGCGCCGTCGACCTCGCTGAGCTCCATGCCACCGACAATAAGGCCCGGAACGACCTCGCGAGTGCGCTTGACAATGGCGTCTTCAGCGGTGCGCATATCGAGACCGCGCATGCCGCCGAGTTGAGGAAGCTGCTGCATCGAGACGAGACGCTTGACGCTGAATGCACCAAAGGGGCCATCGTGACCCGTGGTGGAGATGACAAGCGGGGCGTTGATGGTATTGGGGTCCATGCAGGATTGATCTGTCCAAGCATAAGTATCTCAAGCTCTAACACATGTGGATGGTAGCTATGCTAGACTCACCATCATGGTGCATGGAAACCAGCGTCCAGTTCGTAACCACGCCCGCAATGCGCACCGCATTCGGGTCCTCAGCGGTGGGAGCAGGGCGGGTAATCAGATCTTCAACAGCCGTCGCATTAAACAGCTTCACATTCGGAAACTGCAATACCTTGCTCAATAGCGTAGACGTGAACAGCGCCGCATGCTTGACGACCACAAAGTCGCCCTCGTCCTCGTACGGCACGCCAATCTCGCTCAGAAACAGCTCAGCAGGCTTACGCATCACCATCGCGCTGAAGAGCTGGCCACCCAGCCATGCACCGCCGCCGGGCGCAACACCGGCTTCGACCATGGCGATTTTGAGATCGGGACGCTTCGACGCCAGCGTGTATGCGGCGCTGAGGCCGCAGGAGCCGGCGCCGATGATGACGACGTCTGACTCAGCGTAGCTGTCGAGGTCGTTGAAGTAGCGGCGCGTCATGGCGCGCGAGACCTGGGACTCGCGGATGGGAGCAAAGGTGAAGGACTCCCAGTTGTTTTCCATCTCGGCGAGGGACTTGGCCATGCCATTGGCGGAAGAGGCGGGTTTGACGGCGAGGATGTCCTTCTTGAGGTTCAGGCCATTGCCATTGGTGGCGATGGGGATGTCATATGTGGCTGCTGGTGGAGACATGGTGAAGAGGTTGTTGGTTCAAGGGTGTTGGAAGCCTGGGACTTGTTAAGACTGTCGACGTGACAGGAGACGAGAGCAAGAGCATGTCCTTTCGCTGGTATTATCCAGATCAAGTTATGACCGTATTTCTCAGAACGAAGCCAGTGCCGCTCACTCTAACCAGCTCCCATCCACGAGGATGAAGTGGTGGAGAATGAACGACATTGGAGACGAACACCGGTTCATGCGTATACTTAGCTAATGTAATATACCTTGATGGCGAGAGGATAATGCCCGCGTGCAGACATTGTCTTGCATCGTGGGTGCCATACTTGGTGTTTGAGTATCTGTCATGTGGTTAGCTGGTCTTCTCGTTAGGACGAAGTGGCATGATGAGTACGGTTGATGTATCGTAGTCAGACAGTTTTGCAGAGGGCGAGGAGAAAAAGAGAAGAAGAAGTCTAAGAGGCAAGATGAGCCTTAAATACTTCCTCATGTCGATTTCTTTGTGTTTGCACATCCACGTATATCCGTTGCGCGGGGTAGCTTCACAAGCTGCACACGCCGCGCCAACGCTGGCTGCCCCACTGTTCTGATAACCGGTGGTTCCGCGCTGCGCTCTACACTGCATAGCAATTGCTCGAATAGGATGGAGGGTGGAACGATATTGTGTAGTATTGATACGCGAAGATATGAGGTCCGCGGAGCCCATGGCTGGCCAAATCCATTGCGAATCGTCATTTTTCATGGGAACAAGTGCTCAGATTTGGGGTACAACAAACAAATAGTCGGTTCCGATAGGCTTTCGGGTGCTCTTGTCTCATCATGGCATGTAATCTTAGTTGGTGTACTTCGATGCATGGTGCCAGGAAAACAAGCTCGTCGTGTGAGCAATTTGACCATTGCAATATGAAGTCCGAAACCCAACATTCGTCATTCTTTATCCTCACCGCTTCAGAATGAAAACAGAATTCCGTTCCATCTGATCGCATGTGACACATTGCACCGGTGCATGTAAGGACATCAGGTTCATTCAAATATTGTATACGGTCCTGGAGAACCTCAAGTCGTAGTCACGTGATGGTGTTGCTTGTTTTAAGTCATCAACGAATCGTACGTGTTGATAGAGTCAGGGATTCCCGAACTTCAAGTCGATAATTACTTCTAGCGTGCTATACAAATGCATAGCTGCTAGCGACTCATGCTTCTTCGAATATTCTCTGTGGCGTCCACTTCACGTTCGGTGCCGAAGCCTTGGCGCTACCATACTTTGTAAAGGGGCCCTATTTCAGCCTTCGCAACATTGAATCAAGTCCAACTTGAAATAGTCACAGCTGAAAAGAATCCAGAGTCATGAAACGATGCAAAATTTATCTGGTCACGACATGTACATGGAAATGCGTTGTTGTACGGATATTGTTCAAGTGAGGTGAGGCCAAGTCACGGACACCTCACGCATAGAGCACTTCAATTTGAACTGAAAGCTCTCCTCGAAATGTCGGCTGTGTCTCCGATCGTACGTGTCTTGGCGATAACGTTATGTCTTGACTCCTGTCCACTGCAACAGACGCCACTTGGTACGTGAGGTAGATCGACGAACCTGCATCGACGTTGAACACGACTCACGCGATCGGAACCAGATTTCACCAGATTTCGTTTAGCGAAATCTGACTCGGTTTGTTCTATCTTGGAAAGATGGACGAGCGTTAACGGTCAGTAGTCGAGGTAAGATTAAAGTCCGAGTCAGAATAGGTAGTGCTAGACGCGATGTAGCAGGGGACGGCTATCGAGACGCCTTCACATGCTGATCAAACAGCTGGCGTGACTTCAAACGAGACGCCGTCGTCTGCTGCACGACAACGCTGGTCTGGTCTGCGGCATTTTGTCGCATGCTGTCTAGTTGTTAGGTCCAATTTCAATCTACGAGCTGTGGTCAAGCGTGGGTGCGGCGAGCTATTTATGACGCGGAAGCGTTTACGCAGAATAAGCTAGATGCACACAAAATTGGAACGCGGCGGGTTTTGACAGGTTGCACGAGGTGCTTGACCAGGTGCAAGATGATTACCGTGGCATTGTTGTGCGTCAGGGTTGAAGCTTGTGTTCCTTCCTGAAGCGGGGACAAGCCGAGCATTGCAGATCGTCCAGGCACCGTTCGGCACGATGAAACAAGGTCCGTGAGCCCCTGCGATTCCAGGCTGTCTCACGATGGTGGCTTGATGGCTGCTGTTCGGGGTTGATTGCGCAAGCTGGACCGATATGAAGGCACGAGCATGCTGTTGAGAGCAATACAGTAAGCTATGGACATTACGCGCGGGCGAGTGGTGGTGATAGGTGGCAAACCGTTGACAGCTGCTCGCCAAAGGCTGTGCAATTGTGACGGTGAGATGGGATGAAACGAATCCCTCAATCTGCCGTAGTAGCAGACGTTTGCTGTCGGGTTGCCAAACCGACACGTGTTGTTCTGGCGTCGTGTCGCGTCGAAGAAACGACATCCCGTGATTGCGAGCGTTGGTCGACCCAAAGGCCGCGTACCTGCATTTCGGCCTCTTTTGGGTATGGCCCACAGCAGAACGCCATACTGAGGAGTGCATGTATGGGCGTCGAATGTCGTATTCTGGGCCGTGGCTCGCAACCCGCTGCATCCATATTGGAGTGGCGCTCAGGAGGGCGTGCTCTGCTGCTTCGAGCGTGCCGCAGTGTGGATGTGAGTGCGGTGCGGTGCGGTGCCGCGCTTGCCTACCTAAGCATGTCGAGCCTGTCGACGATGAATTGAGCCGGCTCCTCCAAACAGCCCTCGATATGGGTGGTCAGCCGACTTGAAACAGGCGCTCCAGGTGTTGCGCCGCGTCCTCGGGCGACATGGGCGCAGCTATATCCATCTCAATCCACCCCCATCACGGGCGACGTCGTGATGCAATATTGGCTTGATATAGCCAAGTGAACAGCCGCCCGCGATGTTCTTCGTGTGGAGGCCCGCTTGGCAGGCACTTGTCGTGTTTCTGGCCTGGCGCGGTGGGGACGATGCGCCTAGGCGTGGTAAGGGTCTCTCGGGCCAAAGTGTTTGAGAAGTCAGACACTCAGTTGGAGTGGCCGCTGCAGTGCTGATCGCGCAGCTGCGGAAGTGATATGTCGAGGCCCGGCCGCGGTGGTGTTGAGCATGATAGACAGCCCGTCCAGTGGCGAGCGCTGCATGTCGTGATCATCCCCATCCACCCCCTCTTCTCCTCTCTATCCGCCGCAAGAGGCACTGTCCAGACGTTCTCAGCTTTCTCAGCGCCCAGGGCCGCGCTCGCTAGGTACAAAGTGCCCGCGCCAGCTTCAGCGTGGTGTGTGTGCTCCGCAGTCTGTGCTCACCGTGTGGGAAGACGGCCCCTGTTACGCTGCCATTGGCCTGCCGCACTACCTACCAAGCGTTGAGGGGACTCTCGGAGCTTTCTTGAGAGCGCACGCAGAAGGCGGCTCGAATCCACTCCTTCACTCTGTTGCTTGCCCTATCTGTCGCTGCTGTCAGAGCCTGGCTGTCGGTGTCTCTGTGTGGGACCCTAGGTTGCACAACTCGACGTCTCTGAAAGATTCCAGCGGCCAGCCAGCGCTCTGGGGCCCACTGCTGCTCGCCGCACACCACGCAGACCGCTCAGCATTGCTCTCGTATTCCAGCCCTCCTCCTTTGCGACTGCGACACCCGCCGTCACCCTTGCAACACTCTGAGCGGCGTCACCTTCGACACTCCCTCGACATATCCGCACACCACTGCGGCGACGCAATATGGACTCGCCTGGAGCGTACCCAGAGTCCCCGCTGGACCAGGACGATGTCGTGTATCCGTGCAAGGGCTGCGGCGAGGTAGAAGATATGCAATTCCAATAGCGGTGCAGGTGCTGATGCAGTCCAGATCCTCGAGGAAGGCAAGGCCTTTGAACTTGGTATGCATTTCCCTCTGAGACATGGCGTCCCTCGCGCCTTCACTCGCACTACGCCGCCATGGCCCAATGCCACCTTGACAGCTACAAGCACTGGCTAACACTGCACAGCCGGCAACCGATGGCACATTGACTGCTTCCGCTGCAACACGTGCGGCACCCTGCTCGACTCGGACGCGAACCTGCTGCTGCTGGGCGACGGCTCGCTGATATGCAACAACTGCACGTATAGCTGCAACCACTGCGGCAACAAGATCGAAGACCTGGCTATCCTTACGGGCGACCAGGCCTTCTGCGCCAACTGCTTCCGCTGCCGCAACTGCAAGAAGAAGATCGAGAACCTGCGCTATGCCCGCACTTCACAGGGAATCTTCTGCATGACATGCCATGAGTCGCTGATGGCTCGACGACGCAAGAAATCGTCCAGGAAGGCCGCGTCAGGTCCGACGCCCAAGGTGGACAAATCGCTGCCCGCACTGCCGCCCCAGGAGCACCCCACCTTCACACCTGACATCGACACACCGTCAGACATCTTCTCCGAGCCCACCACGACCGACGTCTCGCCCAGACCGTCTCACCCAAGGCGGGGCGACTCGTCGTCCAATTTCAGGCGTGACGCATCCCCCGCCATGACTGATCACTCGCGAAGAGGTATGGATATGTGTTTTGATCATGGGCCTACTCGGCACGTACTGACGATTGATTCTTATACAGACAATTCGACCCTTCCTGCGACGACCTATGGCAGAGATCACCACCGCAACGATGCGACGGAACCTGCCGACGACGGCCAACTCTTGCCATTCGCTCTCGATCCTAACCCTGCCCCCGGCCCCTCACCCCTGAATCGATCAACCAGCAAATTCTCGGACCGGACAGCGGGAAGTGGCCAGCAGGTCGCCAATGAGGGCAAGAGTAGTCGAGACTACTTCAATCGACCATCAGGCGACCACCGTGAGGTCCTGAAGGAGAACAACTCGCGATCAGGCTCGACAGAACGACGACGACCACCAAGTCCGCATATTGCCTACCAAGAGAAGGGAAGACAGCCATCTGATACTCTCGTGGAGACCTTGCGGAAGAGGAAGGATGTCACGGAGTCGCCTGCACCAGACCGCTCGCGAAGTCAGCATGCATCCCCCGCACCAGCCTCAACGCCCGAGCCCTTCAAGCTGCAAGATGTGCCCAAGAACAAGAAGGCCGAGGCGAAACGAAAAGATTCCGACAGGGACTCTCCTCAGCCGCAACAGCCGCAGACCACTTCACAGACTACCGACATGTCTGCACGACTGAGCCGACCGCTTGTGGAGCCCGATTTTACCTCTTCGCCTCCTGCCACCGAACAAGAATCGCCTGCCACATCGGGTTCTTCTTTTAGTTCACACTCGCGAACGGAGCGCCTTGTCGAGCGACCCGCCCGCGGAGACTCGCTGAACCCGTCTGGATTGAAGCCTTCTGCTTCCATCACTAGATCTGAGAAGAGTGGCCCTGCTCCAACCACACCCACCCTTACCCATCCCGAAAGAACATCTTCTACAACATTGGCAGCGTCCCAACTCAATGCTGGGCTGGGTATCACGAACCCCGCAGACTCACCACCTAGCAAATCCGTCTCCGACGTTCCAGTACCACCTGCACGCTCTGCTGGAAGGCCTCCGCCGCCTGCAGCAGCAAACTTTACATCACCCCGTGCCCCACCGCAGCCACCACCACCGCAGACGCACAAGACCAGCGAGTCTATGAGCAGCGCGCATAGCGATGCTTCACGCGACACCTACTCAGCTCCTGGCCTGCCTCGCTACAGCCACCAGGGCGACTTCTCAATGGACGAAGACTTTGCGCGTCTTCTGGGCAGTCAGGCAGAGAAGGACGAAAGAGACGCCGGTGTGTTCAGGAGAGTGTCTAATGCTGTGTCCAAGCACGGCCGTAGTTTCAGCGATCGTGGCTCGATCAACTCCAAAGGACATAGGAAGTGGCCTACGAATGGCTCCATCGAGATCAGTAGCCCGACAGTTGCATCACCAGACACCAGTCAAGAAGGCGTCAACCTGCGCAACGAGCTTCGACGCGCCCAACAGCGCATTGCGGAGCTAGAAGCCGAGAAGAATGGTCTGCAGGAATCGATGCATAGCGCAGCCGACATCAGGCAAGCAAACACTGTGCTAAGAGAGAAGCGCAACACAATGGCTGTCTTGGACACGCAACGCGAAGTTGTCATTCGCGAGCTAGAAATAATGACAGAGCACCTGAAACGCGCCAAAGACAGTAATGGCTCGATGGACCTGAACCAGCTCAAGTCTGACATTCTGAAAGACTTTGGAAATTCCCTTCACAAACTCAAAGACCAGCTGTCAGGTCAAATCGAGGATCTGATCTCCAAGAGGGCGGAGTTGACTGACGAGATCTCCAACCTTATTCAGATGAAAGACAAGGGCTTCCAAGAGTACGAATCGCTAACCGCGGCGAATGCTAAGCTCAATACCATGAACCGAGAGTTGGTGGATAGCATTCAGAAGACGCTCCAAAGCAACAAGAAGGGTAACCAAAGCCTTGACGCCACCGCAAACGGCCTCGGCATATACAATGCGCATCACAAGGGTGGCAAGTCCGATCTGTCCGTCGACGTACATAGCCTGCCTCATGAGCACTCTTTCGCCAACCTTCACGAAGCTGATGGCGAGGCCACGCTTGCCCAGCCTCAGGTTGTCAACATCAGGAAGACGGGAAAGCCTACCAAGTTCTCCACATGGAAGAAAGGTGGACAAGCTATCACGAAGAACGTCACCAAGGGCTTCAAGGGAGCCTTTGGATCGGAGGCCAAACAAGAAGACTATAGTATCAAGGTCATTGGCACACCATATGGGTCTGTTCATACTCAGCCTGACCTAGCATCCATGTCTAGCTCTATCAAGAGCAAAGATGATCAAGGAACGCCAAGAGCTTGGTTTGGCAACAAACCACCCTCGAATGCAAGGCCAGGCCAACAAGATCGGTTCAGGTCGATGCAAAACAACAACAGCAGCACCAACCTGTCTGCTGATGCAAGCACTGTTTTGTTTGGCTCAGATCTGACAGCCAGGTGTGAATTCGAGAAGCAGATGATTCCAAGGATTGTCAGCCGCTGCATCGAGGAAGTTGAGCTACGAGGTATGATGTTTGGACTAGATGACATCTTCTTTTTGACTGACATCTCGCAGGCATGGACGTGGAAGGTGTGTATCGCAAGAGTGGTGGAACTTCCCAGGTCAACCAAGTCCGCAGCGGGTTTGAAGCGGACAACGACTATGACATTTCTGATCCGGACTTGGATATTCACGCAGTCACATCGGCCATGAAAAACTACTTCCGCCGTTTACCCGTCCCTCTAATCACATTCGCTGTGTATGACCAATTTCTGGAAGCCGGCCGTAAGTATGCTCTGCGTAGTATGTTGAATACCAGCTGACCACATGACAGAGCTCGAAAATCCAGAGGCTCAGTCGAAGGCTTTACAAGCTGCTTGTAACGAGATCCCCAAAGCCCATCGCGATACATTGCAATTTTTGGTATTCCATTTGTCGCGTGTGATCCAGCATGCGAGCGACAACCTCGTACGGTCAACAGCTCTTTGTTCTCTCATATATACTGACACTTTCTCAGATGACTCCTCTCAACGTGGCTGTCGTGTTCGCACCGACCATTATGCGTCCAATGGACATCCAGCGGGAACTCACCGATGTCCAGCAGCAGCGCGTGGCAGTACAAGCTTTGCTTGAAAATTACAAGACCGTGTTTGGCGAAGAGTAAAGGGAGCAGGAATCCACTGAGGCAATCCATCATGTTGCCCTTATGTTGTTTTGAAGTCATCCGGCTTTGCTCTTGGACGAGCTACCTCCACAAGCTGGCGGTCTGCGCAGGCGCGCATTTTGCTCACGAACTGACTACACCGCCAACAACCTTTAGCCATCGAGTCTCGGGGTTGTTTGAGAACTATTGGCTTGAGGAGGAGGAAGCTGGGGACGAAAAAGAGCCTGATACACTTTTGTTTGATCGCAGCTCAAATTTTGTCAGTCACGGCTCGATATGCATATTTTTCTAGCAAGTGTTCATTTGATCCTTGCACGAAGCGACTCATGTTCGAAGCAGAGGACATCTTTTCAAATCTCTGTACCATATCAGTATTGTTCAGCATGGATTGTGGGAAGCCATACAGATTGTGATTGATAGGTGGTGATGGAAGCGGCGCGGACATGGTACTATACCCTTGGGCAGTCATCCACATGGTTTAGATGTGGGGTTATGTATTTAATGGATCAACGACATGCTATTTGTTCTGTATACAAGCTCTTCTGCTGTTGTCCTTGGTGCTTGTTTGCTTATGCTTGGCAAACTTTGCTCGAATGCAGCTTTGCGCTAATGACCCAGCAATGACGTAGCGGACTTAGACGCTAAGCGAAGACATGTGAGGGCGACCTGTTTCCGGTATCACACGATCGCCCTTTTATCTGCTGCATCCGCCTAGAACTTCATCCACAACAGTCTTGTGCCTGCAGCTACGCCTACGCGTCCTTGGAAAACCTCCACGTCTTTCGTGCTCTCCTCACAACACCATCACCCACCCCACTACATACCCACTCATCACCATGTCATACGCAGATATTGCCGCCAAGGGCCCCAAGCAGAGCCCCGAGGACGTAAGTATACCTACATTCTTGCATGGAAGGATAACAATCGCTAATATGACTACAGGCGTAAGTTCACCCACAATCAAATCCAGAATATGGCCTCTGTGCGCGATGTTCTACAGAGCTCTTCACATGCAAAACCCACACCGCTCAAACATCGCCTCTCATATCAAGCGCGTACTAACAATACCGCACAGTCGCGCACCCGCCATGCCAGAGGTCCAGCACACGGATGAAAGCGTGTCTTCTCTGGTTGATGTCGACAGCCCCCACATCTCTTCGGTCCCCTCCGACTACGAGAGCCAGTCCGTGAAGACCGACACCCAGGCCGAGCGCCAGGAGCGTGAGCAGGAAATCAAGGAGGAGGCCAAGAAGCTCAAGGACAGGGCCGCCGCGAAGAAGGAGAGCGCAAAGGATAAGGCACGGAAGAACGCTGATAACCCCGTCGTCCTGGGCAACGCTGTCGGTATCGCTGTCGTTGCTGGTGTGCTCGGTATCGGCGCATACAGGAAGTACACTCGTGGAGAGTTGACTGGAAAGGTTGTCGCTGCTTGGATGGGTGTCGTTGGACTGTTCGGTCTCGGTGACTATTACGTCTCCAAGTAAGTTTGATAAGTGATGAGATGAAAACAGAGGGGCGTACTGACATGATTAGGTACTTCTTCCAACGCTACCCCCCCAAGAACTAGAGAGACTATGTTCTGAGAACAGATCCTCTGAGCCGTCAATCTGATTCTACACCCGCATCTGCATCCGCTAGCCACCACAGCATCTGCAAAGGCAATACGAGAGGTAGTAATATTAGGGAAAGGTGTTATGAACGCGTTTCGGAAATCGCCAGTGGTGCACTGCAGACATACAATTCTCTACTCGTTCTAGCTTGGAGTTGGTAGCTCTGGCAGTTCTTCTGTATATACGGAGGTTTACTATTCAAATATACCCATGATTTCACACTAAGATTTTGCTGCACTATAAATTTACGCCATCGTAGCTTTGCAAGGATGTATTATCGTGCATGTGCAATTTATTGCGGCAGGTAGACAGTTTCGATGATCTGCACGTGATCTGCAAGGTACGACTTCGGGAGGGTTCGCGATTTAGCTTCGAGGTACTTTTGGCCCTGGCTTAGAAATCTAGTGCAATTTGCACATTCTACGTCACGACGGTACCTACCACCCGATTTTATCACGGTCGAACACGACTTCTTTTCCTTTGTATATTTTCTGTCTTTTTCTCCTTTCTGACCGACCATATCGACCATGTTCCGCGCCGCAGCCCCCCGTCTAATTGCGCGCTCCGCGCTGCCCCGAACCCTCGCGCCATCGAGGCGATACATCAGCACAGCGCCGCCCACGCAAAAGTCACGGAGCTTCAAGAGCTTGGTCGCGCGGCTGGGCATTGCGGGCACGATAATATACTACTACAACACGACGGATGTGTTCGCTGAGGAGCCTAGACGTATGTTGGATCATAACATTGATTATAGGCTTGATGGCGACAACGGCTGACAGAGCATAACAGAGGTGCTTCAAGCCCTCCCCGAAACTGAGAGCGAGGTAGAACAGCTACCTACAATTGAGTCGATATCTGCCGAGCGCCAGAAGAGAAAGGCAGTTCAGGCACAACTTGACGCTCAGGCGCAGAAAGAGGCGAGCAGTCCACAACGGCGGCAACAGCACGATGGCAATAGCGGCGCACCGGCTGAAGGCGGGATTGAAGGGTTAGAAGAGGAAGCCGGCCAACAAGGCGCGTTCAACCCCGAGACGGGCGAGATCAACTGGGACTGTCCGTGTCTAGGCGGCATGGCGACGGGGCCGTGTGGCGAGCAGTTTAAGGCGGCGTTTAGCTGCTTTGTGTACAGCCAAGAGGAGCCCAAGGGTATGGATTGTATCGACAAGTTCAAGTACGTCACATTCCTCCCCCATCACCAACCGGCCGATGATTAAACATGGGATACTAATTGTTGACATCAGGGACATGCAAAACTGTTTCCGCGAATACCCAGAAGTTTACGGCAGCGAACTTGAAGGCGACGACGACGAGGATGCTGATGGAGATGGTGTGACGGCACCTGCGTACGCCGACGCACCCAAGTCTACAGGGCAGCAGCAGGCGTCATCACATGAGAACGCGGCTGCGGAAAAGGGAAAGCAGTCTGCTGAGGCGCATTCAAAACCTGCCTCTTCATCAGCTGGCTTAGCCCTCGTCCCGGATAACTACAAGCCTGATACCTCGGAGCCAGTCAGCGAGAGCGAGAGTCTGGTACCCAAGGCGGCGCACGATGCGGAGGAGGAGAATACGAAGGTGTCGAAGAGGAAGTGAATGTGAGACATGTGGAATGGGAGAGGATGGTGGTTTGTATGAATATTCTGGATGCATGATGTACCACGTGTCCATGTGCATGTGTACTTGTACCAAGAGCTATCTGCTTCTGTATGTAATGTAGATCACCGACACCAAAAGGAAGGATGGAAATGTATCAATAGTAACACGACCTCGAACTCAAATCTCTCCATGTGGACATTACCAGTTTGCTCTAGCGGAGTGACGTTCTTGATCGCACTTGTGTAAATACCTCAACACCTAGAGAGCGTATCGAATTGTAATCTTTCAAGGAAACGAAAAAAATGTGTTACTATTGATGTTATACACTCCCCGACCCAAGCTACCACTCAGACTTTGCTTTCAGCCAAAGTCTTCCATCAAGCTCAATCGGCCAAGACACTGGTCAACCGATTAAAACCAAGTAACACTCTCTCGGGTCTACAGATATCAATTCACACAGACACAAGAAAAGAGTCCCCCACGCCATAAACTCCTTCACATAGGTCGACAACCATGAACATGCTTTCCTTCCCGCAGTGCCGCTGTCTGCACTTGACCATCCTCCGCATCAACCTCAACCGCCTGATCTTGATGGGTAGTTTGCTCCTAAATCTCCATCTTGGAGTAACCCTCCTGTCCCGGCTCGATGGGCTGCACACCCTCGTCGACACTATCCCGCTTCGTACCCATGCTGTCCTCGCCCTTGCCCACGCCAAACAACCTCATCGCCTCGCTCAACTTCTCCATCGCCTCTTCGGCTCCCAGACTGCCTGGCAATCCTTGACCGCCAATTTGCGCGCCAATCTTCTTGGTTGCGTCTTCCAGGGCACGCACTCGACGCTGGAAGTTGAGGCGGTCCATGAAGAGTTGCTGGCGGCGGCGCTGGAGGTCGCGACGCTCGGCGGCTAGGAGCTTCTCGAAGTCGTTGAAGTGCGCGAGCTTGAGTTGGAGTTTTTGGAGCTGCAGGTTTACGGTGCCAGAAACGAGGCGCGTAATGTGGCGTTCTTCATGGGATGCGAGGGCGGAGGCACGCGCAGCCGAGAGGGCGAAGGGAAGAGTTACGAGAGGGTTGGAGGGGTCGGAGGAGGTAGTGGTTGTCGAGTCCTTGGTGGCGAGGGCGGTGGAGTCTTGTGCTGCGTCAATCTCCATGGCATCGTTGCCGCTTACTTCGGTCTTTGCCTCGGTCGTCGACTCGCCTTCCTTCTCTTTGCCCTTTTCCGAGGGAGCGGTGGGTGATTTGTCGATCTTCTCTTGAAGAATACGCTTCATCTCCTTGACGCTACGGCCAGAGGCAACGGCGGCTTCAGTGACGTTCGCGGGCGCAAGCCCAGCAAGGAAGCTCACAACGCTCAGAATTGGGTTTTCAGCGTGGTGAATGGGCATACGGCCCGCACTGAGATATTCCAGATCTTGCAGAAACCTTGTTGAGGGCGCCGAGGGCTCTGAGGACGGCAGATCGGCTTCAACGTACTTGTCCTCGATCTCGAGCTGGAGGAACTTCATCACGCACTGCTCGCGCGTCTTGGTCTGTACGTGGTCCGCGACTCGGTTCCAGTCATCATCAAACTCCTCTAGACCCTCAAGCAACAGCAGAACTTCTTCTTCGGTCCAGGCTTCTTCCTTGACGGACGGTAATGCGTCCGTGGCCGCGACTTTAACAAAGTCCTGCGAGGATGTACCATTGGGGAAGTTGCCCTCAACGTAACACCTCGAGCAGATGTCACGCTTGAGACCGCCTGCAGACTTGGTCTGCCCGGGTTGCTCGGAAGGCGTCGACTCGTGGAAATGTGTTCGTGTGCACTCAACGCCGCAACTGAAGCAGTTGATGACCTTGACAGGCTCTTTCACAGCAGCCTCCAGTTCCTTGACGTCAGCGGAACCGCCATTTGCTACAGCTTCGCCGTTCGAATCCTTCGGCTCTGCTGATGCTTCCTTGCCATTCGCCTCGTAGATGTTTCGACCAGCTAATGACTTAGTATCGCTCTTGGCAGTTGGCTGCTGGCTTGCGGCACGATCGGTTCCTGCGTGTTGCTTCCCGTCCGTGACTTTGGATCCCGGTCCTGGCTGGAATGGCTGTAAGCCTCGGGGTGTATCGACGGTAACGCGGAAGTGGCCTGTGAATGGAGGACCGATGTTTGACGGACGCTCCTGGGGGTCGACCTGTGTTTGTTATTAGACATACACCATGTGATAAACTCTTTGGATCATACTTGGTAATTGATGAGTCCCCATTGCTCGAGAAAAGCATGGACGCGCATGATTGCGCAGACATCTCCAGCCAGATTCCTTCGGCAGGCTGTAACGGTGAGGTATTCCGAAGGGTTCAGGCGGTATGTGTTAATCATGAAGTCACGGTAATCGCGGTACACGGCAGGCGTCTTGCTGCGATTGCGGTTGTTGAAGAACTCTGGCAGGGCCTTGCGCTCGCGATAGTCAATGTAGCGCATATCGAACCACGTCGCGTAACTCGGGATGATGGTCGCGTATGTCTGCGTCACAAAGTGTGAGCGTGCTGCGGATTGAAGGTCTGCTTTTGCTTGTGCCTCTGGGTCAACGACTTCAGCACCGTCGGCGTCCTTCTCTTTCTTGGTGTCGTCTGTACCGCCCATCTCCTCGTCGTCTTGGCCATCGGCATCTTCAGCATCTGGTCGCGGGCCATCCGGGGCGTCGAGAGGGTTGTCTGATGCGACCGCGGGTGTAGCTGTCGAAGCTTCGCGCGAAGACTCCTTGATAGTTGGCTCCTCCAACATGCTCGTATCTGCAGGGTAGTCAGAACAAGGACCCCGATCTAATGTGATGACTGGAGGCTAGATAGCGGGCTGCTCATATCGACGTCTTCTTGCGCCAAATCGCATGGCTCCGTGAAGCCAAACTTTTGCGTCGCGAATAACGATGTGACAGCAGCGTGCGCGTTAGGCTACGTACCTTGATCAAGAGCGGTCGTGTCTGCCGCGCCTTCTCCAGAGAGAGCAAGATCTTGCGCAGCTGCGCTTGTTGTCGCGTCGTCGGCCATAGCTTCGAAACTGCGCAGGAACACTGCGATGCGATGGGGGTTGGCGGGTGTCTAGTGCACGTCGGGGTTGCACGTGAGACCAAAGTGCACCTGAATTCACGCGATATCGGCGATTGTGCGCCCGGTGATGGCAGTGGTGGTGAGTGCAAATGAGTGTGGGGATGGAGGGGATGCGATGGGTTGGTGTCGCGTCTGAACTTCGCGATATGCTCCAACCCTGAGCGAAGCTTACGGAGCATGCAGGTCACGTGAAATTTCTGCCCGCTCCTAACAAATCCTCGAGCGCAAGGGCTAGTGCCGGATGTCCCAAACCTCAAACCGAGGTCAATGGCTCCGCAGTCTTGAGTTCAGAACTGTGCATTGCTCCAACACACTTTCTTCGTGATACCCCAATACTTCTTCTCTACACCTAGATTTCCTTTTATCTGCATCACCATGCTTTCCGCTGCACGCAGCTCAGCCCTACGGACAGCCCGCACGCAGCTCCGGTGCTCGCAACCCACCACCGTACCACAATACTCCGCCTTTGCGCGCCTAGCCTCCACATTCGCCGTCCTCGAGCAAAAAGACGGAAAGTTTCAGCCCGCATCATTAGCAGCAGTTACAGCAGGAACCAAAATTGGAGGTTCAATAACAGCATTTGTTGCCGGAAGTGGGGTCAAGTCGGTCGCAGAAGAGATTAGCAAGGCAAAGGGCATTGAGAAGGTCGTCTATGTCGAGAATGCAGCATATGACAAGGTATGAAAGCTACGGGACATCTCAGGTTGAAAGTGGCTCACAAGTAGCTATAGGGACTTCCCGAGAACTATGCGCCACTCGTTGTCGAGAACGTGAAGAAGGGCGGATACACTCACATCGTGGCTGGACACTCGGCATTTGGCAAGAATCTCATGCCACGAGTCTCCGCTCTTTTGGACAGCCAGCAAATATCGGACATCACAGCCGTTGAGAGCGAAGACAGTGAGTGACGTAAATCGAGAACGTCGAGAGCAGACACTAACTTTCACAGCATTCGTACGTCCGATATATGCTGGCAATGCCATCATGACTGTACAATCGAGCGACAGCGTCAAGGTCATCACCGTCCGCGGCACCGCTTTCCCTGCACCCGAAACCGAAGGTGGATCTGCTGCTCTCGAAGAGGGTATCGACTCCAAGGCAGAGTGCCAAACCGAATGGGTTTCTGAGGACCTGCAGAAGTCCGATCGCCCCGATCTGGGTTCAGCAGAGAAGGTCGTGTCAGGAGGACGTGGTCTCAAGTCCAAGGAAGAGTTCGACAGGCTCATGCCACCTCTAGCCGATGCGCTAGGTGCTGCCATTGGCGCATCAAGAGCTGCAGTCGACAGTGGTTTTGCAGACAACAGCTTGCAGGTTGGCCAGACTGGCAAGAACGTTGCGCCGCAGCTGTACCTGTGCGCTGGTATTTCTGGTGCCATCCAACATTTGGCTGGTATGAAAGATAGCAAGGTCATTGCGGCGATCAACAAGGATGCTGAAGCACCCATCTTCCAGGTTGCAGATGTTGGGTTGGTTGGTGATTTGTTTGAGAAGGTACCAGAGCTCACAGAGAAGCTCAAGTCGTCATGAGAAATTACAAGCAATGGTTTACCACCTACTTTTGTATATAGTTGAAAACAAAAACTAGTTGTAAGACAGGCTGCTCTACGAATCATATGCTATTAGTGGCCATAAGACCGACTTCGTTCTGTTCACATGTTCTTGGCACCAGGCAAAACAAGCTCCAAAGCGATCGGCCGCTAACATTCACGCTAGCTCTGATCTACCCCACGTCCCCAATCGTTCAGCTAGATCATTTGCGACGCGCGAACGCACGTTGCGCAAGCCACGAGATTCGAGACCGTCGATATGATGCCTTCCATCCAGGCAATGGACGTATTTCTTCTACTGTCTTTTCATCCATCTTCCTTTCACGATCTCTCGTTCCCAACGTGACGAAGCCCAGTAACTGCATCCCGCTGTGATCCGAGCACGCTAGTCGTGCTTTATCATCAGACACGAAGCCTGGATTGTGAACAGTTTTGCTCCGTCGACCATGCTCGTTTGACTCAGCTCTTGGACCCCCTTTCACTCTCGTACACAACAAAGAAGAGTTTCGCAACAACCGCGGCCCGGAACTAAGCAATGGGCATCACCGCGTGATGGCATCGAGTTCGTCCAAGATCCTCAAGGGCCGAAAGAGGTGGTGGAACGTCTTCAAAAGATGGAAAGAGGGCGAGGAAAGTGATTGGTGGTTCGCCAGCACTGGCATCCCTTTACTAGCAGCTACGCTGGGCCCATTGGCGAATGTGTCGTCTATTGCGGCGCTGGTGACGAGTTGGAGACAGACGAATCTGGTTGACGGCACGTATGTGTCCGATTTTGATGGGTTACCGTTCGCGGATCCCAGATGGTGTTATTGGATCAATGTGGCATCTCTGATCTGTGGATTCCTTGGGAACCTGTTCTTGCTGCTCAACTTCACGCAGCGGATCAGGTATATCATTGCCTTGCCAGCAACGATCGGATTTTGGTATCTGTCATCTGGATTCTTGATCGCTATTACGGCTTGTATCGATATCTATCAACCACCGGATCGTCCGACAGAAGGCTGGTATGTTTTCAAAAAAAGTATTGCCATGATTTTGCTAACAAGTCGCAGTAAGTTTACCTACTGCAATGCTTGGAGGGCTCATGTTTGAAGTATCTGCTTACTGATGAGCGACGTCTAGACACCCAAGGCTTTTTTTATGCTATAGCTGCCGCCGCTTTGTACACTGTATGCTCCATGGTACTCATGGTCAATATGCTCGGCTATTTCCTGGGCCATTACCCAGAAAGTTTTGCACTAAGCGACAGTCAACGTACACTTATCTTACAATCCATGGCTTTCTTTGTCTGGCTAGCTGGAGGTGCAGCAGTCTTCTACAGGATAGAAAACGAAGATGGGTCGGCCGGATGGAGCTATCCTGACGCCCTCTACTTCTGCGACGTCACAATCCTTACAGTCGGTTTTGGTGACCTGGTGCCCACCACAGACGTTGGGCGAGGCATCGTGTTTCCTTACTCAGTGGGCGGCATCATCACGCTGGCTCTCATCGTCTCATCTCTGTACAAGGCTGTGAGGGAGATTGGCGAAGAGAAAGTGATTCAGAAACATGTTGACCGTATGCGCGAAAAGGCCCTCGAGAGGACAGTCACAAACTCATTTGACTTCCGCCACCGCGAGCATAGCCATTCTATGCGTAAGCGTACGCTTGGTTTCCCAAGAATCAGCGCACCGTCAGATCCTCGGCCTATGCATACGGCTATGAACGCATCTACGCAACGCAGTATCTTGCCAGATGCCTTAAAGATTAATAGAAAGCCGAAGATCATGCTGTTGAAGGAAGAGAAGGACCGCTTCGACGCCATGCGCCAAATCCAGGCCGACAGCAAGAAGTTCAGACGATGGGTTGCGCTGTTCTGGTCCGTCACTACATTCTCCGTTCTTTGGTGTGTTGGAGCTGTGATATTCTGGCAGGCGGAGAAAGTGACACAAGACTTGACGTACTTTCAGGCCCTGTATTTTTGCTACATCAGTCTGTTGACGATTGGGTATGGTGATCTCGCACCCAAGTCGAATGCCGGTCGCTGCTTTTTCGTTATCTGGAGTCTCATCGCCGTGCCCACGATGACGATTTTGGTGTCTGATTTGGGCGATACCGTGGTTGCGAAATTCAAAAAGTGGAGCGATCAACTTGCGGATTTCACCGTGTTGCCAAAAGAAGGTCAGTACTCTATAAGTGTGATGCATGAACAAACATCTAATCGGCTTGTAGGCATATGGCGCAGCTTCTTGGAGAAGCATCCCTGGCTCCTAGCCTGGTTACAACGTCGAATCTCATCGCACCAGGCCAAGAAACGCGTTCGCAAAGGCTTCGATATTGCCGATCCCAGGTCCGATATCGTCACACCTACATCTACATCTCCCAATCGCGAGGACGAACCAGAAGATCCAGACGAAGAGCTAGTCCAACATCCCACAATTACCAGCCTAGCAGCCGAAGCCGAAGCCGACATCGCCGCGCTTCCATCGCATGCATCCCTGTCCCGCCGCCTCGCTCTCAGCATCAAGAAAATAAGTCTTGACTTTCGACTCCCCAAGCCAAAACGATATACATATGAAGAATGGGTGGAATTTACTCGGATCATACGCGCGACTACACCGAGGCGCCTGGATCGCGATCTGGGCACTACTCTTAGCCATACTGAGACAGAGAATGACGAGGGATTGGTGAATTGGGATTGGATCGGTAATGACAGCCCCATGATGAGTGGATTGACTGAAAGCGAGTGGCTGCTTGAGAGGTTATGTGAAAGTCTTGTGAGGCTGG
This sequence comes from Phaeosphaeriaceae sp. SRC1lsM3a, assembly GCA_001644525.1. Classification (NCBI taxonomy): domain Eukaryota; kingdom Fungi; phylum Ascomycota; class Dothideomycetes; order Pleosporales; family Phaeosphaeriaceae; species Phaeosphaeriaceae sp. SRC1lsM3a. The sequence continues at coordinate 1,834,668 of KV441709.1, read as the reverse complement.
AGAAGAGGAAGGAGGTTGCGTGCGACATGGGGATTTTGGGTTCTATGAGGAACATGGAGGGAAAGGCAGATGATGAGTGCGAAAAAGTAGAGAGAGGGGCGGAGAAGGATGGGGAGCGGTCACCGGAGTGATCTGGCTAATCGCAACGAATCATAGGTCTACCCAGCTATTCAACTTCAATGTCTTTCACCATCCATTCGCCCACTCGATCTCCTGGTGCTATAAAGCTGGACAAATTCTGCAGAAGCTCGTGTTCCTGGATTGCAGGTATATTGGCGGCACACACATGCCAGTATCGCCCGTTTGGCAGCGGTCGCAGCACGACTGGCACTTCGCAGCCCATGACAACCCAGACTTCATCCCCCTTCTCGAAATCACATTCCGGTACAAGTGCGAGTCTCTGACCTCCGGTCATGATGACCAGGCTACTGTTTAACGCATGGAAGATGTGTTGGAAGGCTAGCATAGTAAAGCTGTCAATGTTCTTAAGCAGATGAGGATTTGGTTTATCGTCATCATAGAGTTTTTCGTGCCTGTGATGCGGACTTTCGGCCAAGTCTAGCATTTTCTTAAGCGCTGAGATAGTGGCGTGGAAGGCAACAAGTTCTATCTGCTCGCTGAATTCCTGCACTGGCTTCGTGATTTCTCTTGAGGACAGCTTGGACTCTTTGGCGCCCTGTATATCTAGCATCCTACCGTAGCGTTCTTTGGTGAGTAGATCCCACTGAACGAGAAGTCTAAACGCCTCGACAGGTAGTTTCTGTGGGTTTGCTCCTGCAAAATTACGGAGATAATGCCCGAGCGGAGATGTCCAGAATTCTGCCACGGTGGGGCACCTCGTATCAAAGCCAGGAGTGAGACATAAATCGGCACGATCGACTTGGAAGCCGCGGAGTCGGAGTAACCGCCTGGCTGGTAGAACTGCATTTGGTGAGCACAAGGTCAGAGTTGCGTCGTACATTGCAACAGAGAGCCCTGTCATTTCCATATAGCCACACCAGGACCTCGGCACCCACGTCGTCTCGTCTGCTGAACGTTTTGATCGGCGGCGAAAACCGCTAGGCTTCCTCAAGTAAGCGTTGCTGAGAAACCTGACATCGCGATGTTTTTGGACATGATAATAAGCTGCATCTACAGCGACCTCATAATTCGTCTTGCTGTAGTTGACCTGAATCCCACCTTCCTCATAGTCCCTTGCAATATGCATGATAGCATAGATATGGTCCTGAGGCTTACTACATGCGACGGTAGTCATCGTCAGGAGGTCATGCAAATTGGAATTGGTTTGCCTATGTGCGCTGTTTAGGCCAATGTCGTTTACAGGACGTGTACAAATGATCGCCCGGCAAGGCTCTAGCCATGCTCGAACATATGTGTCTGAGGAACTCATTACGAAGCCGAAAAGCCAGTTAAAGCTTTGCTTAAACCTCGCCAGTGACCGGCCCGGTATGCTGATATTTCCGCAATGCAAGTTTAGTTGACTAGCATTCAGCACTTCTTGTTGTATCCTAGAACACGAAACGGAGTATCAGCTCTCATTGCTAGTGCTGCCTAGGTGTGATTACATCATACCAAGCACGCGACCAGTATTTGTTCCTAAAGAGTGGCAACACTGGGTCCCAGAAGTCAGGTTTATCTCCCAGATCTTGCATTACTGTGCCCATATGATCACCATCAGGGTCTATCTCATTCTGCGGAAAGTTCTGTAAAGCAGCCATTGCTTCCGACGTTTCGTCAATACCAGGTTCGTCGATCCAGACTCGCACCATGTTGGCGCTCTTGTACAAACGGCGCATGAGCTGCACCTGCTCAGCACGCTCAGTGTAATTTCGCTGATCAATGCAGATTGCATCAACCCATATGTTCAACGGTTTGTCTTTGTATCGAAGATGCGTCAAGGCAGATTTGAGGTTGCTGGCGATAGGTAGTGCTTGGCTAGATGTCTGCAACACATCTGTCGGTGCGGGGTCTCCCCACATATATGATAAGGCATCATACTCAATGGTGTGGTTGTCGAGCTGTGTAATGATAAGCTCGCCAGTAAGTGCGTCACCTTCTTCGCCTGGATCCAGCTGGAGTATCCTGATCTGACTCGCATCGAGAACGTCATACTCAAAATCGGTTGTTTGGTCTGTGCAGACGTTGTCCATGATATCGGAAAGGTGTCTGGTCTGTTCATAAGACTTTCGTTGAAGCAATCAACACTCTATGAGCATCGAGTTCAGCCTTGCGCAGCACAAGCGTGTGACTGTGAGTGGAATTAAAGTCAAAGAAGATTACTGGCCTGGCGTCCACGGGTGTGCTGATGGTTGCCACGTATGAACGATTGTCGAAGAGATGTCCAGAGTTCTTTCAGATAAGCAAGATCGCCTGTAGCAATTTGGTGGGGACTCACATTGTCACATTACGCCACTCTCCCCGCAAGCGAGTCTGCTAAAACTGGTGCCTGATCGGAGCGAACAGCTTCTATCTTATAGCACCTGACTGAGTGATATACAACGAATTTAAGGTCAACCATAGCAATGGATCATCCCTCGCCGTCGAAATAAACTCAGATCTGTGCGTACACCAAAAACCATATCCATGGTTGCACATCCGTAAGTACTTCGATGCAGACACAAAACATGCTGCGAATTTGTGTCAGCTTACATCTTCTAGTAACAATACCACCACTGTATTGCAAGGCGCACAGCGAAATGTTCGATCTGCCGCGGCATAGCTCTGTACAATATTTCTCGAAAGCTTGTCCTCAAGTGCCCGATCACTATTATAACACCGTTGTCATTGCTTCAACATACAGCGCGAAACACAACTCATCAGATCTGTTATGTGCTCATCGCCGCCATACAGGCTTTCATTCTGATACTCAGTGCTTCTTACAGCCTCACAAATGACCCAGGAAGGATATCTGCACCAGCGCCACCGTTCGATAAGAGTACTGATCCAATATGAGAATCAAATTAGGCATGAGACAAATGTGTTAAAAGTTTTACAGTGGCTACTACGAAACGCAGCCTCTGGGAGTTCCACGAGTGGATGGTACTGAACTACATTTCCACGAAGATACGTGGTATTACTCACAGGTTCCAACTACAACAAGCCCTGACAAAACGTGTACGCGTTGGAATCCGGCGATGGCATCGGAAGACAGTGACCATCATCTGGATTACCCGCACCTTGAAGCTGTTTTGACCAAATTTACTCCAACTGAATCTAATGCCCGGAAATCGCCATAGTTGAACATGTACTGTAGTCATTGCAGACTGCGACATCACTGCCGTGTAATATCACCAAAAAGGTAGAGAGTTCCTATTAAAACATGTTCTGAAGTTCACCTAGAACATACTAGTACTTGTTCGACGTCTGTAGTCTAGGTGCCTCAAGTGCTCTTCTAATCCACAAGCAGAGTATATGGGGACTCCTAGTTGTTATAAGACCGGTCTGCATTGTTTCTCAAGCTGCTAACTACCACACTATATACGAAATGCACTCTAAGTGAGCGAAATCAACACTTCGTCCCGGGCCAAAAGGACATAGCATTGGAATGTCAAGTGCCACGCCATCTCCACGCCACTCTCTACTACTTGGCTCCCCGACTCAAGGTATAGGCTACCTTTCAACTTTTTAGTTGCACCTGTAGGAGCTAATCTGATCGTTGATGTTCGGGCTGAAGTTGCCGAAGTCGAAGATACCAGGGCTAACAAGCGTGTTGATGCAAGTTCCAGAGCAGTTGTTGTCGCTGTATCAGAGTCAGTCAAGCTTTCTTCTATAATTCATTCAATCATGAATATGACGGGGGTCACCTACGAGCAGACAGAGCAAGTGAAGCCTGCGTCAGGGCCGGCGGAGGAGATGCTATCCTGGAAGGGAGCGGCCAAGTTGACTTTATAAGTTTATCAGTAAAGAGAGGCTACTTTTTCGAAGGAACGCAGAAATGGTCAGACATACGGCACTGTCCAGTAGTGAATTGCAGGTTCTGGCATGCGCCTCCAAAGTTGCTGTCCGTGCAGACAAAGAGGTGGCCGGTGGCGCGTCTACAGCATGGTCAGCTCATGATTCAATCAATTGCTTCTGCCATTCTGCTGGGCGGATCAGCGCATGGGACATGTTCTAGAACATACTTGTCGAGGCCACGTGCTTGCACGTCTGACGCTGGAGTCTGCACGATGTTCAAACTCGTAGCAGCAGGCTCATCTGCGTGGCGGATCCTGATGCCCTGAACAATGGCGCCAGTGTCGACGGCTGCGGCGAGGGCAGCAGAAGAGAAGCTGAGGGCAGCGAGGATGGTAGCGAACTGCATGTTGAAAGAGGCTGAGATGAAGTAAAGCTTCTGGCTTGTGATTGTGCTGTGCGAACGAGGTGAACTGTTTGCTGTTGATATCCTCTCTGAACAGCAGAGGGGCTCCTTCTTATACCGGTTCCATCGCTTGAAAAGGGGAGCTTTGTACTGTTCCAAAGAAGAAGATTTCTGATGCTGTAGAAGATCTACAAAATGAGGTTGTCTCTACACGTCTCCTCACCTACATTCACAGCTGACGCCAGCAAATCCTCTGGTAGTGGTTGCTGTGAGTACTAGTGCCGAGAAGCGATAATGAAGCATTGGTCGCTCTATCGATCTTATGCACATGAGGTTGATTCACCAGCCCACTACTTCATTTGTGATTAGTACGATAACATGATCAAGATTCTTCGGATATGTCCTGACTTCGACAAAGGCATACAAGGGAGTTCGGTGTTGCACACTAGGAATCTATCGCTCTATGTTCTCGCTTCTCATGATTCGAATTATTCTAAGTGAAATGACTCAGTCCAGGTCCAGTCTTCCCAACGAAGTAAACAACCCTCAAAGTCTCCGCGCCACAATCCATCGAAGGAATAATGTTCACGAACGCGCGGTCAGTCTGACAGTATTGATTGAGCAGGTGAGATGAACGTGCTAGCTTGAAGTATTTACGGACGATCGGTATGCTCCCTGCTCTCGGCCGAACGGTTATAAATCCCGATATCTCTAGCAGTCCAAAGCTGATGGTGACCCCTGGGAGCCCTTCATTATTGACAACGTTTACCCTCTGAAAGCGAAAGCGCCGTAGTAAAGCTGATGTGGCAAGAAAACCTCCTCGAAAATGTAAAGACCAACTCCCATGCACAGCTCTTGTGTCACGTCCTGTTTGGATCAAGCATAGATTCTGCAAACCTCCTTAGGGCATGCATATTACCCATCACTACCCCACAAAGTAAATTGTGGCGCCGCTTTGGACAACGGGACGTTGCGGCAGGCTGGGGTTTTGGCGCAAGTAAGCATCATATTATTTTGGCAGGTAGGTATATCCCCTTGTGATCTAGTCCCAGAAGTAAGCACAACTTCAAGGTAGTACAAGTTGTATTGGATGACCAACAACGACATTACTCAAAACGCACATTACCTATTTCAAGTCCAAACTCTGCGACGATCGGTAACTGACACGTCTCTTTTCGCAATCGCAGCAAATGGTCTGCGCCTATGCATCCCATTATTCGCTCTGGCGTGACAAAGTACAACGAGCTGAATGTGCATAGAACTATTTCTTTAACGCTTTTGGTATCACATATTGGGCACATTGAAGCTTATCCACATGGACGAGGAGTGTTCAAGGGTCAATACTCAATGCCCACCGAGCTTATGGAAAGTTTGCCAGGTTCATCAGCTGGCGCATCGAGAAGAGTCCGCTGAGCACAAGTTTGCCGTCGGATAAGACGAAGACATAGGAAGAGATGCTGTATTGATGTAGAATTGCCCTTACCGAGTCTAGTCATGATGAAAGTGCATCGGTGATCATCATGGCCGATGCGGCCTGTCGCCAAACATCTCACTACCTCTTTGGGCGACCTGATTGCATCAAATGATCACTCAGGTTCCGAGCGCGTAGGTACGACCAGCATGTTGTCTCTGTTTCTTCTGGTTGATTGACGAGCAGCAGGACCAGTTTCTTAGCTCGTGGTTCTTTCACATCAGCTCCTGCCTGTGCGACAGGCTCCTTACCTTCTCGTCCGCAACCTTGTTGTGGTCATATAGCATATTTGGAAATTCTCCAAGATTTGTCGTAAACCATGGGGTATCGGATACCATGTTGTCGGTTGAGTTACCACGAGACGTCAAGTAGTGAGTCTGCCCAGTTGTAATGGGATTGATATGTCCCGAACTGCCTGTGGAATGAGGCCAGTTCATTAAGAACTGTATCAAGTCAGTGAATATGGAGAGCTAAAACATCACCATCGGCCAAACAACCCTTGTTACACAGAGATAGAGAAATGATCGTAAATTATTGAATTGTATGAACCATGCATACTCATACGTTTTGGGGTATCTTCGCAATTAAAGGACTACATCCACGCCAACGACCTGCTTACGCAGTTAACTCGGTAATGGCCGCCCACAGCTGCGACCAGACGGTTGTCTCTTGCTCAGCCTCAACAACAGACTGTGCTTCGATGCTGCGCATCGCCTCCTCAATCTCCTCGTTCCACCCAGCTACAGCGTCCTTCTCATCGCGGATCGCCATATCGTTGGGCGCAAGTGTGAAAGCCTGCTCAATCAGCGTCACAGCCTTGACACGAGCAGCCGAGTCGCGCATCAATCGCAAGCACCTAGCTTGACGGTACATCATCTTGCCCTGCTGCTGATTGCTTGGGATCCACGTTGCACCAGCGTGCTGTGCGAAGCGTGCGCTTGCTGTCTCGCACTTGCGCAGATGCTGCAACGAGGCATTGCCATTGCGCTGGACAAGGGCACTCTGTGCAAAGTCGCTGGCCATGTCAACCTGCAGAAATGCAGCAGAGAGCAGGTTGAGTGTGAAGTACAAATCGGCGGTCTTGTTCACAAAGTCTTCGCCGCCAGTCTTTTGCAGACCGATCCACGAGGAGCTGTGGCGCATGCGCTCAAGATTGCGCATGGCGTAGTTCCATGATTCGGATGCGGAGTAGAAGTTATTTTGCTGCCATTGACGCTTGCCGACATCAACACCAGTGTGGATTTCACCGAGGGTCGACTCGGGGTCGGTCCAGCGGGGTTTGGCAACATCGTCGATCACCGCCTTGGCAAGGGTCGGATCGATGGGGCCAGTAATCTTGAGGTTGGGAACACCGCGCACAAGAGTCGCAATGGGCTGTAGGAGATGCTCCTGAATCTTCGGGGTGAAGAAACGAGCATGGGCGTGGTTGAACCTCAGGCTGGCGTGGAGGGAAGCGTGCTCGGTTGTTGTCGCGTTGGCGTCGGTCATTACGCTTTCGACATCGAGCTTTTCGCACAAGTTCGGCAAATCAGCACGAAGCACCATCATCTCGTACTCGGCGAAGGCAAACTGGCTGGGCGCGAAGACGGGCTTGGAAAGCGTCATGTGCATTACGTAGCCTTGGAAGCGGTTCACCTGGTAGGCGTCGGTCGAGACGACGGGAATGCGATCCTCAAGGAAAAGATTCCGAACGTCAAGACCTCGGCATGTGACGCGCACAAATTGGTTGCGCTTGATCATCCAGTCGAAGGCTTCGTTGTGGATTTGCCTGTTGGCGCGCAGGAGGGCTGATGCTGGGTAGCTTGGGCATCGCCTGCTTACTTTGCTCACGGTACCCGGCTCGATTTCGAGCTCATCTTCCCATGAGCAAAGAAGGAGGTCGTAGACGTTGTTACGGATTTCACCCGGGAGATCCAGAAAACGGAATGATTGGGGTTGTTGATAGGATGACATGATGGATATCAATCAATGATACGCGATGGAATAGGGATTGTCGTTGGATATGGCGCAAGGCTTGTCGTCGGAAGACACGTCGCAAGGATAGGTTGCAGATGAGTTGTCGCAAGGAAGATGTTGTCGATTAGGGTAGTGTCGCTCAGGTAAAATCGCTGGGCAGAGAGTCGCTTGGAAGTTGTCGCTGTGGAAGGAAGTCAATGGTCAAAAGAGTCAAGGATGATATCGCTTGGAAGAAAGTCGCTCAGGTTATATTGTCGCTAGGGAGTCGATTGCATTTGTAGTCAACAGTGAGGCGGGACGTTGAATAAAGGAGTAAAAATTGTTGATTGGCGTCGATTACTCGGATCTCGCAAAAATTTCGTGATTGTCAAAGCTCGGCCCTGGTCCCCGTGCATGCAATTCTGTGACACAAATTGGCGGGCGCACGTCCAGCTCTTATGCTGGCGGTGACACCCGGCGTGATTTGGCAAGTGGGTCGTGGAAGCACTTGTGGAGGCGTGAGACTTGGTCGGTTCAGGCGGATCCGCAGGGACCTAAATGTGTCAAAACGAAGGTGCGGAGAAGATGAGAATTGGCTGAGAAGATGCACGGTGATGTAGGTCAAGGGCCTGGCTAGACCTGAAGCAGCTTAATATCGCTTGCCTTTCCGAGAATGATTTTCTAGCTTTGCCCGTCGGGAAAGCATCCGTTGGTAGCTGTCTCGACGGGATGACGGCTTTCGTTCGAATTCAGCTCGGAAGTGAGGAGATTGTTCGGATCGTTCCCCCAGATTGTCTCCAGGAAGCCTGGATCTTGGAGAGTGATTTGCACATAAAGTTTCACGCCACGATGGCAACACAAGAATGTCCCGGGCTCCTCCGTAGCGGTCAAACTGCTGGATCTGACGCCAATGTTCCTTCTGCATCGTTTGCAAGGAATGCGGTCTAAAGATGCAGCATTATAGCCAGTAGGAAATGTTTGCTGGCACATTGGGGCAGTCATGCACCTCCACCACTTTTGCAGCGCTTGTTAGCTCACCGGATCACATCTTCCCCACGCAGAATGAATCCTTCAGTTGTCGTTTCTCTGAGTCGGACCCTTTCCATGTGACTATTGGTCTCATTTCCTTCATTCTCAAGAAGAAGCCCGTGGATGGTAATTTTCTCCTTGCTGCAGGTGACTACATGCGACGAGGAATTTGGGATGGGGTTTTGACATTGCAGACTTGATGCGGGCGGCCTCATTCTCGTGCCGGCACATAGTCTCCAGCTGCCATCGCTTGGCGTCACTCGCACTGCTTCCCGATCCACTCCATGCTACATCCCCTCTTTTCTAAGAACAAGAGGCCACCGCCTTGTTCCTTCTTCCCCACCAATCTGCATAGGCCAGGAACCAAGTATTTGTGTTGTCGGACTTCCCCCAGACTGATCTACAGTTTTCTCCGTGCAAGCAACGGAGCTGGAGAACATCAACCGGCTTTTTCTCTTCTCCTTCGCGTACTTTACATTAGCGGCCATGTTCCAAGGTTTGACTGGCTCAGTGTCCGAGATCAGTGTCCTAAATCATGTGTAGGTGTGTCTCGGCTGCTAAAACGAGCTGTATGGCAGCGGAGGATCATATACGATGGACTCAATGCTGCTCCCAATGCATTTCCGTTCTCTTGTGCTTTCTTTCCTGCCAACATGTGTCTGCTACTTTCTTGACAAAATGGTTACCAGACATCATGATCGGTTCGACGAATTCTTTAAAGCGCACAATGCAAGCTTTTACTGTTCTTCGACTATCAGAGAAGACGCTACACATGGATGTGAGCCAGCTTAGATCGTTCAGAAGTCTGAACAGTGTTGGCAAAGGTGATGTTGTTGGCAGCGCTGGGCACGTGAAGACCTGCAACTTCTGTGGTGACATCAAGCAGATGATCTGCACCAAATTTGTGAATATGTTTTTTTCTTAGGAATAGGCGTAGTGTGCTGTTATGATAATCTCTACTGCTCGAAAGAGGAGTAGCGTGTCAGTGAGGCGGGACGTCGAGAGCATCGAAGACTCACGTGCCCAAGGAACCTTTTCTATTTCAAAGGTTATACATGCGATATCACATGGACCTGTCCGAGTATCTGAGCTGCTCTGAGCTACTCAGGAATAGGTATTGACGTAGAAGTCAAAGTCGAGTTATGTGTTCTTTTATCACCTGCGTGTACTTAGGTACGTCTCCGACCAAGTCTGTCTTACCACTATAGTAGAGCGGAGTCACAGTTGCCCATAAGCAGAGATAATACATCTCACTTGATAATCAACTCCCGCAACCTTTATTCATAGCATATTTCAGATCTATCACAAGATTGTATCGTAGGGTTAGGGTTAGGGTTGGAATTCGTCTCAGCACATGCAACATAGAAAACACTCGTACGAGCCTCGACAAAGTCCGAGTTGTCCAATACAGCATGGGTAATACTCATCGAGACGATGAGTGCGACGAAGCTATCGTACGAAGCACGATCCCTCGGTCCAGACAGGCGTTCTGGAGCCGCAGTGTGCGTCTGTGCTGCAAACAGCCTCACCGCACTAGGAGAATGTGGGGTTGAGGGGGTCGAAGACGCAGCTCGCCAACATGTGCATGCCAACACCATAATTCTCTTCATATCAGCAGGACTTCCAATTCTTGGTGTCTTGTCCCAATTTTGTGTGCAGACATATAAACCACACACCCCGCGCTCGATTTGGCTCGTCTGGCATCGGACTAGCGGCTCTTCCAGAAACGACGTCAGGTCAGGCCTAACCTTAACCCTCGACAACCTCGGCACATTGCCAGCCGGCCATTCACAGCTCTCGCCGACGGCTGTAGTCACGCGTTTCGCCAACGCCGACAACCCCAGCGCGTGTTCGATTTCGCCGAGGTGTTTTGGAAGCTTGAAATTGTATCGTCATTTCCGAGTCCCTTTCTGTTGCTCCCTCCCACACATTTGTTTGTGATGTTTAGCAGAGTCGCTCGAGCGCGAGTGCCCGTCTCGACACTTCGCAGACCTACCTTAGCACAGCAACCGTCAAGAGTACGTGGTGTCCTATCGCTTGACCCCAGAGGGTTGCAAGGCTAAGCGTGCGCAAACAGATTCTCGCAATGGCGCCAGCAAGGAAACAGTCGTCGCTGCCGGCAGGTTCGTGCAAACGTGGCTTTCACATGCCACTTTCGACTTTCACCAAACACAGCTGACATGGACAATTATAGGCTACAAGGAGGACCAAAGCAAAGGCGCAATGCTGCGCTTCGAGGACTCGCTCCCGCGGCTGCCTGTCCCCACACTTGAAGAGACCGCCAAGCGGTACCTCAAGTCCGTCCACCCGCTCCTCTCCAAGAGCGAGTACGATGCGACCACCAAAGCGGTCAACGAGTTCGTAGCACCTGGCGGGCCAGGAGAGACACTTCAGAAACGCCTGGTGGCACGGAGAGAACAGCCGGATATGCGCAATTGGATTGCTGAGTGGTGGAATGACGCAGCATACATGGCATACCGCGACCCGGTCGTGCCATATGTCAGCTACTTCTACTCGCACAGGGATGACAAGAAGCGGAGAAACCCAGCCAAGCGGGCCGCAGCCATGTCAACTGCGGTGCTAGAGTTCAAGAAGATGGTAGACAACGGCAGCTTGGAGCCTGAGTACATGAAGAAGCTGCCCATGGCCATGAGCTCGTATGAGTACATGTTCAACTTCTCTCGCGTGCCCAAGAAACCGGCGGACACTGGTGTCAAGTATCCCTTCAAGGACAACCAGCACATTATCGCAATCAGGAAAAACCAATTCTGGAAGATCCCTCACGAGATCAATGGCAAGCAGCTGAACACCAGCGAGCTCGAGCTGCAATTCAAGCGTATTTATGAGAAGGCTGAGAAGGCACCAGCAGTTGGCCTGTTGACTTCACAAAACCGCGATGTATGGGCAGAGGTATACCCGAAGCTCAAGGCAGCATCCAACGTCAATGCCGCATCTATCAAGGACATCGAGGCTGCTTCTTTTGTCGTCTGCTTAGACGATGCGTCTCCAGTAACTCTCGAAGAGCGTGCCCATCAATACTGGCACGGCGACGGCGCGAACCGCTGGTACGACAAGCCCCTGCAGTTCATCATCAACGAGAACGGTACCTCCGGCTTCATGGGCGAGCACTCTATGATGGACGGCACCCCCACCCACCGCCTCAACGACTATGCCAACCAACAAATCTTCTCCAACGCTCTTCCCTTCGACGACCCTAACGTTCGCTCCGACCTTCCCAACCCCAAGCCTCTCCGCTTCGAGATCAACGCCGAGCTACAAAAAGACATTGCCGATGCACAAGCCCACTTCTCCAGCCAGATTGGCGCACACGAGCTGCGCGTCCAAGCCTACCAAGGCTACGGCAAGGGTCTGATCAAGAAGTTCAAGTGCAGCCCCGACGCCTACGTACAAATGATCATCCAACTCGCTTACCACAAGTTCTACGGCAAGAACCGCCCCACCTACGAATCTGCCGCGACACGACGCTTCCAACAAGGCCGTACCGAGACGTGCCGTACCGTTTCGGACGAGTCAGTCGCCTTCTGCTCCGCCATGAACAGCTCCGACGCTACCGCCGAGGAGTGCCAGAAGCTGTTCCGCGCCGCTCTCGACGCACACGTCAAGTACATCTCCGACGCCTCGGACGGCCGCGGCGTTGACCGCCACCTGTTCGGCCTGAAGAAGTGTCTCAAAGAAGGCGAGGACGTACCTGCGCTCTACAAAGACCCTGCGTACAGCTACAGCTCCACCTGGTTCATCAGCAGTTCGCAGCTTAGCTCCGAGTACTTCAACGGCTATGGATGGAGTCAGGTTGTCGATGATGGATGGGGCATTGCGTATATGATCAATGAGAACAGCATTCAGTTTAATGTGTGCTCGAAGGGATTGGGCTCGGTAAGTCGATGTTCTCTTTCAGATGAGATTATGTGGTCGCTAATGTGTCGAATAGGACAAGATGAGCTTCTACCTCAACGAGGCGGCCGGCGATATCAGGGATATCATGCTGCCAACGCTCGAGGCGCCCAAGGCCAAGCTCTAGAGATTTACAGTGTGTATTGTAGTGTGAGCATGTGTGAGAGTGATGTTTGCATCCATCTAGACGAGTTGAATAGAAAACATTCAAATTTTTCAAAAATTGTGTGCGAGCATTGAGTGAAGTAGACGCTTATGTCAGTCAGCATGTGATAGCTTCCACAGCGATCGTCCAGATGTCAATAAGATGCTTTGGGTTCTACACTAGCGTGACCCTTCTGACACTAGCCAATGGACCCCTCGATTGTGGTCCATATGCCCGACAACACAACCCGCTTGTCATGCCGGTCAAATGGATTGTGTTAGTAACCCAGTGTTTCCTTCTGTGGATATACGGTTGTTGAAGCAGTAGAGGAAGGGGAAATTTCGTTTTGGGAACGAAGTAGAGTATTTGGTGCTAAGCTACAAGTCAAGAATCTACAAGACCTACTCCTCGTCGCTAAATGATGTGACACCTTTTGTACCCAGCCCGACCCTGATCCGGAAGTTTCCCCATTTGGTCATTAACTAGTGTACACCTCTTTCGCCTTGCTCAAGCAATTTACGGGTTCTGCTTGACGAACTCGACACCCTTGGAGATGTTCTTCTTGAGGTCGCTCAAGCAGACATCGAGGAGCTTCTGCTCGTAATCGGTGATCTTGCCGACGGGGTGGATCTTCTCAACACCGTTGGGGCCAAGCTCAACGTTGGAGGCGAAGTATTCGCAGCCCTGGTCCTTGTAGAGGGGAGAGTCGACGAAGGTGGGCTCGATGACGTTCTTCTGGCCCTGAGCAGCCTTGAGGAGCGACTCGGCGAAGCGGGCACCAGCCATGGCCATGGAGAGGGTGGCAGAGCCAGCGCCGTCCTTGGCCTTGACAACCTCGTCACCACCAAACTGGACGCGGTTGACGTAGCTGTCGAGCTTCTCGCCCTCGAGGTTGTAGCCAGACTGCGACAGGAGGGGAACGATGGTAGCGCCAGAGTGGCCACCAACAACGGTAATGTTTTCGCTGGCGGGGTCGGTGCTCTTGAGCTGGGAGATGAAGCGCGAGGCACGGACGACGTCGAGGGTGGTGACACCGAAGAGGCGCTTGGGATTGTAGACGCCCTTGGACTTGAAGATCTCGGCGGTGATGGGGACGGTCGAGTTGACCTGCCATTGTTAGTCTTGTTTTATTAATATCACATGGTTCAGTGCATACGGGGTTGGAGATGATCAAGATGTTGGCCTCGGGGGCGTGGTCAGCGGCGGCCTTGGCCAAATCGCGGACGATGGAGGCGTTGGTGTTGAACAGGTCTGTGTGGTGTTAGTTGGTGGAACGTTGAATCAGAAATCAGTGTGCCCACCATCACGGGTCATGCCGGGCTTGCGGGGAACACCAGCGGGGATGACAACGATCTCAGCACCCTTGAGGGCATCGGCAAGACCTGAGGGAGTGGCCTCATGGCCGGTAACCTAGTGTCCATCAGCGGGGTGCTCGTATGCGGCTTCGGTTGGGGTTTCGTACCTCGCTCTTGGTGTTGATGTGGCCAATGTCGGCAGCGACACCTGTGACAGCATTCTTAGAGTGTGTTCATACAAGTTGTAACAAGGCGATGAGGCATACCGGGAGCAAGGCGGATATCGTAGAGGGACAGCTTGGTAACCCTGGGGTTGAGCTTCAAGAGCAGCGACAATGGCTGGCCGATACCACCGGCGGCACCGAGGACTGTGACCTTGGACGACTACGAAGACATAGTTAGAATTGTTAGAGATATATACTGCCAATTGCGATGTTGATGCGCTCCACACAAAAAGCAATCCATGTCGCGGGGAATTATCGTACCTGGCGGGCAGTCGTCGAAAAGGTGCGGCGCGAGGCCTGGGTGAAAGCTTGCCTGGCAGCGAACATGATGACTACAATTGACTCGGGGAGGCTGTAGCAAGTGGGCTGGATTGGGTAGTGGAGATGGCGGAAGGAAAGCTGCGAGGCGAGGTTTTGCTCGAGTTACCTCAGCGGTGAGAGCATGGGCCACCGGCTGTCTTTCGGAGTTGCGGCGGGATGACACCAATGACATCTGCTATTGCCAAACTTCGCGCGGCGGTCACCACCTTCATCGTGCTTTAGAGCAGAAACGAACAATATACCTCGCGAGACTGACATCGAATTGCTGCTTCATCCTACGTCAATGAATCGCCTCTAGGATCGAAAACAGAATGAGGGGTCATGCATCGCCGCCATTCAACCGTGCGACCTGTGTACTGTGGCCTCGCAGCAATTTCATGCTCTATCAACCACCGCTTGCAGTTACTTTGATTTTTCTATAACTCTTGATATTCTATTCGGTCGTACTCACGAAAAAGAAACGAATCAGAGCTCGCAAAAATGACTCAACATCCATCATGTAACCCTCAGCCTCATCGGTGGTCAATAGTGGCTTAGCTCCTCGTGTTACTCACCACTGAAACAACTGTATTGACTCACCACATCAATGCAGGAGTGGCTTACGCTTAATATATAGCCAACATCCGATGTTGAAGCCAAAGAAGTATTCAATTTCTATTCTTTGACCCCCAAACAAGGGCTCTGTTCGACCGGATCAGTCAAATGGCGGGCTCTCAGCAGAACCAATGCGATCTCCAAAACACCGAAGTTTCGAATTTCAGGAGTAACGAAACTGTTATGGAAACGTCCGATGAAGACATGGCATGTCGTGCCCTGTTCGAAGAAGAATTGCCGCCCACCACAAGGACAACATGTGCAATCGAGGAGCTGCAGAATGCGTTTGGCACTCTTCTCCTCAATAGACGAAATAGGAACCCTATATCAGACCAGGCCAGTTCTTTAGGAATATGCTCCGATCATTCCGCCAACAAGGCCAGTGAGACAATCGTGCCGCACTGGACCGGCTCCTTCGATCTCTTCGCCTTCCCCCGCGAGTTGCGAGATAGGATTTACTATCACTACCTCTATCGACCTAGTCTCGTCTATCGACGCAATACTGATCGTCGCTTCCCATTCGAGGACCACCCGGAAGAGGTTGCCTCCCTTTTCCTCACATGCCGCCAGGTGTACGACGAGGCATTTCTGGTGTTCTGCAGATACAATCTAGTCGAGTTCCGTTTCGGTGCCAGGATTCAGCATAATCGCATCTGCAACAAGGGGTTAGCAGGTGTTATCCGCCTGTTCCCTGATAAGCCTGCGCGACATCTGCAACATCTTGGTGTCTCGAGCGAGCGCTACATGTATTTCACATATCGCCGTTTTGGCGATCAACATCTAACGATACCGACCGATGCTTTTGCGCAGATGCTGCGCGATGCATATGCATTCAAAGATGTGTTCCCTAAGCTGCGAGATTTTACAGTCTCATTCTGTAAATACGACCATTTCTTCGGATACTCTTCTATGTTTGAAGTGGAGGGTCAAGACGAGGAGGAGAAAATCACCAATTGCGCAGAGCTGATGAGCACTTGGCTGGGAACGGATACAGTACTGCCACCGCGGTGGTTCAGGTTCCGCTTTGATGAGCATTGGATGTTCAAATTCCTGGTGGCACAAGAAGATATCTGGAATAAGGCATATGCGAGGCTAGCGAGGGAACGGGCGGACAAGATTGAGCCGGTGGATGAGAGTGGGAAGGTGTGGATTGAGAAGAAGTGGGGAGTAGACGGTTGACACAGGAAAGATAGGGCTTGAGATAAGCAATCCCTCGTATTCTGCGTACCATCAAGGTCTCTTACGGTCTTCTATCATGGGTGTCATTGTAATAGCAGATTACTACAAACGTCAACTAATTCTTTACAACAGCCGTTGATATATAATACAATACCTCTATAGCTTGCAGTGAAATAATGAGAAGAGTATGCTGATGGCGTTGGCTACATAAAGCTCTGCCAAATCAGTCTATTGGTCGACATGCGATGCGCCTCCAGTATGCAGGTGTAGTCAGCAGCGCCTTCCAGGACCGGTGAGCGCAATCTTAGACTCGACAACGCCTTAACCATGCCTTGCCCCGCACGATCTGATGCGACACTAAAAGGCCTGAGAAACAACAAGTAACCTTGACTCGTTGCGACAGAGACCGAGAGACCTCCATTGAAGACGACTTTCCTAGGTTTGGCATTCAAGAGGTAGCCGCGGATTCACAATTCTTAGTGCACAAAACGCGCACGACGCTACTTTATCACATCGGCACGCTATACACACTCTGGCTCATCTGGCTCGCCTTCTTGTACTGGCAACATCCTATCGAGCTCGGCTGAACACTGCAGGCTTAAGATACGCGGAAGTCAGTTCGCAAGTCGACCAAGACCATTTGATGATCTTCAACAAAGTTCATTGCCCAAGTACTCGATTCTCACTGCCCTCATACTATGGACGACTTTAACATCTACTACAATCGCTCATATGCTCGGCCTCGACGGCAGAATGACCGCGCTCGTAGCGAGTCTTCCAGGTTTCATCGCGTTCAAGTCGCTTCTTTAGATTCAAAGAATGCGCCATATGCCTCTAATCCGCGAAAGACATCGTCTCGAAGATCGAGCTCGTATCGGCCCAAGTATCGCTATCGTCCTATGCGCGATCCCAAAGGTCAGATCCGGCTTCTTCGGATACGAAAAGTACGAAGCGGCCTTCTTGGAGAACTAAGTATGTTCGATGAGGATGATTCAGTTCCATATAAAGCCTTGTCTTACACTTGGGGGGACTCCAGATCCGACAAACATCGCATATTGTTGTGCAACGTGGACGACCGAGACAATGTACTTTCACCAAGGGGATACCTTGAGATCACCAAATCGCTCTACGAACTCCTCATTCACATCGCCCCGCACTCCCAATGGTCGAGCTGGTTATGGACTGATGCCATCTGTATCCAACAGAAAGACGATCCCAGCGAGAAGACCCATCAATTACGCAAAATGAAGGAGATATATGGCAATGCTTCTGAGGTTTTTGCCTGGTTGGGTTCGGGAACCCCAGCTTCCGATTCAGGTATGAAAGCAATCAAACAGCAGTCTCGCATCACATGGGAAGCAAGAAGAGGACAAAGACGTGAATATAATCCTCTATCGCGCGAAAGTAATGAAACAGGCAGTACCTTCAGACATGATGACTTCAACAGCTGGCTGGCAGTGAACTTGTACGACCTCAAAGATATATTTCGGAGACAATACTGGACTCGTAAATGGATTCTTCAAGAGCTCGCAGTATCAAAAAGATCTGCTACCATTGCATGTGGAAACTATGCTGTCCGCTGGTCCGAGTTCGTCGACGTTGCAATGCGTATAGCGTCATGTGAGGACATCTCGAGGCGCCTCGGTCTTCAGCACCACGTTTGGCTGCTCGCTCAGATATACAAAGAAGACTCTAGACAGCTCTGCATGAGCAAAGTCATCTACCTGACACACAATGCGCGGTGTGGTAATGTTACTGACACCGTTCACGCCGTTATGGGGCTAGTCACAATGGGCCATGGGATTAAGCTTCGCCTGAATAGCGACGACTCTCCACAGACGGTTTTATATCGTGCAGTTCAATGCATGGTTTCCGATTTAAGATTGCTTGCATCCAATGACTCGGCAGTGTGGGGCCGCAAGCTGAAGCGGTGGAGGAGACAGGCCGCTTGGATTCGTGACAAAAGACAGTCTGAGCGCAGGCGATTTGACAGATACATCACAATGAGGGAAGCCATCTGGGAAGAATGCGAAGATGCTAGAGCAGGCTTGACACTCTGTCATCAGCTGGCTAGGATTTGTCATGAGCGTGAAGTGCTCTACGACTACCACTCTCCCGATGGTGTCAAGTTCAACTGTACTCTCACCAGGGTGAACCGGGTACGAAGATGCAAATTACCTCCCGGACAGTGGTATAGTGGAACGCAACGTGCTAGGATCGACGTATATTCGACATCTCGAAGATATGTGTATTGACGTTCGGAGTTGGAAGGGAGGTGAAGCTGTTTACATCTAGTCAATAATTTCAATCGTGTCTCCCGAAGTCATATAGTTGGCCCGGGATCTTAAATTCCGAATCGGCGCATAAGTCTACACCAGCACTGGAATTGCGCTCGTTCCCGTAACACAGACGGAGTTAGTACCCGCAGCCTGTGTGGTGCTATGATTGGAACATATTAGTCGGCTATACTTCTTGGTTAACTCTTTGGTGCACTCATCTGCCACGGAACCGCCGAGCTGGGAGGAGACGGAATTCTGCCCACATTCCTCATTCCTACTATCATGCTCTGCTCGGTTTGGTGTATCCTGAGTGCCCATGTTGGTTGTTACAGAAAGTTCGACACGAGGTAACTCTACACAACCTGTAATTATACCGACAAGGGAAGTTCTCAGAGGAGCAAATCAAGCAGGAGCATGATGAATGCCAAAGCACCCTCAACATAATAGTAGAGAAGGGCAAATTCATAAAGTTGGATCAGGCAGGAAGTTGACCTGACACCTTACCTAAGCTATCAGCGGAACACTTGTGAAATGAACCCTCATGTCATCGACTTGAACGTTTTCGTTCAATTTACCGGTCAAGAATCCTTTACAAGGGCATTACCATCGTTGACACTTTTCATATAAGCATCATGGTCCCCTAGAGCATTGTATTCACCCTCCCAGGTGAAGGGAAATGGCTAGGTTCAGGTGGAGATGGTGTAAGCAGGCCGTGTCTAGGATTCCTGTTCAGCTGAGGGGACTATCACAAAGACTAGGAGTGATGTGCAAGAGGAGCTTGCGGAATATTGCAATATGATAAGAACAATCCCTTTCTCGTTCGAACCGAGGTTGCCGTGAATGAAAAACGATTAGAAGATCTTGGAGAAATTTGTTAAGTGCGGCCACTACTGACATGTTCGCATACACTCCACTGCATGACGTCTCGGGGATCAAAGATGCCGTTGTGATCACTCGGAGGTATGATGGAGGTACGTTCCCTCGTGTTCAAGCCGTTGCTTCGATCTGCAACATGTGCCTGAGCAACGTCCCACTTGGCCCCTTGCAGAATGTCACTAGTGATCTACGGGATTGCAGAGCGACGGATGTTAAAGTGGTGGCGATCCAATGAGAGCAGCCTTAAAGTATGTCTCGGGAATCACATTCTTCCAATTTCCACCTGTACGGATTGCTGTATCACTATCCTGGTTTGCACTACATGTATGGACGCACTTCGACAGCCAATTAGAGCGCCCAGGTAGGCTCTCAGCGACTCTGAGAGGTGGACAACAATGGCGACTGGAAATGGCCCGGTTGTTTCATGGAAGGTACAAGGCAGTTACCATGATTATGTCTGAAAGGCCACTATCATGCAATAATAGTTGCGGTGAGCCCAGTAGTATGTCTGGAAATAGTACGGTTATATTGAAGCCGCACAATGTATACCAAAAAGGGAAGGCGCAGTGCTAGCGAGGAAATGCACGGGATCTGCGAGCATCTCGCGTAAGTTTGAAACGGCTGATAGCCGGCCGGTGTTGTGACACCCTTGGTCTATACGTGAAAGAGTTATTTCTCCGGGCTTTGTGCTGCAGCTTACGAATTGGGTGGGGACGATCCACCTTCATCTGCTTAGCAGTGCATGTTGACTAAAATCTACGACTAGAGCGATAATTGGAAGCACAATGCGCTTGCGGTACATATAAAGCGTACAGATGTTCCAAGAATTTAAGCTTCATCCTCACTCAAGCTATTCAGCCACCTTGCTAGGCCAAAAATAAATTGCAAAGCGTCGCTCAGATCAAACTTTACACTACACTGTCTCCACCAACAACAACATCGTCAAGATGCAATTCTTCCTCGTCACCCTCTCATTGTTGGCAACGCTGGCTGCTGCGGCGCCCACCAAGCTAGATTGTTCGTACATCCCTTGATACCGATGAAGCGCGGTACAAAAAGCTAATGGTTCCAGCGCGTGTTCCCACCATACACGTCACAGACTCAGACTCAAGTGTGGTTTACCCTGATCTTGATTCTCGAGTCACATACCCAGACGACTACCAAGAATAAGCATCCGATATGAGCATAAAGCATATGGAAATGGAGGCTTTTTCATGAACTTGGACCATTGGTTTTCCACGGCGTTGCGGCGCGGATGTTACTTGCTCCTACCACTTTGAAAGATCGTTGGTAACGGGAATATCTCCGTGTCTTTGTTGCTCTCCTGCTTTTAATTCAGGAATGATCATTTTGGTTATGATATCCATTCACATACAATCAACATTGCAACACAATACTTTCAATTTAAGCTTCCGCTATTGTTTTTGACTGTGAGGGACTTCTGTGCATGTGTGAACGGCCATCGTGTAATATAGAGTTTCATCCACAGCCTGTCGTTCGATTGCAGAATGAGCGATTGTAGATAAATCCAGAGGCTGGCCGAGTCTGTGCCACACAGAATGGCTGTTCCAACTGGCGCACTTAGGTACAGAGGAAACGGCATTGAGTCCGCGCGGTCGTGGCCCATTACAGATAGTTAGCACACATTCTTGCTCCTCAGCCTATCAGCGCCACGGGACGGCACGAGTGCTTGTTTGGGGCAAATGCGCTTGTAATCCAGCCGCCAGAGTGGGGAGTTGATACCCTGTCTTCTTCGGTGACCGAACATCCTGGACCTCGGTTGATGACGTCCCTGCGTCATGGGCGATCGTCGTGATTATCGATTGTGCTACCAAGCCTTGTGTTCAAATGTGATTTGGTGCAGAATTATGCAGTGGAACAGCGGACCCGGAGACTTTTGATCGATTGGGAAGAGGCGTGGCGTGAACGTGCTAGGGAACCACGTCACCTGCGGCCTCGCTTCGACTCGAAGAACTGACATCTACGAAGTGCATTCATTCTAGTGCAATAATTTGTTCCTTAATACTTCATTTGAACGTGTAATTCAGAATGCATATCGAAGAGAAAGAGCCGTTTCTGAGTGGTGGTAATGCGGAATCTCAACACCCACGCTCAAGACGAGCACCGGCCTGCACCAAACATTTCGTCTTCCTGTTTTCAGCCTGCAATCTTCTAATTCTCGGCTTGAACGTTCTTGTGATTCTCCACCAGAAGTACACTGGACCGATTACTTCAACAGGGTCTACCTGCTACGAGCATTTTCCGAACAGTAAGTTTGCGTCTTCTCGTTTTGTCCATCCGTATCATGTTCGAGCTCTTAACTCACGCCTTTTACTCTGTTCAGAGCTCTCGGGAGCTGTCGCACAGTATGAGGACGAACCTCAGCTCTTCACCAAGTTCCAAAACAGCCCGTACACGGGCTCGCCAAGTAAAAGCACCGATAAGGCATGGCACGATTTGATGGAGAACATGGTCATGCGGGCGACTGAAGATGAATTGAAAGAGGGCAATCAGACCTCGCTGCCTTTACCAGAGGGTGGATATATGACATGGTTAGGCGCATATCACGAACTACACTGCATTGTACGTCTCCACTGAATTCTCACATGGTGGCAGAATGCATACTTACTTCCATGTCCGAATAGAAAATGTTGCGCGAGTTCAAGTACCTTGACCACTACCATCCAGAGGTAGTCATGGGATCTACTCGGCATGCGCATCTGAGTGTCCATGCTGATCATTGCATCGAAATGCTGCGGCAGTCGGCCATGTGCCATGGAGATGGCTCATTGACGACGTTCAAGTGGAGTCCGAATGCAGAGAAACCCATGCTGGATCTTACACGACCCTCGCACAAATGCGTAAATTGGAACGTTCTGACGGATAGTCTGCGAGATAGGAGGGTGAGCCAGGAAGAGATGGACCGAATGAGGAATCCAAATTTGGGCGTTTGAGGTTGATGATTTCTTGCAGCGCTATATTGAGAAAAACAGATATACTTATACAAGATGTTATTGCATCACTGCAATCTATGTTGTATTGCTCTGCCTTGATGCTTCCTCGAAACACTCTAGCACGACTAAGTGCAGTGAACCATTTCGGATCGCATCAAATACGGCCGAGATCATGGCACCCATGCTCCGATATTTGGCTCTCGAGTTGGTATCCTTGAGATTCTCGTCTTGTTGTGCCCATTCGGCTGCCCTGATATATTGCTCTCCAAAGAATGGTACCTCAAGTTTGTCCCTGACATATGAGTAGAGTTTCTTCGCAGCCATACCAAGTATGGGTTTCGCATCTGGCTTCTCTAGATACACAGCATGCACTTCTTTGTACAGTCGGCAAGCCTCTCCCAAACAGTCCTTTTGCCAGGTCTGCAACACGTCTAGATTTTGCTGGGTAGATGTGACTCGCTCCAAGAGTGGACCAAGAAGACTATTGATAGCGTTCGTGAAGCGCACATCCGAGTCCATGTGCGTAGTTTGTTTGACGACCTGGGAAAACTTGAGCCACAAATCATTTGCGAAATCATCACTTGAAGAGTTTGCAGACTCCCGAGTGCTGCACTGATGCAGACAACGCCGTGTCAGATCTTTAAAAGCCAGCGCAAGCGACGACGTGAATTGTACATCGAGTGCCCTGAGATCGAGTGCTTGACATAAAGCCACGATGTGAGCTGCGGCGAGTTGAGCCAAGACGTCGGCAGCGGTGAGTGTGTATCGGCTTGATATGAGTGCCAACGAGTTGATGCTTTGATTTCCCATCTCAGCAAATTGTACGTGGCCAACAGGGTTCGACAAGAAACCAAGCTCGGACTGCAGCGCTGCGATGAGGATATCGGTCCCTTTCCACATCCAGGATTGGCTTGGTTCATCAACGACCAGATTTGGCGCAAGACCATTGTTGGTCAGAGGGTTAATTAGTTCTGTGCATTGAGCGAACAGCATCTGCCCGATCGCGAGGCATCCTTGGCGTGCTTTTTCCATTGCTGAAGTGACGGCTTTGGCTTGGAAATTGCCTCCATGGAGCACTGATTCAAGATATATCAGCCTCCATTCCTATGTTGAGTCGAGAAAAATTGCAGTGGCAGTGATCTTGACGTCGGAAAGACGAAGAATTCGTACAAAGAGGTACTTACTTTTGCCAGACGAATGTATGATGGGATTGTCAGTCACCGAGTTGATTTCGATATTGACTTGTGAATACGCGAGAGCTAGATCCTCAAGAACTGGCCCTATCCACTGTGGCGCTGTACGAATTGCATATCTGTCTTGCCGCAAACTGAACTCTTGCGACCCTGTGTTATCGAGTACAAGTTGAGAGCCATCAAGGAAAGTCCGAATACTGTTGGAGCAATCTATCTGACCTGGATGTGGTCGGACTTCAGAGAAGAAAGGATCAAAGCTCTCGTCTGTGCCACACAATGCTTCTACAGACATCGCAGTGAGGACCTGAGCTAAGGCAGCCAGACTGAGCACTTCATGTACTGCAAGGCTACCAACTCCAGCTGAGGTGGCTGTGCCATTGACCAGAGCAAGTCCCTCTTTTGCGCGAATGTCGATTGGCTTTACGTTCAACGACTTTAGCGCATCATCGCCTGCTACAAGCTTTCTGATGCCATCTTGCTCTGAAATCCAAGCTTGAACCGAAGGCTTGCCTTGTAGCACGCCTCCAAGATAGGACAATGGACTAAGGTCCCCACTGGCAGAGATGCTGCCTCGCAGGGGCACTCTAGGAACGATGTCTAGATTCAAGTGCTGGGCCAAGCGCTCGAGAAGAACAGGTCGTACACCCGAAGCTCCACATGAAAGAGAATTCAGGCGGACGATCATCGACGCGCGAACCCAGCACTCTGGCATCGTCGTGGACTCTAGTGGTGCGGACAGAGGTTTCGCTTTTGTAATGATTGATGGTCCGGTGTTCGTGCCGGAGCCAGTCTCGCCTGATAATATGCCATAATGCAGACCTCTGATCAAGCCTCTCTGAATTTCCTCGATTGCCATCGTGCGAACATTTGCGCTGCCTCCGAAGCCGGTATTGATACCTTTGCGGAGAGTTAGTGTCAATTCCACTGTCATCCAGCATGGAGCCAGTCCTGGAACTATACCGTATAGGACTTCACCATCTTCAATTTTGCCGTAGACTTGTTCTGTGTTCTGACCAACATGCTCAATGACACGTTCGGAGACCTTCACGTGTTGAGCATATCTTCAAGTGTAATTGAAATTAGCTTATTCCATGAGCTGCAGAACGGCAAGGACGGGAAGGTACCTCGCTGTAGCCACCACATTGGCCAAGGTGAGTTCTTTGCCGTCAACGATAACATGCTCACGCTGATCGGACACGCTGTTTCGCAAATCTTGCCAATGTCGCACAAAGATGTCGGTGAATGTACCGGCGCTAGCCATTATTCGCTTCCAAATTACCGACGTGCGCTCACTGTCTGATAAGTACAAGGGAGTAGTTTGGAAAGATCAGATGTGTGGTAATCGGGTGTTTGCACAGCGGCGGAGGATTCAGCCTAACCGATGTCGATCTTGGTAAAATGGGGACCAAGACAAGCGTCGGTGAACAACGCTCCCTGTCATCGCGGGGTGGGCCGCTACGCCACCTGGGTCATGCAGCAGAACCAGGTACGTGCCCAGGTGTACCAGGGTGCATGTACCACCCCAGAACGCCCCGAAATAAACATGTGTTCCAGAACAGGTATGGCTCCGGCGTCTACAACAGCCTTCTTAATACTCTGCTGACTGCAGGAGCCGTCTTGTGAATTGACCAGCACTTCCACCTCACCTTCCACTCGTTCGCGTTGGAAAAGACCTGGAATTGAGTCCCATTATGCATTTCGTTTCGGATCACGCAGCGGTCGCAGTGGTGGTCTCCATCATATGCATCGTTTGCGCGAGCATCACTCTGGCTTTCAGACAATATGCTCAAGGTCTAAGAGGGCAGCCATTTGCCGTTGATGCTTGGTTCTTGGTAGCAGCCTTGGTACGATCGTGGCGTCCATATTTGCGATTGCATCTTACTGACTTGATGCAGGTCGTATCTGCTGGCCTTGTTGGTGTTACAATCTATGGTGCCACCCATGGAGGTCTGGGCTGGCCTGCGAAGATGCTTCTTGGACCTGTTGGTATCAAGTTCCAGAAGGTATGACTGTCACAGAAAGTCTCTCGAAGAGTTGTGTTAACACAATGACCAGATTGTTTACGCCGGTCAAATGCTCTGGGCAGCCGCCATCACGTTGGTGCGCGTCGCTTTGCTCATTTTCTATCGCCGGCTATTCCCACTTCCAAACTTCCTACTCGCCAACAGCATCATGTTGGGCATCTGCGCGTCGTGGTGGATCTCCAACTTCGTCGCAACTTTGTTGACATACAAATGGTCTGCTGCATCCCAAACGAGCATTAACTATCCGGCTTTTCTGCTTTCGAACGCGGTCATCAACATGGTACTGGACATCGCGACTCTGTGCCTTCCTTTGGCCGTCATCCGTACGTTGCACGTAAGTCTGCGGAAGAAATTCATGGTTGGCGGCATTTTCGGCATCGGAATCCTCTGCATTATCGCGAGTATCGTGCGCGTTCACTATTTTCACAAACTGGCAAATACGACGCAAAAAGATCGCTCGTACTCAGGTAAGAAGGACTCCCAGTTTCGAACTCGAAAACGGAACTGACTTGCGATTGCCAGAAACCACCTATTACTGTTTTATCTGGTCCGTTATCGAGCCATGCATTTCGATGATAGCAGCATGCTTGCCAGCTTGCGCACCTCTCATCAACAAGGACACACGCGGGTTCAGCGTTCTGTTCAACAGTTTGATCTCGCTCTTCCAGTCACGCGGCTCTCGCGCAGACTCACCCTCACCGCGGAGCAGCATAATGCATGATGGACAAGCAGAGAATAAAACTACATCGACCCATACATGGAGGATATATGGGGGCTTGGGATCCGATCTCGAATCCAATATCTCGAAAGATGACCAGAGCAGTAAGACCTCAACTAGATCATGATCGTCTACAGCGATGGATTTAGCAGAATCGATCAAATATCCTAGCATTTAGCGAATTCATATGTAACTCAGCGTTTCGTTTCAGTAGGATCTCACGATTGAACTTCTCAGACAGTGTACCTTCCATGTGTGGAAGGTTGGCATAACGCACTTCGCAAGCAAATACCATTGCAAACTCGTCTCAAGTGGATCTGAACACGATGCGTAATTTCTCTACGACTTTATCTTCAACAAGATTAGTCTGGAGAATGTGATTACCAAAATGCACAGGTGCATCCCACATAGGCAGGGGTCGAAAGTTGTATCGGAAATCACATCAGCATGTGGTTAGCACGTGTTCATTTTGAACCCCGAGGCTAGACTTTTTGGGTGATTGGGGAATGTGCTGATATCAGATCGTGTAACGATTGGTGGATGCTAGCTTACTGTGCCGCAGGGTATCATGTGAGTGTGACGGCACATGGTGTGGGGTAGTTGGCTTGATAGGAAGGACAAATCGCAACTACTTTATCCCGTGTACGGACTTTGTTGGACCATGTATCACTGACAGAACGTGCACGGAAACCACTGGTCTATCCTCTGCTGCCGCTTGAGATAGTCGTGCTACCTGCCGATGGCGTGGCTAGCAGGAACATGTTACCGGCATGATCGTTAGTACAGTGGGACGTTCTAGCTGCTACTACTGGTAGCGCTGATTTGATGACGTTGTCTTCTCAATTGTCTCGGAACGCGTGTCGCGCCTGGTAAATGCAACTACCACCAAGGCCTTTTGTGCTCGCTTTTGTGCTGTACCGTTACTCCCTCCTATATGCACAGTCCGTCACGCCTAGAGTATGCGTTTCACAGGACACAATCACCACCTGGGCATCAAAACTACTTTCTTGATGCTTGCAAATGGACGGAGGGAGCCATAGAAACGAAAAAACCGGGGTTGTTTTTCTGTAATCTGCATACCAGGTACCCCACATAATGCCCAACTTCTTCATACTATGTATATACGATGATGTGTATGCTGTTCAACGAGGTGAATATCTTGGCAGCCTCACAGGTAATATGTTCAGCACCGGTGTTTCAGCAACATGGTCAATATCGCTGTTTTATATTACTACTCCATGCAGTTCTTAAGTTTAAAAAATATGAATAGCATTCACGTCGAATGATGGAACGGGTACGCGCACGTGAAAGTGCCGTCGCCAAGCCCGCGGGGTACCACTATTTCGGGTTGTACTAAGAGCCTTAGCAGGACCTCTCGGTCGTAGTACAAGTAAATATCACTAGATTTGCTCGACTTTCTTTACACTAAAACATTACTCTATTTTCAAGATGTCAACAGCAGCTACTACCCACATGTCGCACGAACGCCTACTTCAGCAGACTATTGATGAGCAGGCGTGCTCTCGACCTGATGATTTCTACTACTCGATTCCCAAAGATGACAGCGACCTTTCTCAAGGCTTTGTTGACATATCCTGCAGCAAATTCGCAAATGCTGTGAATCATGCAGCTACGTGGATGGAGTCAGCATTAGGCAAAGCAAGCACCGACTCTTCCAATGTCATAGCGTATCAAGGACCAAACGACCTTCGATATCCAATCCTAGCCTTAGCAGTCGCCAAGGTTGAGAGGCAGGTAGGCTCACACTTCAATGACGGATGGCGTTATGGGTTTGCTGAACGCATACAAGATGCTAGTCCCGTTCCCGCTTGCTCCTCCTCCTGTGAAGCAACATCTTTTGGCCTCTGCCAATTGCCGGTTTCTCCTACATACCGCCCAAGAAACAGAATCAGTCAAGGGACTCGTTCAAGGAAACTCGAAGATTCAATCACTTGCGGTGCCTGAACTCGAGGTCTGGCTAAACGCTGAGCCGATTGATACATTTCCGAGTCCGAAGTCTTGGGACGATGCAAAAGACGAACCATGGCTTATATTCCATACATCCGGTACTACTGGTCTTCCAAAGTTAATCACCTACACGAATCGAATGATGACCACCTTTCGCATCGCTCGAGACTTGCCGGGATCCATAGAAGAGACTCAGCTAGGGATGATTCTCAACCGTCGCTCTTATGCAATAGCACCAATGAGTCACTTCTCAGGCCTATGTGCTGTACTCCAAAGTCCTCCCTTTTTAAATAGCGTAGTCGTTACTGGATCAAGGTTGAAGCCGCCATCTCCACCAGTCATCGCGGACACCATTCAATACAGTAAGGCGCAGGGACTTGTGTCACTACCATTCCTGCTCAGGGCGATGACACGACATCCGGGAAGTTTAGAACTGCTCAAGAGTCTGGATTTTATCCAATGGGTGGGCGCAGCTCTGGACTCAGAAACTGGCAATGCGCTCTCGCAACATGTGAAGCTATGCCCAGCAATGGGTACTACAGAATGCGGGCCATACTTCTTGAAGTCGATCGCCGAACCAGAAGACTGGGCTTATTACTCATTTCAGGACGGCCAAGGAATAAGATTCATTGAGCGAGCCGACAATCTATATGAACTGGTCTTCGAGAAAACCTCGAGCGCTGTGTGGCAGCAGGTGTTCCAAGTCTTCCCTGATCTTGAGAAGTACGAGACGAAGGACTTGTTCCGAAAGCACTCATCTCGAGACGGATTATGGGCATATGTCGGTCGGTCTGATGATGTCGTCGTGCTTTCAAATAGCGCCAACATCAACGCTACCACAGTGGAAGAGAAGTTGATGGCACACCCGAGCATTCAGATGGCACTTGTTGGAGGAAGTGGACGTGAGAATTCATTCGCAATTATCGAGCTCACTCCCGCTGCTAGTGAGGAGCTGAAAGAGAAAGGTTCAGCAGCCATGTTGGAAACGATACTGCCAGCTATTGAAGACGCAAACACTGGACTCTCACCATATACGAGGCTGCGGAAGGAGTTTGTGCTGCTCACTGGCAGGGAAAGAGGCTTAGTCAAGAGTCCGAAGGGTTCAGTCATGAGAGGTCCAACCCAGAAAGTCTTCGCAGCGGATATTGCAGCGCTCTTTGCAACCAAATGATAGAGCAGGATGATGAGCTAGCTGGCGTCATGCCATGTATGAGCTAGAATGAAGCAAAAATCACCGTGCATTGCCATAACAAAAGAAAGATTCAGTCATACTTCATAACTTTTTCTGTTGCTACAAGACTATTCATGAATGTGATGCCCATCCTCATCGTGTGGCCGTTTCTTAGCACCAGGCTTCTGCTGATACGTTTCCCACCTTGTCGTCCAATCTACAAGCTCTTGCCAATTGATGCATTGATGCTCGGTTCCAAAGCCTGTCACACCACCTAGCTCGTCATCTCTGACCTCCAGTGTCAAGTCTGGCTGACATACAAGCACGTTCCTCAACAGATCTATGCAGTGACGAATGTGACGAGGTGAGGCGTGGAAAGGAAGTTCCTTTCCTTCCATACTCTCCCCCGAAGCTGCAATGTCGAGGAGAGCCCAGTAGCCATGGCGCAGTCCGTCCTAGGTAGACCTGAGTCAGCGAATTATACGTTTGAGGTGCAAGGATGCTTAAGACGTACAAGACAATGGAGTTGGTGGAATACTGCAAATGTGGACCGATTTGTCGCGAGATCTGGATGCTTGAAGAAGCCGCCTTGTTCTGGGAAAAGCTCTTTCCATGCCGCATTTGTCGTGGTATTTGGTTTTTCGGTAAATGTGCGGTTGTACTCGAATCGATGCGCATGTGAGGTTACTGTTACAAGGTCAATAATCGCGTCCAAAAGGATTCAACACGGAATTAGGAAACTCACGATTGAGAATATTATTTGAAGTCGGTGAGACGCTTGCTCGTCCGGCTATGAACGATAACGCGGAAACGAGACTGCAAACCAAGATGACGACGCATGTTGTCAGGCATTTCGACTTGTATGTACTGGAGCTGCGATTCTGCACATCGTCGCTGGTATATAATCTTTCATACTTGGTTGCGGGTGATACGCGACTGGGAAAAATTGACAACATCTCTACAGGTGCGTTGTTGTGCTCCAAGAAATTGTGAGGGTTTATGGGCTGGAACTTCCGAGGTACATACCATTCGACTCCGAAAGGTATGCAAGTGCCACAAGTTCTTAAGCCCGGATCGTCTTATTGGCTTGAAAATGAACAAGGTTACACAGCCCATCTTCTCCACAGTTGAGCATAAGGCGAGATGATTGATTCCCGGCGCTAGGCAACTTTTGGCAGGACTCGGGGACTTTGAAGTGTGATGTCACCTATCCCCATGTCTTTGTGCTCGCGTAAGTCACACAGTGCAACATGCCTGCCATAGTTCAGCTGAGTTTAATGTGCCCTGAATCGTGCAAAAAGTGAAACGGGAAACTCCATCGTAACACCTCGCTGAGGCCGATGATAGCGCGTGTAGCGCCGAAAGTGACATCTGACGCATGTCGACCTTGCCTAGAAAACTTGCAATTATCCAAGTGTTCTGTACCTAAATTCATAATTTGCCACAATGTCAAATCGTGTCGCAGAACTAACCGCTAGCATAGCTAAAAACACCGCAGAAGTAAACGATTATCTTGCATCGCACGGCATTGCCCCTCTGTCCTTCGACGCAGATGTTCCCAGGGAGCTACTAGGGGACGCAAGATTCACAGTCCCGCGCGATGCTGCCATTAACGCATGCGCAGAGCTCCAGGATTTACTGGGAGGCTCAACACGCTCAGTGTTCACGAAGAGTGTAAATCTTACAATGGCCTTTGCACCTACGATTCACTAATTGCTACATAACAGACAACCGATCTCGTGAATCTACAGGCCGTTTGTCGCTTCAACATAGCGACATCATTCCCAACCTCCAAGCCCACTGCTACATACACCGAACTATCAGAATCAACAGGTCTCCCCGAGCCCGACTTACGGCGGATAGTCCGGGGTGCTTTAACCAACCATGTCTTCCAGGAGAAAGAGCCCGGCCAGGTATCACATACAGCTGCTTCAAGATTCCTAGCAGGTAGCAGACTGGCACGACAATGGGTCGAGATGTACGCCACCGAAATGCTTCCCGCAGCAGCTCGCATGGTGGATGCCATGGAAAAGTGGCCAGAATCTGGAGAGCCACAGCATGTTGGCTACTCGCTCGCGAACGGGACGTCACAGCACTGCTTCGAATACATGGCCAAAACCCCCGCGCGCGCAGAGAGGTTCAGTGACGCGATGTCGCTGTTCTCTGCTGGACCTGGGTACGGTCCGGAAGGTCTTATCGAGTACTTCGCTGCCAACAACTTGACAGAGGGCACGTTTGTCGACGTTGGAGGCTCGCATGGTGCCTTCAGTATTCCGCTCATCCGCGCATTCCCAAAGCTACGCGGCACCGTGCAGGATCGATCTGAAGTCGTCGAGGTCGCTGCGAAAAGTGCGCCAGAAGATGTTTCTGAGAGGCTCGAGTTCATGGCCCACGACTTCTTCGACGAGCAACCCGTGCCCACAGACGTGTATCTCTTGCGCTGGATCTTACACGACTGGTCAGATCAGTATTGCGTCAAGATCTTGCGTGCACTCGTACCTGCGCTGCGGTCGGGAAGCCGGATCCTCATTCATGAATGGATAGTGCCTGAGCCTCATTCTTCGGCAATACATGAGCAGATATCTTTGCGGTGAGCACACTGCGTGTAATTATCTAGAAACAAGCTGGAAAGATGCTGACTAATTTGCAGTCTGTTTGATCTTTTTATGAGATCTTTGTGCAATGGCAAAGAGCGCGAAGCTCAGGATTGGAGAGCCTTAGTTGCAGAAGCGGATTCTAGATTCCGTATTCGTGCTATCTCCCAATTGCCGACTTGCAAATTGGGTATAATTGACATCGAATGGGTTCCGTAGCAGGATTTGACTGAAGCTCCGGTCGGGTAGATGGGCAATATTTCGAGACTTAATACCTTGTTTCCACAAGTATTGGTGGTGTATCCAGCACAAAGGATGAATGCAAGACGGGACTCAGAAAGCTAGCTCATGGAATATCAAACAGTACTCGAGACTGATTATTGATGAAGAGCATGATTTGCTGTCGATCTACTCGATACATCATGTTTATGGTAATGCACAAGAACGTTCAATGATAACTTCCCTGCTCTACTCCCTCCCCTTCAGCTCCTCCAACCGATCCTTCAATCTCTCCCACCCCTCGCCATCTTCCCAGTTTTCCTTTCCTTTACCCATCACGCTCCTCACGGCGCTCCTCGCCTTGAACTTCCAGTCCTTGGCGACCAGCTCCCCACTCCCCGCAGCAAGGCCCTCAGTCCTCTCCCTCGGTCCTAGTGTCTCGTACGCATCCACAAGGTCAATAGTCTGATCAACCACCGCATTCCACGTGGCTTCGGTTCCAGATTCCCATCGAGGCTGCGATGTCACTGCGCGCCAGGCCTTTTCGTGGCACTCGAGTGCCGACGAAGGACGTTGAGTATGCGTGTACAGAGTGGCGAGGATACTCCAGAGCTTAGGGGAGAAGGTGATGAGAGGCTTGATGTTCTTCTCGATCAGCTCATTTGCCAGTCGCGGCAGTCCAGGCCGTGTGATGTCGAAGTCGTCCTCGGAGCGTACCAGGTCTTTGATGAGCATGTCGAGGATTTCGGCGTCGACGCATTTCTCGCCATCGGTAGCGCCACGCAGTTCGCAGATGTTGCGTTGGGCGCTGACGACGTCGATCCAAGAGGGCGGTTCGGTGGATGCAGCGACGGCGAGTACATTAGACCAGATGCGGTAGCTATCGTGTTTGAGCGTTGCGGCGCGCTTGAAGGCTTTGAGAGCGTCCGTGCGAGGGTGAGTAGTTACTCGGTTCTCTCCACCATCTTCGTCGGTTTTGGCTTTAGGACGCAGGTGGAGCAATGCTGCTGCCATGTTCGACCATGATTCTGCGTCGCGCTCGTCAATCTGTACACAGCGGGAGAAGGCTTCAACCGCCTTCTTGAACTGTTTAAGTTCGAGATGGGCACATCCCAGTGCGAACCAAGCAGGTTGGTACAGCGAGTTGACCTTTAGGGAGAGAGTGTATGCTTCTGCTGCCTTTTCGTAGTCGCGAAGAGCGATGTAGTGCTGACCCAGAGATCTTTGAGCGCGTGCGTAACGATTGCCAGATACTTCCCATGCCTTCTCGTACATGGAGATATCTCTATCAATATCACCAAGGATGCAGTAGAAGCGCGGTGCTTCTGTTGGAGGTGGATCGCGCACTGGGCCTTCCCATATCTCTGACTCGAGATCAGCATCATCGTCATTGCCACTTGTTGCATGGAAAAGCTGCTTTCGCATGACTCTCCGGGCCTTGTCTTCCTTCTCAGTCGCAGCCCAACACAGTGCAGCTTCAGCCCACATTTCCAGTCGCTCATAGATATCGAGTGCAGACCGCAGTCCGCCAATATGCACCCATCTTGCTGCGAGCTCAGCCTCAAGATCCCAGCGTGAGGGTGAGCTGAGTGGGAACACATAACGAAGACGCTCGCTCACTGAAGCAGATTCATCTTCCTTCGCCTGGGGCAGAAACGCAGTGACTTTTTCGTTTGTTTCGGCATCAGTTGTAGCCTCACCAGATGTCTCTGCAACGACTTGATCAACAAGTGCTTGTAGTTGCAGCAGACCACGTTCCATCGTTCTTGACTTGTATCCTTCGATTCGACTTCGCACAAGCAGTGCTTGTGTGTACACCTGCCAATTCGAGCTTCCACCTTCTAGCACTCGGGTTGCATAAGGTACCATCTCTTCTCTGGTAATGCCATCTGCTGGGTTCGTGTTCTTGATGCTCTCTGCCAGCGAAAGTAGGATGACAGAATCTAAAGGATCGAGCAGAGGCTGATCTGCTGGATCCAAATTTGCGAGACTAGCGGGCAGCGAGGAACCGTCCTGAATATCCATTGATGCCGCCTTCTCGGTGAACTGAATTGTTTCATGTAGTGTGTCGTCGTTCAGATCTAGAGCTTTCGGTTTCGAGGTCTCATCCCCATTGCTCTTCGCCTCCGTACCTGCACTCCTCGCTAGCACAAGCAGTTGGCTGGTGTCTTTTTGTTGGAACTTAGTTCGTTTTCCCATCATTCCGGTCAATGCGAATTCAAATTTCCGCTCCTTTGTCGCCTGATCCAGATCCGCCCGTGCCTGCTTATCGAGTCCATGGTGAGTATGAATCGCAGCTCTCTCGAGGAGAAGGCTGGTGTAAAGATCCTTAGACCCGGCTGAGTCTTTCGATTTGACGACAATATCCTCCACAATTTTGAGGTCATCATAGATGGCGGTTTGCAAGCTCGATGCCGGCTCGCTGAGTAGCTTCTGATGCACGAGATTGACTCTCAGCCGTGCCCATGCTGCGAGCTCGATGTTCTTTTGTATGGGCGGACAAATCAGAATAGTCTCAGCCAGACAAAGCAGCTCGATATTTGGCGTAAGCTTATATGGCGCTACACCATCTGTGCTCAGCGATGCTATCAGGTCGGCGCGAGTCTTGTTGAGGGCCTTTGGGTCCTGGGACACGTCTTTCGGTAGTAAGACCTCGGCAGACTTGAAGGATAGCGGTGGGCCCGTGACTGTTGACTGCAAAAATGCATAAAGTGCTGCGACTGCTACCATGAACAGTAGATGTTGCCGATAGGCTGC
Source organism: Phaeosphaeriaceae sp. SRC1lsM3a (assembly GCA_001644525.1). Classification (NCBI taxonomy): domain Eukaryota; kingdom Fungi; phylum Ascomycota; class Dothideomycetes; order Pleosporales; family Phaeosphaeriaceae; species Phaeosphaeriaceae sp. SRC1lsM3a. The sequence goes on along the minus strand of KV441709.1, from coordinate 1,799,513 downwards.
GGTTTCTTTGATCGGTGTGCCCTGCTCTTCACTGCGTTTCGACAATATCAACCCCAAGCGGTGGAATATGTAGTCGCTCCAGAGCTTGAAGTCGTCTTGTTTGACATCTTTGGTCGTGTCATGCTCTTCGTGTCCGAGTAGAACTTGAACATCTGGTTGTTGGAAGACCGCCAAGAAATCGCCTGATTCGGTGGCTTTGAGAACATCCTCCAAAACGATTGCCAGCTCCTCCGGCAGCGAAGTGCGGAAGAAGTTTATTAGTACATCTGCCATGGCGAATCTTGTGGTTGTTCAATATTGCGGGGTTATGGAGAGGTGCCTAATAGTGGGCGATGAGTAACTTGGTGGTGAAAAAAATGGCCTGTGGTGTGCTAACCGCATTGAGACAAGGTCGATCTTACAGACTATTCACGCGAGTATTAAATGTCGTGAAAACACATGTAGTCAAGCATATGAAGAGAGTGTGTCTACTCGAGCCATTCCTTATAATTCCAAGGTTATCACTGTATTACCTATCACCAGGAAAACCAGGCTAGATGGAGCAAAAGAGATTCATTATCGATAGGATACAGCACAAGTAATGGCCTTCCTCACAACACAGCTGACCCAGCAGATCCAAACAGTATAGAGATCCGAGATCACCTCTTCTTACCCGAATCAGAATCGCTACTTGAAGAAGAGCTGGAGCTGCTCACGCCCCTGCTATGGCTGCGGCTGTGGCTCCTGTGCTTCTTCTTCTTCTTGTGTCCGTGGCTGCTGCCATGGCTTTCAGGATACAATCCACCCATGGCTGCAGAGCCTGCGTAGGACGAGCCCGCATACGACGAGCCGTGGTGCGAAGAGCTGTGATGCGATGATCCATGATGCGAGCTGTGGCTACCATGCGACTTGTGCTTCTTATGCTTCTTCTTTTCTTTGTCTTCTTTCCTGTCAGTGCAGTTAGTACGAGGGTCCAAGGTGAACTCGACTGATTCTCTTACTTGTCGCTTAGCATGTTCGCACCGATCGCGCCAGCTACCAGACCACCGATGGTACCCAGGGCGCCGCCACCAAGCTTGTTCCCTAGGAATGCGCCGCCAGCACCTCCGACCAGAGTTGAACCCAGGCCGCGCTCGCCCTCGGCAGGACCTCCAGGCGCTCCGGGCTGACCGTACTGGCCGTGTTGCTGGTCGCCGTAGGCTGGCTGTTGGCCATGTTGGCCATAGCCTTGTTGTTGATGGTCGCCGTATGCGGCCGGCTGCTGACCGTATCCGTGCTGCTGTTGAACTTGCTGCTGGTGCGGATCTTGGTATCCCTGGTGCTGTTGCGCGGGTGGGTAGGGCGAGTGGCTGCGGTTCGGGTCGTGGCCCTGGTCGTACTGGTTCTGAGGCGGGGCATGGTAGCCTTGGGGTTGCTGGTATGCATCTTGTGGTGGGGGGTGGTATGCGCCCTGGTGGGAGTCAGTTGTCGCTCGAGCCTGCGATGCGCCGCGGCAGCGCAGCTATACTGACCTGTCCCTGGGGAGGGTATGGGCTATGCGACGAGCCATATTGGTCGTGCGGCTGGCCGCCGTAGCCCTGGCCTTGCGGGGGGTAGTTTTGGTTGTAGCCCTGGCCCTGCTGCCCGTGTTGCGCGCCATCGTAACCGTAGTTCTGCTGGCCGTGGCCGCCGCCGCCGTAATAGTCGTGACTCGACATGGTGCGCCTGGAGATTTCTGAGGTCGAGGAAGTAGGAGGAGGAGAGCAATGTAGGCTGCAGAGGAAGCTTGGGGCCGAAAGTGAGGGCTTATGTAGAAGGGAGGGGTACGAGGGGCAGTGGTTGGCTAGGATGTGTTTGAACAGAACACGCGCCTCTTATATGAGACACGCCTTGGTCTCGCACTGCTGACTGGAAGCGCCACATGTTACCACGAAAGTCGGTCATGCCCAATCTAGTGACACAGATGGGTCGTGGCGGAGTCGCAACTTGCGCTGCACGTGGAGTGGGTAAGGGCGACCGGTTAGTGGCTGTGCTACCATAGCGCTGACTGCGGGCTCCCCGTCACCGCAACAAAAGACCTATTTCACGTACAAGAAGAGATCGTCATTAAGCATTGGAGTGCGGTCAGAACGCGTGTTCACGACATAGGGCTGTGGCAACGTGATGATACATTGCGACTAGTATGTCCAAGCCTCACCGTACACCGTATTGGCATGTTTGTACTAGTGCTATGGACGACCTCTGATATCCATACTACGAGCCGATACCGTAGTTACATGCGCACAGGGCTATCGGACTGTGAGGACACTGATCGGCTTCGGCAGCACCCTCCATCAAATTGAAGCTCGCTGGCGGAGCGATCAACATTTCCACAGATTCAAACACGAGGAACAATATTGAACAAATGAACTTGATCAGATGGTTGCATCCTCGAATTCGGGTCCAATCTCCAAAACAAGTACTCTCCGACAGTCCCGAGCAGCCAGAGGTCTTTCCCAGGTGCACGTTAAACTTCCGACGATGCTTCATTAGATAGTTCTTGTAGCTCCTTGACGTGACTGACCTACGCAGACGGATAATTTGGACAATGCTGATACAATGATGGCTAATGCGAGACTACCAATAGCCATGACGAGCGCGAATTCATTGTAATAGTGTATAGTAAGTCGTGATGCGACCATCTCACGTCAGTGTTTGCTAACAGAACTGTAGTCAGAAGGGTGCCGGGACGTCTAAGTGAACTCCACTCAAAAGCACCATCGGCATGGTTCTATTTTCAGCTTGAGCCGGTTGTCAAAGCGAGGTACTTGCATGCCAGATTTTCATAATAAATATGCTTTACTCCAGTGTTCAAAAACAGTGTCTATTGAAGCTCGCCAACGTGATAATTGTACACCATGAGAACGTTCACTAGATTCTGTAAGCAAAGCAAAGCACTTTTCACGTTTGTTTTGTTCCACAGTGAAATGCTACACTCCAAGACGACTATCAAGCACCTAAAGAGCAAACTTTGCTCGACGTTGGTTCTTGCGCTCTATCTCACAGATTTCCCTTAGCAGTCGACAACAGCTCGTCAGCCACAACTCAACCACACCCCCATTTCACACCCCTTCTCGCCTATCAGCCGAGTGGTCTTACCTCGAACACGACCAGTATCTTTATGATACACTGCGACTAGCGTGTTCAAGTCTAGCTGTAGAGCATATTGGGAAGTGGTATCTTTCTTATATACTGGAGAGAATTGATGCCATTATTGGTATAAGTTCATCGTCGCATTCGAAGGTAAAATTGCAGCCGCCGATCCGCACTTCCGATGCTAACTTCACTCTTTTGAGCGATCCCGCTGCATCTAATGCCTGCGAAAGAGAAGACGACTTTAAGGAGAAGTGAGCGTCTGAGATGGCGTCTCCTAGAGTCACACGCAGTAAACGCTGTGGATCTTCTGGTCCAACCACTCCGGAAGCTTGCCCACAGCAAGCGTTAGGTCCTTGCTGCCGAACTCGTACTTGTCACCATCGGCAGGGCATCCCTTGTTACTGCCCAAGAGTCAATATCCCGACCCGCTCCACCCGTGATGTACTTACACATGAAATTGGGGAAGCCCTTTTCGACGACCATGCTACGGACTCTCCCATTGAAGTTGCCGAAGATGTTGGAGAGGTCGGTGCACCAGGCGTTGCCTGGAATCATGGCCGAGTCACCCTTACGCTCGGGCTCTGTGAAGATGATGGCACCCTGGCCTTCGGCGGCGGCGCCTACGACCGCCTGTTTGCTCATTAGTATGTTGATAAGAGGAACGTAACATGGAAGGCTGACGGTTGGTAGAGCGGTTACGGCACTCAGGAGAGCGACAACGGTCACGGAGGTCTTCATGATGGGTAGTTCGCTTATCTGAAGAGTAGAAGTAGGTGAGAGAGCAAGCTGGAGTACAGTAGAAAAGCTGGTTGGTGTGGAGTGGAGACAATGAAACGCGATAACGAGGATGATATAGTGAGAGGAAAATCTGGATCTTCGCAGCAAACGAAAGCCGGCCCAGTTCAGGTAAAGTGGTCGTTGTGGTCGTTGTGGTGAAGTGACGTTATTCAGTGAATCATGCTCGGTTCGCGGATTCTTACAGTTACAAGTATCAGCATGCATAGCAGAAAAGCCAGTACCCGCTCGAATTATACAGTCTCTAGCTCCAAAGTCCATAAGGTGGCTGCGATCCACACAAAGAACCATTTTAGACATGGCTTATGTGTTGGACAAAGACGCCCTTGTTTGGTTGCTACGCGTATTAGAGTCTACCCGCGCAATGCTCGCATTTGTTGAGCTGCAGACCCTCCACACTCATCAATTTGGAAACTTGAAGTAGAATTTCGTTCACGATTCTAGATGGCTTGACTGAAACCCGCGACCTGTTGTCGTACAGTTGTCAATTCCTTTGGTCCAGGACGAGGGCAGGCTGGATATGAAGAGAAGCATGGGCGACCTTTCGTTGCTGCTGGACACGGTTATCGGCTCTTTGATGTCATTGTCTTCTATGTCAGCCCGCAACATGAAAGAAGTGTCGTCTGCATCGAATGGTCGTGCGGGCAGACTTCAACGCCAAAACGCGCCATCACGTGAACTTTCCCCACTTTTTCTCAATATGGCCCGTGCCGCTTCTGCCTGATCGCGACTACCATCCTGCTCCACAACAGCAGCACGTTTTGGTGCTGGTGCCAAGCTAGGTATGATGTGCGATATATATTGCTCGTCTGCTGTTGTTGCAGAAGCCGCCCTCTTCTCTCCATCTTCGTGACCATAGCACCTGTGCAGTCCCGCCCGTCTAGATACACAGCATGGTTGAAACAGGCGTTGCAAATGAGAGCATCGCGGATGACGACTTGTGCCCTGTATGTATGCTTGATGATGAAATGCTGAGTCTGCGCGACGCCTGACCTTCGTGTAGATTTGCCAGTTGCTTCTTTTTACGCCTGTCCGCACGCAGTGCAACCATTTACTCTGTGCATCATGTATGGCACAATGGGCGGATGTCTCAACCACAAACCGCATCGAACCTTCGAGCTGGGACGTCGACCTCGAAGACTTGGTGCGGAGGCCTCGGTGCAGCGTGACAATTGTCTCTCCCAGGTGACTCGATCTGAGACACCTGACGGGTGGCTTCACATGCACCCTCTCTGCTATTACATTTTGCTGACTCTCAGCAGTATGTGATATACGAAACTGAGTTGCCTCACACAGATGCTGAAGCACGCACTGACTCTGATCCGCAATCTGCAGTGATCCCAACTATGATCCAACATACGACCTCGAGGCAAACTGCCCAATGTGCAGAACGCAAACAGCTGCTGTGCCAGACCAAGAATTGGCGAAACAACTTGAACTGAAGTACCCGATAGCCTATGCTGAACGTAAAGCTGAAGAAGAGGTCGAACGAGGGTCGCGCATAGGACAAGGTGGCGTAGAGGGCATAATGATCTTGATAGGCAACAAGCACAGGCGGGTTCGAGGTTCCGAGGACGCCAACGAGCATGACTGGACTTTCTTTGTGCGCACGTCGCGGCCTGAGCTTGTCAACCACGTGCGCGTTTACCTTGTGAGTCCATCGTTGTTACGATAAGCCTACGCCTTTTGTCTTACTTTTGGGGGCAGCATCCCACCTTTCGACCTCCCCAGCTTACGCTCCGCAAAGCGCCATACGAAGTTCGGCGTCTCGGATGGGGCACATTCACACTCGAGGCAGAAATTGTGTTGAAGGAGCCATATCAGTGGATCATAGACAGTAGTGGGCCGACGCAACCGGGTCTTGAGCTCACGTGGCCGTTGAGCTTCGAGCGCACAGGCCGGCAAGGTCGAGTTAGAGCCAAAGTCAGGAAGTTGGAGGAACCGCCCGTGGACGGACCGCGCCTTTTACGACCGAGACCTGCGCCCGCAGGCGCTCCGCTTCAGAACGACGATGATGACGACGAAGACGATGATTATGACGAAGGAATGTCTTCGACAAGCGAAGAAGAGGAAGAGGATATCAGCGAATTTACCGAGACATCACTTAGATAGCTGTTGTCTGTGCTTGAAACGCAAGTCTCCCTGACCCGCATGTACGGGCGTACTCTGTCTTCACCACTCGGGACCGCTCAGAATATCATATTAGAAGAGCGATCGCTCGTGGGATTACGCGATACAGCGATTATGCGATTGCGTGCATCGCCTTTCTCAGCTTAGAAGCATGCTGTAAAAAGCAAGGCTTGTGTACTCCAAGCTTATGTGCAGGCTTGGCGACGTGAAGTCATTCGTCCCAGCCATTGCGGCCTCGCAAGACCAAACCATTTCATTCGTCTGCACCTTTTCCTCCACACCCTCTGCCACAGAATCGGGGTAGCCAAGAGATGTCAGCTCCACTGCCTCGGAAACGGTTGCTACAGTCTACCACGAGGCTGACCGCAGACTTCCGTTTCACCACCCAACTACAAGAGGAAATCCGTGACGGTCCGAGCCTATCAGCGATCCTGGATATGATGGAAGGCGAAGCCATAGCCACGTGTGGTCGTTGTCAGTGCGTCTTTGTACGCTTCCTCTAGGCTCACTCTGGCAGGCTCTTCTGCAGATCTGCTTGTACATACCGATGAATTCTAGCTGTCAACACACAACCAGGTAGTCGGGAAAGCAGTCACAGCATGTGGGCGTCCTTATCCTTGTGTTTCCGTGAGCCTGTGTGTCGGGCGAGCCAACACTGCCCATTCTCATTATCGGTGATTGGTACTACTTCCTTGTGCATTCTTGGCATACCTCACGTTGCCTATTTCTGTCTCAATCAGCCTGTGTTGAAAACCATATATTGTCCATGAAGACGAATGCCAAATCGACATCTCCACTGCAGAACTCTCAGCGACACAATCAGGGCATCTTGATCCTTGAAGCAAAATGGACCTATCACGATACTTCAGCACTCGGCGGAAAGTGGAAGCCCAGCACCACCACCACAACCATCACTCGAGTCACTCAAAGGTTCACAAGAAAAAACCGCTAAGGCTCCTCGCCAATCCTATCAACAAAGATGTACGCCAACTCCTGTCGTCCGAGTCGGGGGATATCGAGAAATCGTCCAATGGAAATTCCTCTGATACAACCACACTCGCTGGCGATGGTAAGACAAGTCGCGGTAATGTCATTATCTACAAGCAACATCATGAAGCAAGTACCATAGAGCTTTTCTATGATCTTTTCTTTGTCGCAAATCTGGGTACGCAAGGACGTTGACCTGGCACAGGCGCTCACTGACACTGTTATAGCATACTTCACTGCTGAGCATCAACATACGGATGCACAAGGTACGCCGCATTCTTCAATCTCTTCGAGCGCAAAACTCACTTAAATCTAGCACTTATCGATTATCTCAAACTGTTCACCATAATGTGGTTCACTTGGCTAATCACCACGCTCTTTGACGTTCGCTTCAGCATCGATTGTGTATGGAATCGCTTACACAAAGCCATCCAATTCGGCGTCTTTACTGGCTTTGTCTTTGCGGGCCCCATCTTCGATAGATACAACAACGTCCTCGATCGTTCGGCATTTAAGCACTTTGGCATCGTGCTCATTGTGAGCCGCGCAGCGCTTGCCATACAGTATGCCGTGGTCATGTGGCAAGGCCGCATGTTCCGACAGACACTGTGGCCTTTGGGACTCAGCACATGCGTACATGCTATCGCAGCTTTATTGTATGGTATTACGACTGCAGTTCTTCCTAGAGGCCAGGTAGGGTTAGAGGAACAAGTTGTCTGGTACGTCACTTTGACAGATTCAGAGGGAAATGCTAACAATTTGTGATATAGGGTCGTCATCGGCATTCTCGAAGGTCTTTCGATCTTCCTCATTGCAATCTTCTGGCGTATACTGAGCTTCAAATATACGCATCTTGTGGAACGACTTCAGCTCCTCACGCTCATCATTATCGGCGAGGGTATCATAGGCATGATAAAGAGTGTGGCAAGCATTTTCAAAGAGCAGTCGTCAAATGATGCCACGGAAATCGGGACAGTCGTCGCAGCTGTCGTCCTTCTTGTCAGTACTTCATATCTTGCTTCTCGAACTATACTGACCTTTGATAGTACCTTCTCTACATGCTGCAAGTCTCTATCAAATGACCACATGAATACTGCATACTGACTTCGCATACAGCTACTTTGACCAGCTCTCGAACGATCGCTTTGGAACTGTGCGTCAGCAAATATGGTCACTGCTTCACTATCCTTTACACATGGCGATCTTACTCTGCGTCGAAGGAAATACCTCCCTTATCGTCTGGAACAGCGCTGTCTCAGGACTGAAGTATATCTGGAGTCTAGGACCCGACGACTACTCGGATCCTGGCGCAGGTTTCGATAACACAAGTGACCTCATTAGCAATCTGAACGAAAGCATGTGGCGTATCGATGCCCGCTACAACGGCAGGTACTGGAACGCAACATATCGGTGGCAGACCAACTTTACGGCGATCGAAAACTACACTGCAGAATATGGATTCCGCTCTGACGTATGGAACAACCGCACAGGCAATCTGGTAAAAAGCATGTTCGAGAATGCGCAGGCTTTTGTCTTTGTGGCACATACGGAAACGCTGGCAAAGCTCAACGCTGTGTCTGCCACCGCTGTTGGCCCTCGAGAGCGCCTCGATCGCATTTTCAGTGTCTTCGATACCACTGTGATACAATTCTTCACTGGAGCTGGCGCGGTCCTGTTAGTGTTGGCCGTCATGTACTGGTTCAACAAGCGTCACAAGACCAAGGTTGAGTTCGGCGAGATGATCAACCGCGTTATCGTTGGATTCGGCCTCCTCATCGTTGGTGTCGCAACAGTCATTTCGAACAGAACACCAACTGGTTTCAAGTTCTACGCAAGCCAGTGGATCATTCCCATCGTCGTGTTCTCCTTCGGCATTGGTAAGTCTCCATTACTCTCATGAACACAGCGCATACTAACAAAGCTCAGTTCTCTTACTAGACAACCTTCTCGCCGCCATTTCAAACCACACAAAACGACACCACTCCCACCGACACAACAACTCCTGGAACTCATCAACTGCGCATTCAGATAGCGATAACGACAATCTGATCCCGATCGCGAAACACAATACACACTCATCTCAGTCACTCCCTGGTTCCGCACCACTGAGCAGGGTGCAGACAGCGTACATGCCATTCAACCACTCTCCCCATCAGGGGAGTCATACGCACACGTCATCGAAAGTAAGCTTCACCACCCCGCCGCATAAACACGTGCGGAAACCGGACAGCGGCTCAACGCTGAGGGAAAATGCGGAAGAGGAGAGGAGACAGGAAGAGAGATTCTCGTATCAGCACACGCCTGTTGAGAACGGGTCTCATGGATTAGGGATATCACAGGATGCGCACATGAGGGGTGCTGCAGAGGGCCGGTCAGATGATGATGAGCATCAGCCACCAACGGCGCGGAGGGTTTAAGATGTTGCAATGGCCATGGGCGCATGTTTGCTTTTCAACTCGCGATTCATTATTCTGCGAGATATTTTCTTTTGTTCAGCATTTTAGATTGATGATTGCATATAGATTCATACGTTGGCGTAGCGATAGACTAGACCATAGACTGCATGCTGGAAGCCCTGGTTGGCGAACAGGAGTACGAAGGAGATGCAGAAACTGCATTTCACATCGTAATGAAAGGCATTATAGATCATGTACAAACAACTCAGTTCCGTAAATTATTGCTCGAAAAGCTGCTCGTGGCGACCATTCATGATTCCATGTTGAGTTCTTGAGTCTTTTTTCTACTCGTCTTTGTAGGTGGCCTTCTTCGGCTAGCGCGAAATTGAGCGGGGCTGGCACGCGTCGTTGCTGCACGCTTCGCGACGAACATCGTCAGGGTTTGAGGAGCGACAAGCTTTGCCGTACAACATTCGCGATCGCTACGCATATTATTAGACGTCAAATATTTGTCGGTCGATATGGCATAATACTGTTAAAGAGTTGGAATTAGGTTCTCACCGCTGGCTGTTGGAGTAGAGCCCGTACTTCATTTCTGCGCTCTGCCAACCAATAGAGGACACCACTCTCCGTGGACAGGTCAAGAACGCGAGAACCTTGACATATCAAGCTCTTATTCTATCTGAGCTATTCGTTGGGGCAAAGACTACTTCCATTCATTGGTGTTGAAGCAAAGCAAGATCATCGCCTGCTTCAGGAGCTCCCACGAAGCACCTACACCACTTCACATACCGGCCCCAAAATTGGATCTCAGGAGTCACGAACAGGGCACTTGGCTACAGCAACAAAGAAAGTTGAGACTGTCACGCAATCAATACAAGAATCTCAAATCGCTTCCTCAAAGACACGACAAAATCATCACATCACGCCCAATCTATACTTGGCCCATCCATAGAACTATCGCATCCACCTCCATCCTAGTTCTTCAAACCCTCCAAAATGTCGACACCGTCCACCATCCCAGCCCGCCTCTTCCTCACCATCATCAAATTCACCGCCCTCACCGCCTCCATGTACTTCATCCCCACCTTCATGCACTCCATCGTACGCTCCCTTGACGACGTCTACGAACTCCTCGGCCGGCGCGCGCAAACGACCGAGGTGTCATGGTTGGGACTAGGGATCGCGACGGTGGTGTTGGCGGCGTGGCATGTGTGGTTGGGGCGGATGAGCTATGTCGCGGTTGGGAGGGGCAAGGGATGGGGAAAGGTGTTGGGAAGGATCGTGTTGCCTGTGGCGATTGGGGCGATGGGTTTGGGATTCGGATATGCGATATGGGAGAGGGCGTTGTGGAGACGGGAGGATGGAAGGAGGGTGGGTAGGGAGTTGTAGATTTTGGTTTGATAGAGGCATCTTGTTATTGCTATCATGTTAATTCGAGCGAGTTGTGTTGTTGCACTTGTAACAGTTAGATCTTCTTGATCAATCACGTAGCTTCATTGCTCAATCGGACAGCAAAGGTTGTCGAAGCCGACGTGCACGTTTCGGAGTCTGGATACTTCGATGGAGACTACAGGATGAGCAAACAACGCGCAACGGCAGGATAGGAAACACAATCCCTTCAACACGGTAATCCGCCGTTCTATCTCCAACACCAAAATCGACATCTTTCCTTTCTCCTCCCTGCTCCCTCCCTCCCGTACCAGCAAATCCCGCACCTACCTAGACGTGAATCCTTCACGCCCAGCCCCGTCCCAAACAAGCTAAAAAGTGCCGCAAAATGATTGAACCCTCGGAGTATCCGCACACACCACCAGCACCGTGCGCCCAGCCCGCGCAGCGGCGCAGCCACGCAAACCCTAGTCATGTCAGCAGCGAGCCGCGAGCCCCCATCAATCAGCCGCAACCGACTTTACCCATGCGCAAAAACTACGTCAGCCCAGCCTCGGCCTGCAAGAGGCTTGCAGGTACCGACTGATTGGTTCGGCTCGTCGCATCAGGCGCTGCTGCACTCGGTCCGATTAGATCTCGCACATGGGTAAATGTATGGATGCATGTGGGCTGACTGGCTGTGTGGAGGTGGAGGCATACAATGCGCAAAGTTGCAGCTGCGGCTGCGCCGAAGTTTGGCCATGTGATGTGATGGGTGTGGAGTTGGGTTATTAGTGTACACCGGTGTACTGTGTTATGGGGTCTTTCTGATCATTGGACTGTTGCCACGGTAGACTAGCTTGGGGAGCGGAGATGAGATGGGAATGTGGATTTAGGTTGCACTCGTAGATGTGGACTGTGAAGTCGTGAGAGGCTCAAAAATTGTGGGTAAGTCGCGTGTGGAGACAGGGAGAATTGGCGGAGGTGGCCGCGCGTGGTATTCTGTGTCGACGTTTTGGTCATATAAATGCGTGAATTATGTATGGGAATTTGTCGCGTAAGCGCAAAGGATTTATTGAGACTCGGCATGTGAAGCCGTACTTGTCTTCTGTGAAAAGATTTTTGTTGCTTGGGAAACTTGGCTGCTTGGTGTGCTTGACGCGTGCCATGAGAAAGATCAACAGGGACTGTAGAACCCTGAGCTTTTGCAATCCCGCGGCTGCGCACTGCCGTTGTCACCGTAATGCTGAGGTTTGATGAACCAAGACACAATATAACTCGTGTTTATGCGACGGATGATGATCATTCTGGGACGACCGGAAGGAGATTTGATCGTCCAAAAATGTTGTGTGATGTTCGGTGTTGCTCGCCTGAGCTTCTTCAAGCCAAGTTGGTAATCTCGAGGTATACCGCCATGCATGGACGAGACTGGGTCGTAATCGCTGTGGTAATGCACGTACCGTGCTTGGTACTGTGAATAATCTTGTGTTCTCACATCAATTCCTGAGACGCATCGGCCGTAATACCTGTTTGGAGTTCGTGAACCCAATGTTGTCTTCCACGCTCCATCACTCCTTCACCACCGACGTAATAATCGCGTGAGAGAGTCGACAATTCATTTCCCGCTCAACATCATATCTTCCCGACGGAAAATTCGTGGGAATAGGCATAAGATAGCTGATAGGGGTTGGCTTTCCACTAGTCCGTATCCTGCAAGCAGATCCCGTGATGTGGCTCTTTCACTATCTCCCTTGCCGTTGTTCATGTTTCCAAGAACGCGGAGCCGCAACGGAGCCGCACACTTGTCGATACATTGGCGTCAAGCCACAAACCTCAAACATGGGCTCGGGGGGACGAAAGTGCGGGGAAGGCGGCGCGTTGCTTGTAGGGCCGGCTGTGGTAGATCTGGAACACCTAGCTCATTGTCGTGGGCAAACAGATCACGTATGAGAGTGAGCGACCTGGATGCGGGGGGAAATGCAAGCGCATTACCCAGACGAAGCCCTGATTAGATGGGCTGCCATTTTCATGCTGTCGCAGTTTCTCGTCCTTGCGTGTTGAAGCGACTCGGCGCAGGCACCAAGATCTGACATGGCCGGATTCCTTGGTCGCTTCGGGATGTCCTGAGCGAGGCTGTTACCGAATATAGGAAACGGTACTATGCGAACCTTGATCGATAATTATGGGTGTCTCAAGGCTTCCAGTCAATTATCTTCTTGGTCTTGGCGTGAGGTGACGAAGAAGGCACACTACCGTGTGGCATAGTTGCCTTGGTCGTGTCTTTCACGTCTTGGCTTGACCTTCTTGAAACTCTCCGCAGTGAGGCTCGGCAATTTGTGCCTGGCAATCTATGCTCCAGTAATATCCTGCAGCACTGTGGCAGTAGGATCCAGACTGATTGCTCCATGCAAAATACCTTGACCCTTAACGGCTTCTCAAGCAAACAATGCTGCAAGGGCTGTGAATGAGGTGACCAGCCTCATGGCGTAAGGACGGAAATGTTTACGGTTAGAGGTGAATAGAGAGAGCCACACTTCCACCCAGATGAACGACCGTAGTGCTCTGCATTCTGGTCTGCATTTCAATTTGCGTGATCTGAATTGTCGCTTTGGGATATCGGCATCTTGCGCGTGCGCGAAAAGTAAATGGATCTTGATGCGGGTCCATAGCTCTGTAAGGGCCATGAAAGTGATATGTTCCTTTATGGAGCGAACTGAAGACATTCCTTTCCTGTTATTAAAACACCGCTGCTCGTTGCGTGCGCTGCTATTTGGAGAAAGTGCAGGTACCAAATGTGTCGTTTTGGAACAGAGTAGTCGCATGAGGGTGGTGGTGTCGCTTGGTGGGTTTGCACTGGCCATCTTTACGAACTCGAAATTCACCTGTAAAGATCATTTTGAACGAAAGGGGTATTGATTCAGGCCGATTCTAAGACCTGGCTGATGGTAAATGAATCTAATCAAACCATTGCAGTTCGTGTCGATAATGCGAGCTTCCGCACGCAGTGCCCATAGATATCAATCCATGTGGCTTTAGACTGCGCGCTTGTCCGTTGGGACATTGCGCTTCAAGCCAATAAGCTGCAGCATTTCGGTCCTACGTTCCAGTCAGTAAAACGTCGCATATAGAGGAAGGGAGAGGCAGGCGCACCAGAAGCCCAATGGAGGTGTAATAAACGATGCCTCGTAGGCGTCAATCAGGGGAGCGTCCCAGACAAGGTCGACCTCGTGAGGCTTACGCCAATGGGTCCTCTTGAGCACCTTCCAGAAAACGAAGAAGATAGGAGCGAGGATAACCATGGTGTAGTAAGTGACGAATCCTTCAGCAGTAAAGTTGCCAGGCTTGAATGTAGAGTAGCCGTACACGAAGACGACCACGATCTCGAAGCAGAGAGCGATCCAGGTGCCGTATGGCTGGAAATAACCGCAGTATGGCAGCGTCTTGCGGTCAAGACCTTGCACCTTGCAAGCCTTGTAGAAGCGGAGGTAGGTGATGCACATGACGATGTAGTTGATAACACCTCCAGCGGTGATGATGTTGGTGAGGTATGTCAAAACCTTGGCGGCAGAGTCGGACAAGTTCAAGAAGGACAAGAACGGGAAGACCATGACGATGAGGAAGCAGTAGATCGGAACTCCGTTCTTGGTGCACTTGCGCAGGAACTTGGGGGCACGGCCCTCAATGGCGAGCGAGTACAAGCTTCGAGTGGCACAATAGGTGTAGGTGTTACCAGCCGAAAAGATACTTGTGATCAACAGCGCGTTGACGAGATCGGGTAGACCATTGATCTTGAGGTTCGTCATGGCAATGACGTATGGCGACGCAGCAGCAGAGCTCTCGCCAGCTTTGAGGACCTCGAGGAGAGTGGGGTCGTTGTAAGCGCAAACGATACCAACGCAGAGCGCGCCAAGGATGAAGAAAGCACCGAAACGGAAGTAGACCGTCTTGTAAGCGGCCTTGATGTAGACACGAGGGCGCTTGGCCTCACCTGCGACCATGGAAATGTACTCAGGACCAACGACGCAGAAGGAGGCGGCCCACAGAGAACCGAGAAAGCCCTCGAAGCGTCCAAGGTCGCCGTTACCGTGGGAGTTGAAAACGCCAGGATTCTTCCAATAGCGGAATCCGTACGCATCCTTCTTGGGGTTTCCACCGACCATAGTGATGAAGGTGAAACAGTAGAGGATCAGGATCAGAAGCACCTTTCCGCCAGACAGCCAGAACTCGGCTTCACCGTATGCTTGAACAGCGAGGACATTACAGGCACTGCGTTTATTAGCTCTTCTGCATGCAGCACATGGATATATGACGAAAGTGAGTCTTACGCGTAGAGAACAATGACGGCGGCACAGACAGCGGCAACAGGAATATCGTCTCGCCAATATCTCAAGACGATATTCAGAGCGGTGATTTCAAATGGAATCAGCAAAGCTTCGTAGAGGAAGAAGTTCCAGCCAGCCATAAAACCAAAAGCATCGTCGACCCAGTGACCAGCCATTCGAATAAAGCCTCCAGAGACGGGCATGAAAGTGGCCATTTCGGCCATGGCGTTGTTCACGAGAGCGATGATACAGCAGTAACCAGAATAGGCGATGAGCATGCCTAGGGGACCACCTTGGTTGAGAGCGCCGCCAACACTTACGAACAGCGCCGTACCAATGGAACCGCCAATGGCGATGAGTTGAATCTGACGATTTCCAAGATGACGCTGTAGGTCGTCGGCATTGTCGGTCATGGTTCCCTGCTGGACATCATGGTCGCTGGGGTAGGCCTCGCGGACGAACTCGCCCGAGTACTTCTTCTCCACGGCCATGCTTGCAAAGGGATTTGTCGCTCAGGCAGTCGGTTGGTGTCGCAGTGGCAAAAGGGAGTGTCGCTTGGAGCTTTGTCGCTTGAGGTACAGGCAAATGTTGCTTGGGAGTCGAGTGGCGCACAGGAGTCGACTGTTAGTTGCGTGGGGGTGGAGTGAGAGCCGCAGCTGCGAAAGAGAACGTCACACCGCAGGCAGTGGACGTGAAGGTGGGCGGAGGAGCTGTGTGAATTGGAAGGAAGCCCTTATCAAGCCGGCCTACGGAGGGTGAATGGCACAGACTTTATACAGCAAGCGAGCGCGGGACATTGTCCAGAGCCCTGCTGGTGGCTCGGGCAGTGGTGAGCGTGCTATGCGACTAGGCGCTGGGAGGGGAATGGCGCACTTCTGGGCAGCCGGACTTGGCTAACGGCTTGAAGTCTAGCAAGCGTGACCGTGGCGCTGGGCATTGGATCGCCGGGAGACGGCACAGAGTTTTCACCACACACCCCGGCCGCACCATTGCGCCTGCGACCCCGCGCGTTGGCCTGTCGCGTGCAATTCACTCCATTCACCTCTCCGCTAGCCTTGGAGGCGGCGGCTTTAGTCACCGCGCCTGGGCGACGGTTTGCCTCACAGAGCAAAGCGCGCTTGCCCGTGATAGCGACGAGCGCCCTGGCCAGGAACCGATCCCAGGCGGACATGGGCCCAGCCCTCGCATGTCCATGGACATGTTAGGAAACGTAATCCAGTCTGGCGGGTGTTGGAGTCCTCCGCCTCGTGCCAGTGGAGGTGCAGCTTCACACCGGTGCAGTCGCAGGCCTGTTCTCGTGCCATTGCGACGCAAGCGAGCCATTTGTCACAGGCCAGCATCTCGCAGAATCTGGGGGATCGAGCGAGGCTTTGCTTTTGGCTGCGGCGCAACGCCAAACCGCAAGCCTTTCGCATCTTTTGTTGGAAAGAGGTCGCCTGATGCCGTCCTGAGCGCTGTGTGCCTGATGGGTCTTGAGTGCGCGACTTGATGTCCACTATTGATAAGACGAGAACGCCTCAGCAACTGTTGAGCTGCTCTGCTCTGATAGTGGCACTGCACACGGTCGTTGCAGGCCCTGGGTCGATGCACAAATGGGATGACGGCATCGAGCGTTTGCTGATGGTGCTGATAGCCGCGTCTCGTGGAAGCCGACGCGCCAAGCAGTGCGGGCTCTAGGGTCCCTGTTCGTTCGTGAGGTCCGTGGGCTTTGTTTAAACACCGCAGTCCGTATCAATTGCCTTGGTTATGGAAGTATCTCGCGGCCGATGCTCCAGGTGAAACATGCCGCCGATCTGCCTGGCCTGCCTGTCTGCACCACCTACGAGGGCCGCCAGGGCAGACCGCGCCCTGCATGCGATGCGATGCGTTGCAGTATTGTGTACTTGGGCCTCAAGGCTGCGTCGAGGCTATCCCATGCGCCACCCTCTGCCTGGTTAGCGCACATGCTCTAGAAAAGAGGCAGTCGCAACCGCAACATGGAGTGATGCAGATGCGCTGACCTCAGCCCTTGGTCCATACTTGTCGCCTATTTGCTGGTATGAGAGAAGATTCGAATCATTGCGTAGGTCCCTGCATCTTGGCCATGAGCAAAAAGCAATGTGTTGAGAATCGGCACGAGGCACCTGGCTTCTAGAAGGTACCTGCTTCGTGCTTGATGAGGAACCGGAGAAGTGTCGCGCAAAGTGTGCGAGGCTGGTCGAGTCGTGTCTTCTATATGTTTGCAATCGGGTGGTGATCCGCTGTGACTTAATGCCAGATCGGATGCCTGGCCGACACTTGGGTCTGGGCACCCTCAAAGAAGTCATGTGTATATTCGACAATATCCAGTACAACAAAGTTATCATTATGCTTCTCTGATTGTCGTGAAGTAACTCTTCAGATTGGCGTTGCGTAGCCCTTCGATGTGCGGTCCCATACCCCGTGAAAACCCTCACAGCTGGGTGCACGTGACAAGCGCGAAGCCCAAAGTTACATCCGTGCATGTACGCAAGGAACCTCGTTCTACTCGTGCATGTGCCTCGCCATCACCATCGGACCATCGCGCTCACTTCCGTTCTCTACGCTTATCTGCTCGCAAAGCATCCAGAGCCACACGGTGTAGCCATTCGCTAAGCCCTACATGCTCCCGGCTTCTAGGTCCCCATGGCCGCCACACCCTTTCTTGCGCTAACGGTCATGCCATGCACCTTGCACTTCTCCGCATGTGCGGCTCAGCTCTGATAACATGTCTAGGATTGGATGCAAAATACGACACCTCCATGGAAGCATCGGATGCGGATTCGCCCCGTCATAGGCTGGTAATCGTTGGCTAGATTCGGACACATCATCCAGCGCGAATCGCATCAGTGAATCCAATCGCTGCGGTGGGGTGAAATGATCGAACGATTTGCAATGCTTTTGATGTGGCGAGTTATGCTGATCTAGTTGATCATGCGATACCAGAGAGATGTTCGCCTTTGTCCAGAGCCCGCCGTATCAGACGCGCAAGAGCAATGGTTGATCTGCGGCGCGAACTTTGGCAATCGTAAATGTGATCTAGAAGACCTCCCGACACTGTGGTCTCAGTGACTAGATCTGCCACTTAACCGCTAAATGCGATAGCTCAGCGCGACAGATCTCGCACTGTCGATCATCCGCCAAACATGGGACGGAAGTACTGCCGGATAGCTGCAGCAGTGTTGTGTCAACAGATAGCGCGGCAAGCATGCTGTGATACCTCAGATCAACGACGATGCAGTGAGTTTCTTCATATCCGAATCGGCAGCGTCTTATAGAGCAGAGAGTCATCATGAGTCCTGACGCAGCGCCGGGAATACGGTCAAATGGCTAGCAGCATGCTCTATCAGCAGTAAGCGGCCTCACCACATAATCACAAGTAAGAAGAGTATCGGAACAAACATCTACTGCGAGGGACCTTCTTATGAAAACTGACATTCCTGCGTAGGTCAATCCTGGGACCCAACATCCATCGCGCATCATGTCGTTGCGGGTCGACGAGAAGTCTATCAGAAACCGATCAGTTGCTCCATTGCAGTAATGCGCATTCTCCATCATCCAGCTCGCTTCTACCATAGTAAGAAGTCGCGCAAGGCTCGAAGTGTGGTCGTGACTGCAGCGCCCCACCTGTACCTACCCCGCGTGATACACTACAACCGAAAGAAGCCGGTTCAGAAGTGAGCATGGCCTTGCAACGACCACCAGTTCAGCTGATGGAATGCAGCCGTAGCGCGTGGTGCTAACAAGCAACCGGCAACAGCGGGCGCATTCACAGACGCGCGGTTTCACTGACACGTTCTTACTTTCTTTCCTGGCTCCTACATCGTCGCGATTTTCAATTCACTTGGTTCCAAGGGTGCATAATCAAGAGAAGGGTTTGGATTTTATCGTTCTGAAAACCTCCATTAAGCGCTCTATAACCTGTTCAAGTCGTGAGTTCGGTCACTACGTCGGTTAGGAGCCTTCCTTTTCTACATGGACTAGGAGACTTAAGCAAGATTACGCTCATATCACATATCTCTTTACAAAACAACATGTGTCGCTGGTTCGCATACATCTCCCCTATCGAGCCTTGCCTGCTGTCCGATGTTCTTATCACACCTGCGAACAGCATCAGCAAGCAATGCTCTGAGCACTACCTCCCTAAGCTGCTACCGCACGACAAGGACAGAGATCTTGATCACTCCTCGGACGAGCTTCTCCGTATGCGAAACTCATTGTTAAACATGGATGGCTTGGGCGTTGCTTGTATGTTATAAACCTTGTGAACATAGGTCCCCGTTCATGGTGAAGGCTTGTCGGTGGCACTTTCATACATATTTGTCCCCGATACGTAGTGCTTATCAACGTCCAGCTGCTCCAAATTGTAATGAAATCATGCTCAGTATCACATATAGGGTACACTAAAGCAAACGCCTCCTACGTTAAGCGCGTCATGGGGCCTCGTCCGGCACTTTACAAGTCTCAAAGTCCACCGATCAATGACTTCAACTTCAAGTCCTTATGCGAAAACACCGAGACACAATGTGTCTTCGCCCATATCCGGGCCAGCAGTGGAAGCGTCGTCACACAAGTAAACTCGCATCCCTTCGTCTTCGGCCGCCACATCTTCATGCACAACGGCGTCATCTCCAACTTCTCCTCCATTCGGCGC
This sequence comes from Phaeosphaeriaceae sp. SRC1lsM3a, assembly GCA_001644525.1. Lineage (NCBI taxonomy): Eukaryota > Fungi > Ascomycota > Dothideomycetes > Pleosporales > Phaeosphaeriaceae > Phaeosphaeriaceae sp. SRC1lsM3a. The sequence goes on along the minus strand of KV441709.1, from coordinate 1,779,768 downwards.
AATCTCACCTCCCTCCTCTCCTTCGACACCTACTGCAACATCTTCGGTTCCACTGATACTGAACACGCGGCTGCGCTCTACATGACCAACCTAACGCATCACGGCGACAAGACCAGCTGGAACCGCTCCTACCCACTGAACGAAATGCTCGCTGCCCTCCGCAAGACGGTCATCCAAATCCTGCAGCTCCAACACACCACACTCGCCGCAGCAAACACGCCCAACTCGCTCAACTTCTGCACCACAGACGGCACCAAACTCGTCGCTATCCGCTTCCGCAACCATGCTACCCAACAGCCGCCCAGCCTGTACTGGTCCAGCTCCGCGGGCCGCACGCTCAATACAAAGTACCCCGGGCATCCCGATAGTAAGGATATCGTGAACGTGGAGGCGACGCTGGGAGAGGAGACGAGGATGGGGAAGCATACGATTGTAGCGTCGGAGCCGACGACGTTTGATGAGAAGGAGTGGCATTTGATTGAGAGGAATTGTGCGCTGTTGGTGGATGAGGATGGGGTGCAGAAGGTGGTGGAGGTGGAGTATGATGGGGGTTTGGATGCGAGGGATCCCAGGTTTGATGGGGTGGAGGGGGAGGGGTGAGGGAAGTATGTAGAGTTGCTGGTATTGAGGGCGATGGGAAGCGAAGGTTCGTAGAGGACGTATAACGATAATTTTTTTAGATTAGAAGCACACATTCAGGCTCATTTCAAAGACGAAGTGCGGACAACGTTCTTCACAATCGCCAAATGCCGACGACATTCTGCCGTTGGGTCTAGCCAAGTGGAGCGTGGTGTGAAATATCCAGAGGTACTATGTGAGGTCTGGGCAGACAGCTGACGGGCGTGCGATATTGCCTATATGCTGACATCTACGAACAGGAAAGTGGGCATCAGAGTAGTTCTTGGTCAAGGATATTCTATAATCATATCAAGTCTAGGGAAAGATATAAAATCCTTAACCGATATTAGCACCGAAAACCCACCACTCCCTTATCCAATCGACTTCATCCCATCTAAGTATCTTACACGCCCCATTATAAAATGTCTCACCTCAAACCTCCTCCACTCCGATCCAGCACACCCAATCCCTCAAACGTCGCCCCACTGCCCTTACGCCCCGACTCTGGCATGCCTAGACCCATCTTCTCCTTCATGCCAAACTGCCTCTCTACCTCCTTGATCCTCGCCTCTTCCGCCTCCCTCCTAGACTCCTCTAGATACCTCCTCCGCTCATTCCGCGCCTTTTCCTGCAACTCGCCAAACGGATCGAAGCGCTCGCTCTCCGGATTGCGGAACGGGTTTTTGACCCAGCTCCCACGATCCGTAAGGGTAGTTGAGCGCGGGCGACCAGCGAGGACATCGTAGGCTTTGTTGAGCGGCGGGTCAGCGAAGGGGTTGGGAGTTGGCTGTGGAGGTGCGACAGGGAAGCGGGACTTGTTGCGATCTGTGGAGACGGTTTCGGGACGTTGATATGCGGCTGCTCCGAAGAGTGAGTCGCTGCGATCGGTGGAGCGGGTGAGATGCGAGCCGCCTCCCGCAGTAGCAAAGAAGGGAGGGTCGAGAGCTACGTGAGCCGTCTCAGGCGCGTGCAGAGAACCGGTGTTGTTGGGGTTGAAAGCATCGTCGGCAAGGCGTTGGCCGTATTGGTTTTGCCGACGCCTGCGGCGCTTGATGCATAAACCTGCTGCGATAAGGATAGCGATGGCACCTATGTGATGTTAGCCGAGGGTTCAAGCGTAGAGAACGGGATGTTGTACCAATTATGCTGAGCGTGATGGCGGCTGCTACTCCACCCTTGCTAATCATCGTCTTCTCTTCCTGGGGCGCAGCTTTCTGAGGAGCAGCTTCCGATCCAGTAGTTTCTGATTGCGCAGGCACTGGTGGTAGGCTGTCCGACGGAGTTGATGAACCAGCGATGGATGTGGGTAGCGCTACTGGGATTGTTGAAGAAGCACCCAAAGAAGCTGTGGCGATAGGGGCATTGGGAGGACGGAACGATGAGCTGACGAATATCACGTCGGTCGATGAGCTTGTCGTCGATGGCCGAGTGATGAATGTCGATGAAGCGGGGTCGCCTGAAGATGCTGCATCGGTGACCTGCGGAGCGGCACCAAGATTGCCTTGGGATGAGAAACTGATTGTGAAGGGCGGTGCCTGTGCAGAGCCAGTCTGAGAAGCAATGCTCGCCACCGCTGACGTTATGCTGGTACTATTGTCACCTGATGGCGAGGGTAACGTCCCTTGTTCAGTGAGGGGTGCACCACTCTCGGCTGGCGAAGGTGGCTCATTTTCATCTTCCGAATCTGAATCTGAATCAGACGATTCGCTTCCTGAACTATCTGGCGAATCAGGGCTCTCTGGGCCCTCTGCCTCTTCCCCTTCTGCCTCCTCTTCCTCTGGCTCCTCTGCTTCTGGCGCCTCTGCTTCCGGGGCCTCTGCTTCCGGGGCCTCTGTTGCTGCTGGTACGGGAGTACTGCTTGCGACGGCGACTTGTCGACGGACCTGTCTTGGGACGATCTTCACAGGCGATGGTCGCCGGAGCTGGTATCGAGCCATGTCGGACTGTGTTGTGTATCAAAAGGACAATAGAAATCGCACACCAACCCTAAACACTGGATCCTAAGGAAAGAAAGGTCGCCAGGACTGTTGTCAAAGAGTGGATCCGGTCAACGGAGGAGAGAAAGTATGGCCTGACCTTTTGCGAAAGTATTAGTGACCAAGGAGGCGAAGACGAAGGGACTGAGAGTACGGGAATGCCAATACTTTGAGTCGAGGCGGATTGCCGCCTGGGGCAGACGTCTCGAGCATGAATTGTCTCCAAATGGTGGTAATGTGGGTCTAGTCACAATTAAGCTCCGGGTATACTGTAATTTGATGGCCATCATTGAAACGGGGTCGAATCTGCATTGAGACTAGATCTGCGTCGCTGGTACTGAGGCTCAAGAACAATTGAATTGCCCGACGTGCGATCGACACAAGCACGCGACAGTGATTCAAGCAGTCGAAGTATGCTAAGAACTTCATCTCAAGGATGTTCCACTTGTCGAACGTTGATGGTTGGTCGTGGCAGGAGATCTGAGACGCCTTGGCGGTTTTGACGGCCGCAGTTGCAGCACAACGCGCTTCAGGTCATGGGCGGGTAACATTGTGCCAAGGACACATAATAGCATCAGAGCCGCCTGTTTTCATGGTCACTCAGTTTCGCATGTAGTCTACCGAAGCACCGTCATGGTGATAGTTGCTTCTGCCGACCGCGTAAGAGAATGACAGCGGGCACCGAGGAGAATACCAAGGTTGGACGAAGATGCTTGTGTCAGTTTGCATCGTGGGAAAGCAACAAGAGTGCTCTTCCGGGTCGCCATGGCGATAAAGCAATTGAATTCCTCTGATCCATGGTTGTGGTGATGCAAATGTCGCGTCAGGTTCGTGATGGGCTTCGGGAACTCGACACCGAATGACATAAGCAGATACCGCATGACTTCCACCACGGCATGTCCTGCTCCCGCATAGATACATGTCAACTTCTGAAGACCATTCCAAATTGATAATCAATCATCTAGTACGTACGTCATCCACAAGAAACAATTTGTTGGGTACCGAACATCGTCGAAACTACCATCCGACAGGCACAGCGAGCCAAGACCCGTACAGTGTTAAAATGATTGCAGATCTATTCAACAGTGCACACACATGTGCAAAGTCAATTTGTGTTTGATGTTTGCAATTGCAAAACAAAAATCATTCCATTGTTTCCGAGGTCATTACAATAATGTAGCGATAGTATAATACATGTCAAGAAATTGCATCCTGGCTTTTGATGGGCTCAACCCTTACGTCGGTATGCTACGATCCAGACTCTGTCCAAGGCACATCTCGTAGTAGACACCTCGCTTAGACAACAACTCCTGGTGCGTACCACTTTCGACAATTTTTCCTCTGGCAAACACCATGATCATGTCAGCTCCCTTGATCGTACTAAGCCGATGAGCCACAGCGACGGTAGTCCTGCCACTTTGAGCCTTCTCGAGTGCAGCCTGAACAACCCTTTCGGACTCGGTATCAAGTGCCGATGTGGCCTCGTCTAGGAGAAGTAACCGCGGCTCTCTAATCAAGGCTCTTGCGATAGCGATCCTTTGACGCTGCCCACCGGAGAGTTGTGTGCCCCTGCTTCCACACATGGTTGCGAATCCTTCTGGTAGCGAAGCGACAAAGTCTTGAATGTTGCTCTGTCTAGCAGCCGCCTCGATCTGGGCATCAGTAACCTCTGTCTCAATACCCATAGCTATATTGTCGCGCACCGAGCCTTGGTACAGCACTGGCTCCTGTTGGACCAGCGCCACATTGCGGCGGTACTTCCTGGGACAAAGCTCGCGTATATCAGTGCCATCGTTGATTATGCGCCCGGCGATTGGATCGTAAAACCTCTCGAGCAGGGAAATCATCGTGGACTTTCCACAACCACTCGCACCTACCAAGGCGACGAATTGGCTCGGGCGGACCTAAAAGCTGTTAGTGAACGTCAGTGGCAGTTGAATCGTGGCACTTACATCGAGGTCGATGCCCTCTAGAACCTTTGCATGAGGCCTCGATTCATAGGCAAAAGCCACGTCTTGGACCTCGATATGCGCTGGACCCTTGTCGGTACCATCATCGAACGGTGCTTTCGATGGATCTTCTTGCACCGCTGGCTTCAGTTGTCTGAGCCAGAAGATATGATTTGCCGCGGTAGCAGACTTGGTAAGACTCGTGGTATAGGAGAAGAATTGTGCAGCCGCTTCTCCAGAAAAGATCACACCAATGTAGACGATGAAGAATTGGGATGAGGTATACTCGCCGTAGCTTATCAGACGGCCACCGTACCCTAATTCTTGTCAGTAAAGCCATGGCAGGCGATTGTGATGGTTGACAGTGAAGAGCGGTGTGAGTGAGTGTGTGTTGATCCTCAAGACCTATACTGCCACCTTACCACACATAGTTTTCAACAAGAACACCACACAACCGCAATCTTGAGAACGTTGAGAGAGACTTACAGAAACCTAGGGCCATTGACAAAAAGGCAACAGACTGGGTAAGCGAATACCAGAACATGGTCCATACCAGTGCCCTGATTGACTTGAGAGCGACGCCCTGCAGGCGATCTTGGTATTTGTTGAGAATGTGTCGCTCGAGCGCAAGGCTAGAGACTGTTCTGATAGCACTGACTGCTTCCGACGCTAGAGCAGCGCTGCTTGCGAACCGTTTTCCAGTGTCCTCCTCGAGCTTAAATTCAAGTCTGATTCGGAGGTACCCAGAGAACACAATGGGCACCAGACCACCAAACACAACTGCCAACCCAAGTTTCCAACCAACAACGATGGCGAGTATCGAGCTTGACAAGATATTCACAATATTGATGCAGATAAGCATAATATTGAAACCCAACAGTTCCGCCATGTTGGTAGGATATGCTGAGAGATTAGAAGCTAGCGCTCCACTTGCGTTTGCGCTATCGTCAAAGAAGGCCATGTCTTGTTTCAGAATCAGGTCGAACATCTCGCGTCGATAGCATCGGCTGACATTCTGGGCGACAATGTTGCTCACCCAGCCAACAGTTGCAAAACATGCGAGATTGCCAAGAGCCACGATGAAGAACATCAAGGCGTAGAAGTCTCCTTGTTGAACACCCTCACTTGGGGTCAATTGGAAAGCTCTGACTACTCGAGAGAATAGAATGGCTTGAGCAGGGTACGAAGCACCTGAAGAATGGTCAGAAAAAATCGGACATGCTCGCCGGTATTCTTACCTCCAATTATCGTTGCGATGCTAAGGAGAATGAAGCACTTCCACAAGTGCCCTTGTTCTTTCAGGACGATGAAAATACAGCTCAGCAGATTGCGTTTGGGTCCGTCTTTCTTGGACCTTGTGCCCTCTTGATCTATTCCTGAAACCTGAGTTTGGGTGCGGACAAGAGCGATTTCTTCAGCGACCTTTTCCTCGTTGACAACTTCCTCGCCCCCTGCTTGCCCAAGATCTTGCGCATTTACCAGACGAGCTACGACAGTCAGTCTTTAATATGTGATCAGCGCCGTGCAGAACTCACCGTATGCTTTATCAAGCTTGAGCAGCTCGTCATGATTGCCTTGCTCGACGACCTCGCCATCCGATATGACAGCAATGCTATTCGCTGTGCGGATAGTGGAAAGCTTGTGAGCAATCACAATTGTTGTTCGGTCCTTGGATACACGATCCAGTGCTTGTTGAACAATCTTCTCGGCTTTCGGGTCTAGAGCACTTGTAGCCTCATCGAGGAGAAGCACGGTAGGTTCAGACACAATACTACGCGCAATCGCGAGCCTCTGTTTTTGTCCGCCGGAAAGATTCATTGCACGTTCACCTAGCATTGTCTCATACCCCTGTTCATGTCAAACGTGGCCAATAAACATCAATCGCACATTTGCACTTACCTTGGGCAGCCGCGTGATGAATTCATCTGCGTACGCATCCTTACATGCTTTCTCGACCAAAATACGCTGCTCGGACTCCGAGAGGTTCGTTTTGTTGGTACCGAAAAGGCCACATGCTACATTCTCGAATACGGTACCGGCAAACAGCACAGGTTCTTGCTGCACGAGGCGTACGTTTGTTCTGAGCCAAGTGAGGTTCAATTCGCGGATGTCGACACCGTCGAGGGTAATGAGGCCACTACTTTGATCGTACCAGCGTTCTGTGTCGGGATTAGTCTGAGTTTGATCTGCAATGATTTGAACGCTTACCAAGTAAACCAATTACTGTAGACTTGCCAGATCCACTCGCACCGACCAGTGCTGTAGTCTGATGGGCTGGGGCTGACAGGGACAAGCCTTTCATGACCGCAGTATCTGGCCTAGCGGGATATGCAAAGTGAACGTTCTTGAACTCAATGACGCCTTCGCATATTGTGGGTGTTAAACCCTCGTCGCTCAGGGGATCAATCTCAGATTTCCTGTCGATGGTCTTGAACAACTCTTCAGCAGCAGACGCAGCCTTCGTCACCGCCATAAAATGAGGCGCAACGGTGGTCATAGCGGAAGCCGCAACAATGACGGCGAGAATGACGGTAAAACTGAGCCATATGAGCGTTTGAACGATCTTTGCGATGCAGACCCTTACACGTCACCACTCTCTGTGATCTCGCCTCTGAAGTACATACGAATGCCTTGCTGTTGGTAAGAAGCTGAGGTTAGCCTTGATTCTGGAAACACTGCTTGGTCATCTTACCCAGAAAGCCAAAGCGTAACCTGAATATACGCAGAAGAACTCGGTCGAGAACAAGACTGCAAAGACTGGAGAATTCTTCATACCAACCGCCATGGCTTCATCAAGAAATTTGTCGAACTTCCTCAACAACAGAGGATTGAGCCAAAAGGCATGGACGGTGCGCACAGTTGAGAAGACTTCCTCTGCAAGCAGCCCAGCGCGAGAATAGATGTCAAGTTGCTGAGTCTCGTACTTCGTCGTAAAGCCAATACATATGCCGACGACGATGATGATCGAAGGAACAACACAAACAGTAATGAACGTCAACTTCCACTGCACAATAAAAGCGATAACGAATGCCGAGATGAAAGTCGATAAGGCTTGGACGATGAGACTCAATTTCTCGGAGATGCCATTGTTCACATTGTTGCCGTTGGTGGTTGCTTGCGTAGTAACCGATGTGATGGAGTCTGTGTCGAAGTACGCGATGTTCTGACGTAGAACATGGCCAATGAAGTCAATTCGGAGAGCTTTGGTTGTGCGTATAGCTGCAATCGAAATACAGACCTAGAACATGTCAGAGTACTGTCGAAAACTTAGTCTTCAATTTTGGAGGCATACCGAGTGTATGTAGACCGTGGCAAACTTCCCAATGAAGAGATATATGAAATACAGACTACTGCAGTCAACAAGTGTATCTCACGTTCGTTAAGGCTACACTTACGTGTACTTATTGATCTCTGAGCGATACTGCGCAGGGGTGATAGCTCCAGTCGAGAAGCCCACGATGGTAGACACGAATTTTCCAAATACTAAATTCATGAGAGGTAACAAGGTGCCCGATGCGATGGCTGCAATGAACGACACGACGTTCAGGGTCCAGCTCTTGCCATCAGCATAATGGAAGACGCGCTATTCCACTCGTTAACAAATCTCTCTTGTTACTGCATGTATAGGGTACATACAAAGTAAGGACCTAAGCCACCCTTCGCTTGCTCAGCTTTCTTATCATTCTGGGCTGTGCTTCTGTCCTCCGCCCCATCGTTGCTAGGAGGAGACGACTGCGACGAGCTCTTCTCAGGAAGCGACATGAAGATGAATTAACGTAGATGATCGCAAATCGTGACCGACACTTCTACGAATCTAAGAAGGGTTTCATAGCTTTGGGTGCCTGGAGTTGATATCAGCCAGGGTCCATGGCGGGCTCCGTGATGCCCGAAAGTCCCTGCCAAGCGTGGCGTTCTCAGCTGCTGGTTGATGTTCATCGTTCCAAAGGGCGCAAATGACAGCTTCAATTTGTGGAACATGGACATCTAATTCCATTATACATCTTATCAATATAGTATACATATCATGATACATATTATCAATAGAGAATACATATCATAACTAACACTCGAAATCGTGTGGGCCTGCCCATGCGACGCAGCATCTTGAATGGAAGCCCGCGAGCCTCCCCACTGACGCGAACATCAACACGCGTGATGTCACTGCATCGCCCAGGCAGCACCCAAATTGTGATTCATCTCAAGAGCTAAACTCTCTTCTTGGGCCAACCATTCCTTGACCGTGTTCCTCTTATTTGTGAAAACTTCTTCTTTAATGTGATCTTTTAGCATGATGAATTTACAATTTTATCGTACATGATTGTAGAAATTTAAGTATTGCTGTTTGGTTGCGGATTTGCCTGTCGCGAAAATTTAACCAAAACTAAATCGATGGACTGCACAACATGACATATTTTGGGGCAACATTCCATGACTGACGACAATGACGTAGCTGATGAAAAGGGTGATTCTCAACAGAGTGCGAGACTGTCGTGGGCACGGAATTCTAGTTCTTTGGAGGCCTTACATCCCCCTTACAAGTTGATTGACCCAGCTTGCATCCTGAAATGGTATGGGCGTGAACTCGTAGAGTCAGAGGCCAAATCGAGCTGGTCATGACATAATCACCCGGACTTCTCGGGCTCCGGCGCAAGGCACCCACGAACGTCGGATCCTCATAGACAGCCGCATTCGAGGCTGGCAGAGCCGCTTTCACGGGTGCCGCGGGTTTTACTGACTCCGCCACAAGACAAAATGGAGGATGCAGATGACATGGATGTTGCGCCCGATGGCAGCACGTCCAAGCGTGCAGTACGTTTATCCGCAATGTTTGCTCAGACTCGTACGCTGACGACACGCCACAGTGTGATTCGTGTAGAACAAGAAAGTTGGTAATACAACAAAATTCTCTCAACAATTATTAAGTACGGTGATTAGAATCCGGTGTGATCGACTCGTACCGTGCTCCAACTGCAAAGCGAGCAAATTGTGTAAGATGGCTACAGTGCTTCATGTGATTCGTTTCAGCTGATTGGATAAGCCTGTACGACGACCGCGCCCACGCAGAAGACCCAGAGACAAAGAGTTCACATATCCGAGGAATAGTGAGTAGCGCCCACACGACACATGGCAGAAGTGCTGCAGTGCTGCAGTTGAGGCTAAACGGCCACAGTGAGAAAAAGATTGACCGCATCGAAGATCGACTAGCGGGTATCGAGAACGTTCTTGCGAATCTTGCAACAAAACTCAGCGATCTTGACTTGCACAGAGACTCAACTGAACTAAGTAGTCAATCTCGGTCAAGTCGCAAAGGGGTAGGACGGAGTCCTTCTACGTTCGAAGAAGCACCTACACCCGCTCCATTCGAGGGTGAAACCACCATCAGGAATCAGTCGGGTTATGCCCGCGAGCTTCTCGCGAAAGCAGTTGGCAGTACTCCATCTATCGAGCAAAATGCCGAAGTAAAAGCTGCCCTTGCTGCCCTCGGTGACCTGGTCGCACACCAGGGGAATGCCACGACAACATCGGGAAATAGCATGTCTCCTTTGATCAATCGTTCACTTGCAGATATCGATCCAACAAAGTTAGACAAACCACCATGGGAAATAGTGAATGAAATCTTACGGATAGCCTGCGGTAGGTGCATGCTACATTCACTATGGTTAACAGCAGCTAAATTCGACAGACCGTCCACCAATGTCATTGTCCATTGTACTTCCCTTTCTGAAGATGAAGGGTCTGCGCACCATTGTCGAAGATGCATATACCAACCCAGCACGATGTGGAGCCACTCGTCGTATGCTTGCCTACGGCGTTTTGCATGTCATTCTTACAGAATTGACCACGATTCCACCACCGGGTATGAACGCAGAAGACAACCGGGTCTATGGAGCCCAGTGCAAGTTCCAAATAGAGGTGGCGATGAGTCAGCTAGACATTTTCATGCCTGCTACATACGAGAACATCATGGCTGCGATGCTCGGCGGATCATGGGGCGTTGAGATGTGTAAACCTTCGCTAACTTCAGTTATGATCGGGATTGCAGCCAACATGTGCCAAGCCCTTGGTTATCATCGCTATCAGACTATGAAGGACGACACAGAAGAAGAACGAAACGAGAAGATCCATATATTCTGGATGATTTACATGTTCGATAAGACTTTGTCCCTGCGGCTCGGGCGTCCAAGTGTCATACAGGATTGGGACATCTCATTGCCATTCTTCAGTGCCGGCACGTTGGGGAAGGATGTCCCAGCTGGGAAATTAATGCTCACTTACTGGGTAAAGGTTGCCAGAGTCCAAGGCCTGACTTACGAAAAATTATTCAGCCCTGCTGCTTTCCTCAATTCTGCGGAAGAAAGGACCCGGACTGCTGTTGAGCTTGTCAACGCTATGAATCAGGCATGGTATGAGCGAGGCGACGCGAGAATCACGGATCTTAATCTGACTGCTTCCTCGCTGGGCGACCCTTTACAGCTACCAACCATCAAGAACAATGATCCCAATGACACAGACCCACCCTCTATGCGAAAGCGTTTAGGGAGTCAAGGATTTCACGCGGGCATGGAATACGCAGGTACTTGGATCCCGTTTGTTCACCACTAAGACTGCAAGCTCACAGAAACAGATGCCATGACATTGGTCGAAGATATCTTCTTTTATGCAGACACAGTCATGCATTATTCGACTTGCTCGCTAATTCAACGAGCCGTGAGCCCAGATAATGTCACCTTCAACCAAGAGTGCCTACAATCAGCACGTGCTGCCCTAGTAGCACACATGCGGTGCAGTGTTCGATTTAATGTCGTGGGTGGTGAGGAGCTTTGGAACGGCTACGTCCATTGGTCTATCCTCCAGGCCCCTTTTACTCCGTAAGAAACCTCGTGCATCATACTGCGTATAGCTGACGAGTATTCCAGCTTTATCGTCATTTTCTGCAACATCATCCAGAACGTTGATGACGCTGACCTACCATCGCTGAATAATTTTGCTTCGAGCTTGGAGAGCTGCCGCACACTCTCAGAAGGTGCCGACAAGCTATACAAGATGTGTCGCCTCTTCTGCCAGGTCGCAAAATTCTACTTGCAAGCCAAGACTCAAGACAACACGGCACAATCCCAAGCTTATATGCGAAACCAGCCGAACTACTTTACAGACTCCAACGACGCCCAATTTGATGTCAACAACATGACAGACTTCGACCCGTATCTAAGTGCCTTGGGCCTCATGCCTAATAGCGCATGGCCAATGGCGAACTTTTCTGGACCACAGACGACTGAAGGGCTGGACGCCACCAGCGCCTATCCTCAAGCCGTCCCTGGACTGGACATGTCCGGCATGGGCCTCCCTGACGGAAGTCAAAATTCGGTTCAAGACTGGTTCTCTGGATCGAGGTACCTCATCAACGTGATGGAAAATTCCGAGGATTTTCAAATGCCGGATCTTAACTTCTGAGAGCAGTGAAATCATACTGTTGTTACATGGGAGTCATTTTGTGGTCTACAAACCCCAATCATGAAAGAAAAGCGACGCTATTAGGCTCATATGTACAAATAGATACCCAACTCTGACGATCAGATCTGTTTTTCATATTACACAACAATTTCAAGGTACACAGAAATTCGATATTACGACGACATTAATGCCTGATCGATTTTTTTCTACACGCTGTATACATACAAAGAAATGATCCTCTACCACCTAACGATCTTCAATCTCGACACTACATCTACCACCCTCTCCCACGTCCCCCTTCCATCCACACTCCCCATTCGTCCAGTTTCAATCCATTCAAAAATTACGGACAAAGTTTAACACTTAGTTACCTCCCCTGTTTCCCTTTCCCTTGCCCTTGTGGTGGGGCTCAGGAACAGCCTCGCGACGGTTGTTGTTCTTCTTGCCCTTACCCTTGTGATGGGGCTCAGGGGTGCGGGCCTCGACATCAGCGAAGTGATCGGCATCGAGCTCCTCCTCATCGTCAGCCTCGACGTCGCGGCGGTTGTTGTTCTTCTTGCCCTTGCCCTTGTGGTGGGGTTCGGGAGTGGCTTCGCGACGGTTGTTGTTCTTCTTGCCTTTGCCCTTGTGGTGGGGAGCGCGGGTCTCAACATCAGCGAAGTGATCGGCGTCGAGTTCTTCCTCGTCATCCTCGACCTCGCGGCGGTTGTTGTT